>CM034050.1:1919471-2164355 GCA_019804595.1 Bruguiera parviflora
ATGTTGAAATATGGATATTAGGAGTGGGAAAATCGTGTCTTCTGCTACAATTCACGGACAAGCGGTTCCAGCCGGTGCATGACCTGACCATCGGCGTAGAATTCGGGGCTCGGATGATCGCTATTGATAACAAGCCTATCAAGCTCCAAATTTGGGACACGGTTTGCTCTTTTCTGCTTTCCTTTTGCTCTACTTCGTGTTGAAGATCTTAAATTTTGGATTGTGTGTTTATGGGTTCGGTTATTAGTTTTTTTTTTTTTTTTTTGTTCTCTTTATGCTTTTCGTTTGTAAATTACGTATAGAATAGAGAAATTATTATGTGTGTCCATTGGTTTCAACAATTGTTTGTCATTGTAGAATAGAGAAATTTTGATGTTGGGTTCCTGGTTTCAGATTTAATTATCGTTGCCTACCTACCTTGTTGGTCCATTGTGGAAATTCATGTCGTAAAGGAAAATGTTATCTTTTCTTGCGATTATTCTTGGGTTGTACGTTTTCGAGTTTCACCGCTGTGGTTGTGTTGGTGAGCTGTTTCTTGGATTAGATGTGTTTGCTTTCTGCAACTTAAAAAGAAGGGTTATTGGAAAACGAGGGTTGGGGGGAGGAATTGTTGGTGCTCTTGGCCAAATAAATGTACTCTATCCATCTCCTAACAACATCTAAAATTAGAGCATTTTTCCTTTCTGTGTTGCTCAAATGTGCACATTCTGTTTCTGTTTCATGCATGCCTTAACTGCTGTTTGGGCAAAGATAAGGTGACAGAGTCTCTCGAATTTATGACAGGCTGGACAAGAATCCTTCAGATCAATTACAAGGTCCTATTATAGAGGGGCTGCTGGGGCTCTGCTTGTCTACGATATTACCAGGTAGATTCTTCGCTTGGGCTGGGTTCCTGTTTTGTGTGTCTGCTGTCACCAGGACTATGTACTGAATGTATGCCTATTGTTCTTGTTCAAGCATTATGAGCCCTGAGGGTCTCTATTGTCTTGAAATGTAAATGCATGATGCTTTTGGCTATCACGAATGTTTTCTCCGTTCAATATACAGCAACCCATAACTATTACCAGTTAAAGTTCCTCGATCATTTCAAATGATCCACAGGCCTACAATTTAGCATGTTGATGTAGTGGAAGGAAATTAACTAGACAAGGTTTGCATGCATTTTTTTTTGTCCCCTTTGGCCAGACCTGCATTAATGACTGGGGGCTAAGTTGGCCGTACATTATCCATACTGTAACGAGGTACTGCAAGCCTCTCCCATCTACCCCTTGCAGCTAAGTGCAAGTCTTTGAAGCTCCAGAGTGGTTAACTGCATTACATATGATACAGAGAAAAACATCGGTTTGTTATAAAGCAAACCATATTGGACTAAAATTGGCACCACTTTTGTTCATTTTGCTCTGCAGGAGGGAAACCTTTAATCACCTGGCTAGCTGGTTGGAGGATGCAAGGCAGCATGCAAATGCAAACATGACAATTATGCTCATTGGTAACAAGTGTGATCTTGCTCATAGAAGAGCTGTGAGCACAGAGGAAGGAGAACAATTTGCAAAGGAGCATGGGTTAATCTTCATGGAGGCCTCTGCAAAGACTGGTCAGAATGTTGAGGAGGTAAACGGCCATAATGCCCATGTATTGGGAGTACTTAAACGAGAAATTCTCCCATCAACATCATCTGTGACATTTTACAAATGGCAATATTCTCTGTGCAGGGATTTATAAAAACTGCTGCAACAATATACAAGAAGATTCAGGATGGAGTTTTTGATGTATCAAACGAGGTCAGCTTGCATTCTCTTGATTGACCGGTCTCTTGTCCCCATCTAAGCTCTTGCGTCAGGATGTGTTTTGCTTAGAGTCAAGGACAAGTTACAGAAAAACTTTCCAAGGTTTAAATTTTTTTCAGTTTATTAGGAGGCCCATTGGGCTGGAAGGCTACACAACAAGAGTAGCTTTCTCATTTCTCGTGAGTCTCACACCTTCCTCCTACGATTTGAATTTGAGACCTCTAAGATGAGCATATAGGATCTTAACCACGGGGGATGTTCCCTCGGGAGCGAAAAGTTAAAATTATAAGTAGTCACTGCCGTGGTTTTACTTGCTCGGATGTAGCTCTACATTATCCCCTCACTAAATGGCGGTTCCAGAGGATTTTCAAATTGATTTTTTTTTTATTTTTATTTATTCGTTGTGCTTTGCGGATTCCATCATGACTTCGGGAGATTAACTTTCTGATTTGAATTTTTATCAGCTTAAGATAGTCTAGTCCATATTAAGCATCCTGGTTATCGCGTTTGATTGACTAGAGCTGTAAGTGGGTGAAGTTGATACGTTGTTCTGTGTTCTGCAGTCTTACGGAATAAAAGTTGGATATGGTGGAATCCCAGGGACATCAGGAGGCAGAGATGGCTCTTCTTCTCAAGCCGGAGGCTGTTGCGGTTGAATTTGACATCTCACTCTCCGTGCTTTTAACAGCCTGTTTCTAGCACCCTTTGGAAAATTCTTCCTCGATTCCTCTTTGTTTTTGCGGCTCTGGAACGGTGTGACTAAACTGTCAATTCCGGCATGTGTATTGCTACATTTAATATTTGTAAATTCTTTTCAGTCTATCCCCTCTTTGACTGGGTTTGTAATTATCGTCCGCCGAATCATTGTCAAAGAAACTGCGAATTGGCATCGTATGAATCCGGGGTTTGTCTAATCTTTCCTCTTCTCAATATTCCCAGGTTTTTTTTTTTTTTTTTAATCTTTTGAGTGAGGCACTAGTTGTCGCTGATCGATGCACTGCGACTCGGTTCAGCTCATTCATCTGCTTAAATTCCTATAACGAGATTCAACCTTAAACTTAATTGCCATTAACTATACCTACGATGTTCTGCTAGTGAGAGAGCGACAACAGAACCTGATCCTGGCTGGATCTCGGGATTCGATTGGATGCATAGAGTCTGGGGAGCTCGCGTCCCAATCGCAGCTATGAATGGCAGTGCATGTCTGCTTGCGCGTGCAGCCTGATGACATGTCCGTACGAGGCGACCCTCCGAAAACAAAATGTCCGAAAAAATAAAAAATAAAAAAAATATATATATATATATATATATATTTTATTTAATGTTTTAATTTTTAATTTTTTGAAATTTAATAATCATTTTAATAAACTACATCACGTTAGATTGTTTCTTCTAAAAGGAGATATATAACTCAAACAATTTTTTTTTAAAAGTAAGTAAATAAAAATGAATATAAATAAAAAAATGGAAATAATTGCGGCCAGTAAAGAAAAAGAAGGGGGAAAAAAAAAGCTTTGGCGAATTCTTTACTCTCCATTGGCTGGGAAAGTCGGTGCAGTGTCAACTATCCGTTGCAGTAAATCAAATCAATTATTCACGTGCAACGATGAGATTTTTACAATTATGAAAATATAATTACGAAGAATTAAAAATAACAATTTTATTTTCTCCTGTAATTCCACGTCGGCTCGAGTTGAGGAGACCAGACATAGAGACGACACAGAAAAGAGCGAGAGAGAGAGAGAGAGAGAGAGAGAGAGTCTTTAGTTTATTTTCTAAGAATTGTTTTTTTTTTTTTTCATTTTACTTTATTATTATTATTATTATTATTATTTTAATTTCGCGATGTGAAAGGATCGAAAAAGTTTGACGGATCTTTGAATTCTTCCGCCGTGACCGTGAGCTTTTCCTTCTTCTTTGTTTTCATTAAAAAAAAAAAAAATATATATAAATAAAATTAATAAATTTTGTTTTTTCCTCAATTAGTATCAGTTAAATAAAATCGTCATTATTTCAGTGTTTAAACCATTGTCAGATCAGGCTATTGTCCTTGTTCTTGCTGTTTTTGTTGTAGTTAACGCGGTGGTTGGATGAATGGCTTCAACCGGTATTCCAAATCAAACCCAACCCGGAGGAGATGGCGGCGGCGGCGGCGGCGGCGTTTTTAATTTGAATAAGCTGTTTAAGCCGTCTTCAAACCCTGTGAATATGAATATGATGCCATCACAACCACAACAGCAGCGGAATCCAACTTCAACTCTCGATAGCAATATTATTAGCTCTGGCGGTGGCGGTGGCGGTGGCGGCGGCGGCAATCTCACCACCTCTGCTTCCTTCCCTTCCCTCCCTTCCTCCTCCTTCTCATCATCATCATCATCATCAACTCCTTATCCCACGCCATCTTCCTCTTACCCTACTCCCACTGGGGCCTACCACCTCCAGCACCACAACAACCCTCACCGCCCTCACTTTCTCTCCGCTTACCCGCCACCTCCGCCACCCACCACTCAGCTTCAACAGAATCACCATCACTATGCAGCACAACCCATCTCTTCTTATCCTAGCCCTGTTTCTTCTAGTGCTCCAATTTCACCTATTCACAACCCTAATTCCGGTGGCGCTGTCTTGATGGACATCTTAACCAATCAGAACCGACAACAGCAACGACAAAAAAATAATTCACCCTCCCCTTCTGCCCCGCCTGCCAACTTAGTATTCCCTACCCAGCTGCAGCGGCAGCCCAGTCCTTCCCCCGGGAGGATGCTCAGCGGCAAGCTCCCAAAAGGTCGTCATTTAATTGGCAGCCATGCAGTGTATGATATTGATGCGAGGATGCAAGGGGACGCGCAGCCCCAACTCGAAGTCACTCCCATCACTAAATATGTCTCGGATCCCGGCCTTGTACTTGGCCGCCAGATAGCTGTTAATAGGAGTTACATTTGCTATGGTCTCAAGCCTGGCGCTATCCGCATCCTCAATATTAATACTGCATTGAGATCATTGCTTCGCGGCCATAACCAGGTCTTTCCTTTTTAGCCTCGCCCGTATCATGTTGCTGAAAAATAGCATAGCAATTGGAAATATTAACCGAATTAGATTCCCTTGAATATGTTTTGTACTAGCTTAGTCAAATTTTTATTAGACGGTATGCCTGCTTTGATGCCTTTTTGATGGCCCACCGCACACAGCAGACTTGTAGCTCAGTTGCACTTATCTGACTTATTATTGTAGCAGTTGCTTCTCTGTTCAGTGGTTAAAGTACAGCCGATTTCCAAGAAAGTATTGCAAGAATGGCTTTGCTTGCAGGGTACCAAGTTATGATTACTTATAAGGTCAAACAATTGGTCACCATTTCAAGTATGGGCAAGATAGTGAATAATATGCTTTGAAAAGAAAGAAAATGGCCAATGCCTTGCGTGATGTCATTCTAATTGTTAGGAGGATTCGGGACTGTTCTGACCTTGGATTCTGTGGATAGCTGTACAGATTTTTAGTAAACATATTGATTATGTTGTTATAAGATTGTAATTCCTTCTTGTCCAGCAGTGAGCTCAATTGGTCATATTTGTATCTTTCATCCTCTTATAGGCTTTTTCTCCTTTTCTAGTGTTAGTATGAATTAGCTGTTGAGCTACTCCATAGGCTTCCTGTAAATGGCCCCTCTGAACATCGTTAGTTTTTGTTGTCTCTTATTATACATAATTCCTAGATGCCACATGATGACTAGAGTTGTGGAGCTCTCCTGCTTAATAATCCATGTGCTCTTTTTCGTTCGTAGAAAGTAACTGACATGGCTTTCTTCGCTGAGGATGTTCATCTTCTAGCAAGGTAACTGTTGGCATTGTGATTTATTCTGTTTATGTTTTTAAGTCAAATTTGCTAACTTTCATTCCTGTAGTGCATGTGTTAATGGGCGAGTTTTTGTGCGGAAGATCAATGAGAGCCCAGATGAGGAAGATAAGCCTCAAATTTTTGAAAAGATTGTGCTTGCCCTCCACATAAGAACAGAGGGAGAATCAGTCCATCCTCGAGTGTGTTGGCATCCACACAAACAAGTAATGCTGGATTTTTTTTTTTTTTTTTTTTTTGTCATTGATGTTGCCAGTAACATCCTATCTGATTGTTCTGGCTCTTTGTTTGTTTCTCCCATGTGGTTGTAATTTTGAAATTATCATTGATGACTGCATATGTTCAGGAAATTTTGATGTTTGCAATTGGAAATCATATCCTCAGACTCGATACCACTAAAGTTGGAAAAGGTGAAGTGTTTTCAGCAGAAAAACCTCTCAGTTTTCCAATTGATAAGTTGATTGATGGGGTTCAGCTTGTTGGCAAGCATGATGGTCAAATTACTGAGTTATCTATGTGCCAATGGATGAGCACCCGTGTAGCTTCAGCTTCAACTGATGGAACGGTTTGTTCTTGTCTCACTCTCCTTCCTTGTTTTGAGGCCTTCTGGCTTGTCCATTTGTTTCCTCTAGACTTCCGTAACCGTTGAAAATTGCCAGCCAACGGCAAGAATCTCATCTATTGCTCAGGCATAAAGCTGTAGGAGACAATGTCTTTAATCCCACCATTTTATGATTTTATGTTACTTAAGTCAATGGTCACAATATTCTTAGACTTGATCAGGAAATTTGACAGTGTATGCAGGCTAAAAACATTAATCTTCCACCCTCATGCCGTTTGTCATTTAGCAATCATTTATCTGTTGCAGGTCAAGATATGGGAAGATCGTAGGGCTGTACCCCTTGCAATATTGAGACCTCATGATGGTAATTTTGTGAACTGCGTGTCGTTCTTGACTGCCGCTCATCGCCCTGATCATATTGTTCTTCTTACTGGTGTAGGCTCCCTTTCTTTCTTTCTACAATAGGTAGTCTTGATCATGTGGAACTTTTTCATTGTAATAAAACAATATGTTATGCAACTTTTTTCAGTTTTTCCCTCAGCTTATCTAGTGATATAGTATCACAATCATAGTGAGTTGTTTCAACAATCAGCCTTACATTTTTCATATGTACTGATTCATTTCATCTGGTGGTCTTATTCATTCATCTGTGATTAAAGCATAGTTAATTCTGGCTTGTTGACAGGGCCCACTAAATCAGGAGGTGAAGTTATGGGCCTCTGCAAGTGACGAAGGCTGGTTGTTGCCCAGTGATTCTGAAACATGGCAGTGTACTCAGAGTTTAACCTTAAAGAGTTCTGCTGAGTCCAGCATCGAAGATGCATTCTTTAATCAAGTTGTAGCACTGCCCTCTGCAGGATTATTTCTGTTGGCAAATGCCAAGAAGAATGCTATATATGCTGTACACATTGATTATGGGCCTTACCCTGCTGCAACTCGAATGGATTACATAGCTGAGTTTACTGTTACAATGCCTATTCTGAGTCTTACTGGAACTAGTGATTGTTTGCCAAATGGGGAACGCATTGTCCAGGTATACTGTGTCCAAACACAGGCCATCCAGCAGTATGCATTGGACTTGTTACAATGCTTGCCACTGTCTGTCGAGAACGCCAAGTTAGAGAAAACAGAATCCATTGATTCTTGTGCTTTTGATGCTTCTAGTAATGATGGTTTTGCCATTGCAGAATCATCTCATGGAAGTAAACTGTCTGATATAGGCAATGTGAGCCCTGTATCACCTATGATTCCAAGCAGTTGTGAAAGGTCTGCAGTGGTTAGCTATCCTGAAAGGGTGCCTTCCTCTGATGCCACTGTCTTACCAGATGTTGCTGTATCTCCCATGGAAACCATGTCTGCCACTATGCCTCCACACAGTAATGCAGAACAAATCAATAATTTGTCGCCTCGGCTTCCTTTGAGTCCAAGGTTATCTAAAAAATTGTCAGGTCTTCAAAGTCCAAAGAGAACTGAGCCTACTAGACAACTCAGTGATCACTTTGGTGAACAGCCAGTTGTGGATTATTTGGTTGACCACAGAGTTGATACTGTGCAAGAAAATGTGGCTGATATCGCCTCTTCTTCATGTGAGAATTTGGGGAAAGGTGAGAAAAAAGTTGCCCAAACTGACATCAAAGTGGTTCCTGAACCTCCATCAATATATAAACTCCCAACCCATCTTATAGCATCGTCAGAGATACAATGTATGGCTACTTCTGAGAATTCTAAAATGTTCCAAGAAATAAAAGTAGGTGAAGCAAATATTCAGAATGTCGATGATGATACAGAAAGTACTGAGGTAGAGGTTAAAGTTGTTGGAGAGACAGGGGACAGCCAAAATAATAACTTTGACTACCCCCAGGAATCCCTAGTCATTGTCGCAGAGAAGAAAGAAAGATCCTTCTATTCTCAGGCCTCTGATCTTAGCATTGAGATGGCAATTCGGCAGAATAGTGGAGGTGGGGTCATTGAGGTACCATGTAGAACTAACAGTGGTGAAGATGAAGATCAAGTGGAAAAAGATGTGACTACAAAGGTTGGTGATTCTGAAACTCTCATGGAAGTTCCACCTACCCTATCCACTGTTATGAAAGGAAAAAAATCAAAGGTGAACACATCCCCAATCACAAGTCTTTTCAACTCCACAGATCCATCAAATGAAGCCGGTCGAAGTTCTGGTGCCCAATCTAGTGATGCTGAATTACCTCAGTTGTTGGCCATGCAGAATGCGCTTGATCAGGTGACTGAGGTTTTGGGGTGCTATTGTGGTCTGTTTTACATGCAAAAATTTTTAAGAGCTTTATGCAATTGATTCCCATCATTACAATAGGAGCCTTCTGTTTGACAAATTGCCATAAAGACAATATTTTTATGATATCACTGCATTTTCTGTTTGGGTTGAAATCCCAAGATGAAAATTAGCATCCCTCTTTTCTCTGTTCATGTTGAAACTGCAAGCTGGATTTCTAAGCTGGAATTCCAAGCTAGGTAGATAGGTAGGTAAGTAGACACTAGAGAGAGAGAGAGAGAGAGAGTTATTTCATCAGTTATCGCAGTGGAGGTTGTAGTAATGGTGAATCACAGTAGTGGTGGTGGTAATATTGGTACATGATTGTCTGAAAACAATACAGCAAAACAAATTGTTAAAAACTGCCAAGAATATTTTCCCAAATCCATATTGAGTTCTGTGGATGAGATTTCCCCATTAACAATTTGCTCGAATATTCGATGATTTCTCTTCCTCTTTCCTCTTTTTTTTTTCTGTGGATGTGTTGGGTCTAAGCATCCTTTTCTGTTGACCAGAGTTAAGAGCTAATTTACTTGCTTCATTTTAACAGCTAATGAGCATGCAGAAAGAAATGCGGAAGCAGATGAATACAATGATCTCTGCCCCAGTTTCCAAAGAAGGCAAAAGACTGGAGGGATCCTTGGGCCGGAGCATTGAGAAAGCCATTAAGGCTAACACTGATGCTGTATGGGCTCACTTCCAAGAAGAAGATACAAAGCATGAGAAGTTAGAACAAGACCGAATGCAGCAAATAACAAATTTGATCACAAACTTTGTCAACAAGGATTTGCCTACAGCTTTAGAGAAAACTTTGAAGAAGGAGATAGCTTCAGTTGGGCCTGCCGTGGCTCGTCCAATTGCTCCCACTCTGGAGAAAAGCATATCATCAGCTGTTGCAGAGTCGTTCCAGGTTTACTTCTATGGCTTTCAATTGTTTCAATTTCTGTAGTCTTTGCTTAGGTGTCTTGTTGGATCAAAGCACTTTAAAACTTGTTGATATCCCTAATCTATAATTGTGGAAAACAATAATTGGTCCCATCTTTTAACTGCTATAACAGCTTTGAGTCCACTGCAATTGGTTATGAAAATGCAATATAAGCATTAATTCAATAGCCCATTGTAAAATGCTGAATTGTATAGATCTTTATTTTCTTTTTCAATTTCCTATATTTTTTTTCTATGCATGTGATTTTGCAGAAAGGAGTAGCAGAGAAGGCAGGGAATCAGCTGGAGAAATCAGTCAGTTCAAAACTTGAAGCCACGGTTGCCAGACAAATCCAGTTACAATTTCAAACTTCTGCCAAGCAAGCTCTTCAGGTTTTTTTTTTTCTCTTTCACTGCTGAACTAGGCAATATCTTTTGTACAAAGTCTTTTACTTCCATTAACTTTCTTGCTCTTAATTGTGATATGGTTATGCTTTTTTTTTTTTTTTTCCTTTTGAGTATTTCATTTAGATTTTGCATGAAATCTTTTCATATATGCTTTTAAGTTATTATTATCCTCGAAGTTATTTTGATGCTCTAAGGGACAATTTTCAGTTGTTCCTTCATTCAAATGAATAGTGGTGCCCTTCTTATTGCCATCAAGGAACACCAGTTAGTTTCCTTTTGTTTTCTTTTGTCCTTGGTCTCCTCATGTGATTTGTGGATGCAGGATGCTTTAAAGTCTTCTTTCAAAGCTTCAATTGTTCCTGCATTTGAGATGTCATGCAAAGCTATGTTCGATCAAGTCAATGCCACATTTCAGCAAGGACTTACTCAGCATATAAGTGCTGCTCAGCAGCAGTATGATTCAACACATTCTCCCCTAGCCATTGCTCTAAAGGTGTGCAACTCTAATGTGTATATTTTGAGGCAAATGGTGTTTATATGTTTACTATTACCTGTTTTTTGCCATATTTGTGCACTTATGAAGTCACTTTGTTTTGGAGAGCTGTGATTGTTGTGGATTCTATTTGGAAAATTTTGCTTTGCTAAAGTGGTTTTATTTGGACCAGTTAATATGTATTTTAAAAATATAGCATAAAAAACACTTCACATAAAACACTTTGTTTATGCTTCACAATTTCAATGAGTTGGAGTTCTTTGAGACTGTTCTGTTAGTTCTGTGTCAATGGTACCGTGCCATTGGTGAACTCCTTCATGTTATTTGTGGACCTGTGAAGCATTAAAATTTGTGGCAATAGTACAGTATGAGTCACATATCAATCACATATCAAAACTTTTTAATGCTTGTTTAAGGGAGGAAAATATGAGGTGGAACTGTCTTTGTAAATTCCTCCCACATATTTTAATAAACCCTGTTGCTGACACTGATCTCTGAAATCTAGCCCTTGTATGGTTTAATATTTTTGTCCTTTGTTTCTTTTTTGGGTGGTAATCATTTGTTTCTCATTTTTAAAGACCATGTTTTAGATAGACAATTGAATTGATGCCATTAATACACCAATGTGTACTATGAGTACTATAATGCTGCATAAACTGCTCCGAGAATGTTCATCATTTATCCAATATTCCTGGTGACAGTGGTGAAACCGGGGGCATTTTGTTATATGGGCTTTATTTTACTTGGAGGTTTACTACTATTTTACAATCATATGCTACTGTATCTCTGGTTGCTTGGATAATTGCAGGATGCTATTAGTTCAGCATCATCAATGACTCAGACCTTATCAAGGGAGTTAGCTGATGGGCAACGTAACCTCCTAGCAGTTGCAGCTGCTGGTGCAAACCCAAATGTGGGAAATTCAGCAACAGTGAGCAACAGCCCATTGGCTGGCTTACACGAGATGGTATATTCATTATTAAGTTCTTGAGCTGGCACTGACTACTGAGAAGCATGCTTGCAAGGGATTCTAATTAATCACCTTTTTCATTGATGAACCAGTATAATTACTCAGTTAAGTGTTTACATTCTCAGACCGAGGCACCTTTGGACCCCACTAAAGAATTGTCAAGATTGATAGTTGAACATAAATTCGAGGAAGCATTCACAGTAGCGCTGCACAAAAGTGATGTCTCAATAGTTTCATGGTTATGTTCCCAGGTACATTTTGCTCTCGAAAACTTTTATACTGTTAGATGCTTACCAAGTTATGGTGTATATTCTCATGGCTGAGATGTGGAAATGCTTGGCCCTGGGGCCTGGTAAAGATTATATAATAACTTATAAGCTCACTTGAGGACAGACATGGACGAACAAATGGAAGAAACAAGTTCCAAGTGGGGGTTGAATGTGCAAATAACCTTTTCTTGTTGGATGTATCCATTTACACGTCATTTTTACGCTGGGTCCATTGTGTCAACCAATTTGAAATAAGCCTTTTTATTCCAGCCCAAGTACAACTTAAGCATTGCAAGAGAAAGAATACAAGTCATCTGCATCTGTGACATTTGACTTAAACCTGCCAAATCAACTCTATTTAAATGGCATCACAAGCTTCTAGCCTCTTCTAGGTGTGGTTGACAATTATCCTCTCCGTACTTTTTCAATAATTTCTTAGATTGACAATTTTGGTGGAGGATATTTATGGACGAAGCTCAAATTGTTTGTTCACAGTTTTTAACTTCTGCCTCTATCCACCCCCCCATCCTCACTCTCTCCCTTCTCTGTCCCCTACGTGTGTGTTAGAAGAAAAGGGGAAAACTGTGTCATTTGTGCAGAATTTGTCGCCTTCTCATTCCCATTGCTCTGGAATCACTAGGTTGACATAGGAGGCTTGTTATCGGTGCAACCACTACTGCTAAGCCAATGGGTGCTGCTGGCACTTCTACAGCAATTGGCTTGTGACATCAGCAATGAAACTGGCAGGAAGTTGGCCTGGATGACGGAGGTGGCCAGTGCCATAAACCCTGCAGATCCAGTGATTGCAATGCACGTGAGACCCATCTTTGAGCAAGTCTATCAGATAGTGAGCCATCAAAGGAGTCTGCCCTCTATTTCTTCTTCAGAAGCCTCCAGCATACACATTCTTACTGTTGTCATAAAATCCGTGATGGGGAGCTTTGAATGATTTCCCTCTCGCCAAGTTTTTGTTTAAAGGTGTAAAATTGCAGCATTTGGTTTGTACAGGAAACTCGGGAGTTGCACGGGATTTGCACTGTTAACGTATTTGTTTTTTCTTTTTCTCGCATCCTTCTCATTTGCCAGTTTTGAACTCTGCACGGCTACATGACTCGATCAAAATTTTGATTAGTTTTCCGTCGTTCGTTTACTGTGTCTGTAAAAGGGCTATGAAAGCTCAGGATAAGAGTGGACATAGATGTACAGGGAAGGAGACGTGATTCGAGAATTGAAGGTGGGGATTATTATATTGTGCAGAAATTGACTGTCCTACCCGCATGGATCTGTTTCCCACCCTCTGGTTGGTCGGAGTCCTGGGAAGCCATTGGATGTGGAATACCTGGGACAACTCTCCATAGACATCGACGTGCGATAGGTCACTGGTATTAAAATCGTCTCCGGACTGAAAGTCTCGAGTTCGTGTTCTGTTCTGTTAGTCATAAAAAGGGAAATTGAAAACTCCCCAAGCTGGGCACTGCGCATGGTTTGAGCCTCTTTTCATTCTCTGTCCACTTAGCAAAGCGGCGTCTGGCAGCCATTAACAGAGAGCGTGCACGAGTAATAAAGGACAATGTGCATCGACTTGGATGGCTCTTACAATCAATCATATATCTACTCTTTCTGTGTGTCCGAAACCCACAAATCTTTCGGAAGCCAAGCAAGCAATTAAAAAGCCGAGACAAGGCTGATGATCTCAGCACCATAACAGGTGTCCAAGGTGTTAACCACTTGAATCATGGTCAAGCATTATAGCGGGCATTTCAAAAATGCTGTAATGTCTAGCGCAAGGGCACATCTACTCTGGAAGCAGAGAAGCCTTTCGAATTTCACTGCTCCAAACGTAAAAGTTGGCAGAGGTTTATATCATTCCTTGCTGAGGAGATGCGCCCATCTCAGGAGCCTTAGAGAAGGAAGACTTGCCCATGCCCGCGTTCTCGATTCTGAGTTCAAGGATGATATTGTAATGTTAAACACCGTTATCGATATGTACGCAAAATGCGGCGGTTTGGAGGATGCGCGCAGGGTGTTTGATGAAATGCCTAGGAAAGATGCTGTCACTTGGACTATCTTGATTACGGGTTATTGTCAGTTTGGGAGGAATAAAGATGCGCTTTTTTTGTTTATTATGATGCTGAGGGCTGGCTTGCTGCCTAATGAATTTACCATGTCCAGCGTATTGAAGGCCTCTGCAGTTGGGTCTGATCGTGGTCGTGGTCTTGGTCTTGGTGGGCAGCTACATGCGTTTTGTTTGAAGCATAGGAGTGTTTTAAGTGTTTATGTGGGTACAGCTCTTTTGGATGCGTATGCTAGATGTGGTAATATGGAAGAAGCCCATTTGATCTTTGATGGTATGGGAAGACGGAATGAGGTGTCTTGGAATGCTTTGATCGCTGGCCATGCTAGGAAGGGCGATGGGGAGGAGGCTTTTCGGTTGTTCTCCAATATGCTCAAGGAAAATCTTGAACCTACGCAATTCACGTATTCTAGTGTTCTCGGTGCTTGTGCCAGCATTGGATCTCTGGAGCAAGGTAAATGGGTCCATGCTCGAATTGTGAAGTCGGGTGCAAAGCTTGTTGCTTTTGTGGGGCATAGATTGCTTGACATGTATGGAAAATCAGGTAGCATTGAGGATGCAAAGAAAGTCTTCGACAGGTTGGTGAAACGAGATGTTGTTTCTTGGAATTCAATGCTTACTGGATATGCCCAACATGGATTTGGGAAAACAGCTTTGCAAATGTTTGAAGAAATGTTGAGACTTGGAGTAGCTCCTAACGAAATAACTTTCCTGTGTCTCCTCACTGCTTGTAGCCACTCAAGGCTTTTGAATGAAGGACTCAACTATTTCAACCAGATGAAGAAATACAATGTAAAACCATTAATTTCACATTATGTGACAATTATTGACCTCCTTGGTCGAGCTGGTCTTCTTAATCAGGCTGAGAAATTCATAAGAGAAATGCCAATCGAACCCACTGCTGCTGTCTGGGGAGCACTGCTTGGTGCATGTAGAATGCACAAGAATATGGGACTGGGTGCTTATGCTGCTGAACGCATTCTTGAACTTGATTCCCATGATTCAGGGCCCCACATGCTGCTTTATAATATATACGCCTGTGCCGGTAGATGGAATGATGCTGCAAAAGTGAGAAAGATGATGAAAGATGGCAGGGTGAAGAAAGAACCTGCTTGTAGCTGGGTGGAGATCGAGAATAAGGTCCATACATTTGTGGCTGATGATGAGGGCCACCCTCAGAGAGAAGAGATACATCAGACGTGGGAGAAGATAAGCGAGAAGATCAAGGGGATTGGATACGTCCCAGATACAAGCCATGTACTTTTGTTTGTCGACCAGCAAGAGAGGGAAGAAAAATTGCAATACCATAGTGAGAAGCTTGCTTTGGCATTTGCACTTCTCAACACATGTCCTGGATCCACCATCCACATCAAGAAGAATATCAGAGTTTGCGGTGATTGCCATACAGCATTCAAGTTGGCATCAGAGGTGGTGGAGAGGGAAATCATTGTCAGGGATACAAATCGGTTCCATCATTTTCATAATGGCTTTTGTTCCTGTGGGGACTACTGGTAGTGCTGTCATTGGTGTTAAAGTCCACCGAACTTTGAAGGAGCAATGTTATATTTGTTTGGATCTGAGCCTCTTGATCTGGCTTGTGGCTTCTGGTTGAGAATGATCAAGTGCACCTTCCTATCTGATTGTGGGAGATGAAATTGTGGCCGCTCCACACTTGATAACTGGTGATCGAGGATGCTATTGGAAAATAATTTGAAGTATTCTTCTGATTGTTTGCATTTCTCCTCTGGTGATAATCTGAAGCAAATGCAAACCAGAAAGAGAGGAGGTTCAAAAAAAAAAACAAAAACAAAGAAAGAAAGAAAACGAAGACGGGCCATTCCCTCCGACGACAAGTCACATAATGTGAAATTGAGAAGGCTGATTTTGGGCATGAAAGCTCAGATGCAGGGTCTTTCTTGTCCATTGGCAGTCAATTACAAGGCGAACCCACGATGTCTCCAAGATTATGAGAAGCTCAGGATGTAATATCTCGACGTGAATCAGGAGGTGTACAAAACTTTTTCATGGATTACGACAGGGGATATGCAAAAATAAAAAAGTAAAAAAAAAAAAATCCTATATTGTCATAGATTTTTATAATTAAATCTTGAATTATATATATAAGAAAAAGTTAAATTGGTAATGAATGTCTGATCAAGACGGATATTCAAAAGTCAAGACGCCGCCCATATGGACGTATGATTGCATGCAATGACTCGAGAGAATGAGGTGATCAAAATACTCGATCTCTTCAAGTAGCTTGTCAAAAATACTTACTTAATCACGGCCATCTCCTCCGATCGAGTGGCCGTCCTAAATTCAAGAAAACAAGTGTTGAATCAGTTAGTCCGGGGAAAGATGGAAACTTTTTATATATCCTCAAACTTGTATTCCTTATTCCTTAGATGATCTCAATGTTTATATCCTCAGTCCAAGAATGGGCTAAATTTAAATGGATGTGCCTATAAAAATGGAATGAAAAAAGTCATATAAAAATAAATAAATATCTATATTTTCGAAATAATGGAATTTTTTCAACGTTTATAATTAGAATGAGCAAACAAAATCCTCTCCCATGATCCAAAAGCTTAGGAGGATAAGATTTGTTTGATATTATTCGTTTCATTTTAGGATAAGATTAAAGTGTATAGTTAGAAATATATAATTTTCGGAGTAATTGGTTTCGACCGAATATATGAAATGTGTTCTTATAATAAATTTAGTCTAAAATCATGCTCACTATGCAATTTTTGATAAAATTATGAGAAATCACCCTCATATAATATATATAACTGCTGACGACAATTCAAACTGGCTTTGCCTGTTCTATCCCCCTCCAAAAAAAGTGGGTGTTTTTTTAATCAGATTTGGTACCATTTCAAATTAAATTAATTGCAGTAACGGTAGTCATTATAACCGCAAAGGTGCACTAAACTTGCATAGCACGTCATAGCATATCATAGTTAGGTTAAGGTTGGTTATTATTTAGTTGGTCAGGTTTAAAAAGTTGATTGAGCCATGCTGAATATGATCCCAAAGAACATTTTTTTCCTTTTTGCTTTCTGTTATTACAGTTACTCTCATTGTACCTGTCTTCTCTTTCCCCCTCTTCTCTTTCTTCTTCTGCAAAGAAAAACAATAACGGAACTCAATATCTATATTTACAAGGAAAAAGAAAAAAGATAGAGAGAGAGAGAGAGAGAGATAGAAACATTAAACTGAAAGGGAGGGAGAGAGAGAGAGAGGGATTTTTGCTTGTGTTTCTGCTAGTACTTTCTTCAATTCTCTGTGTGTGTGGTCTGAGAGTGCTTGGCTCTAACTTTATAACCAGTCATAAAATAAAAAAAAAAAGAACCTACAAAAAGATTCGATCTTTGGTTTTTTTAATTCCGTGATTTTTCTTGGGAATTAGGACAAATGACGGTTTCCATCTTGCATTTTCACAAGCCGAGATAGCAACTGAGAGATTTGTAGTTTCTTTTCTTCTTTCTCGGCGGTGGCTATTCGTGTCCCGCTTCCTCCGTCGGCGGTGGCATTGTATCTATCCTTTTGAAAACACCAACACAAACAAAGAAAAAAAAAAAACGAAGAAGAAAGATGATAGTGAGGAATTTGGTTATTGGGTGCTATTCGTCACGTTTACTGCTCCTATTCTTCTTTACACTGATAGATTTGCCTCCTTCAAGGCTTCCTCTTGTGAGTTCTTTCTTTCTTTCTTCCCATCTTCATTTCCATTATTTAGTTTTTATATCCTCCCCTTATCTGTTTCCTTTTTTTTTTTTAATTTGCACTAAATTTTTGTTGCTTTTTGGAAATTCAATTCTTCAGCTGGAAACCAATTCCTTGAAGATGTGATGGCTTTTGTAAGCACCCTTTCTCTTCAACAACTCTTTTCTTTCTTTATATGTTTAATTAGCATCGTTAGGTTGATCGCTCTTGTCAGACTCTCCTGTTGATACAAGGCATCCTGATGTTCTTTCCCAGGTTATGATTTTCTTTTTCTTCTTCTTCCTTTTTCTAATTTTTCTGATCAATTGTGCCAAAAAAATGAACAACTAAATCTTCATTGCTACGGATCTGTTTAAGTTTTTTTTTTTTTTTTCTGGGGGGGAGGGGGCTGTACTGGATACAAATTTCACTGTTTATTTTTTGGGGTAGGAGTCCACAGTCCTCAAAGAACACATTGGAATTGCATATACAGATAACTCTGCCACCACCTCCTCCAACATTCAAATCAAAGGTGATTGATTCCCTTTTTCACACTTGTTTGGGCGTTTAACACTTTTCTCTTAGCAGATGTGTAAAGTATAAAAATTTAAATCTTTCTGGGGAATGTTGGAGAGTTTGATGTTTTAGTATATGGGTTGTGTTCTGTCTGTTAGATTAGATTTACTGTTAGCAGATCCAAGGGAGCACAAATATGTGAGGGTATTGCCGGCAAACCGATGATCAAGATCAAGCTTGAGGGGATAATAGCATCAGACAGCTCATTCTTTCCACTGACCATAAGGAACGCCGGACATATGACAGAAATTATGTCAGGGTAAATGACGAAGAAACCAGAGAAAACGCCTCTCAAAATGGGGTGCATTCTCCATTCCCTTTTTTTTTTTTTTCTCAATCTACCTTGTTTTCATGTTTGTTTTACGTTTTCTTTGTTTCTGCGATTAAAATTTTAATAATAAAGAATGTTTCGCATATGCACTGAAGTTGTTGACAGCTTCTTCTTGGATCTAAAATATATGTGGGTTACCTTTCTGTTTCTTCTATTATAAGTGGAGTATTTGGTTTGGTTTCGTGATGTTATGTGGATTTTGATGTCAGATAGTAAATTTGTCTCTCTCTCTCTCTGTTTTTTTTTTTTTTTTTTGGGTTCTATGGTATTCATTATTCTATTTCATGACGTCTGCAATCGGCACCAGACATCAATTTCTTCTAATTTGTAGATTGTCAAAGCCATGGTCATAGTTGTGTCTGCACAGGGCCTCAGAATGTTATCATAAAGAAAAAATGATGATAATAAATTCTTTGACTTTACTAGGTTTAAAAAACTGCCTTAAAATTAGGTTAAACTGCTGAACAAAGACTGGTCGAAAACCTCTGTTAATTAGTTATCTAGGCTAACTTGTGCCACTATTTAAAGAATACATGAATCTATAACAAGACGGATTGTATTATCATGGAACTTTACGAGCAGAAGTGAAAACTTGAATCCTCAAGTAAGTGGACTAGACATTTATTCCTTTTGTCTGTTCCTTTTCCTACCTTGAGCAACAATCTGCTTTATCTTCGGGCAAGGTCAATGAGAAGAATAACCCCCAAGCCAAAACTGATAAAAGAGTGGATCAAGTAGCTGCATCAGATTTACAAGTGCGGCAACTTGAAGACCAACTTATCAGGGCAAAGGTGCACCTTTCCCTTCTGGTGACAAAGAACAATCCACACTATACAAGGGAGCTTCGACTGCAGATAAAGGAAGTTCAACGTGTCCTTGGAGATGCAACTAAAGATCCCGAGCTGCCATATGTATCTCATCTTCCTGCTAGGTTCTCTGTTGGGTACACGATCATGCAATCCCTTTGATGATTCATTTTCTAATTCAAACTTCGATTTTCCATTGCTTTGATGTTTACTTATGATATGTTATATGGCATTCCTTGATGCAGTGCCAATGGTAAATTGAAGGCAATGAACCAATCTTTAGCAAAAGGCCAGCAGATGCAAGATGACTGTGCTGCTGTGGTCAAGAGAAGAGCAACTTTGGGTGCATAGGAAGCAGACCATGTTCTTGAGACAATTAACTGCCAAAACACTTCCTAAAGGTCTACATTGTCTCCCCTTATGCCTGATGACAGAGTATTATGGCCTGAATTCTTCTGAACAACAATTTCCAAATCAAGAGAAATTGGAAGACACTCGGCTGTATCATTATGCATTATTCTCTGATAATATTCTGGCTGCAGCAGTTGCTGTCAACTCTACTGTTACCCATTTTAAGGTGAGAAGCATATTTTCTTTTAAGATTCATTCATGCTTCCTCTGTTTTCCATGGAGTTGGAAGAAAGCAGAACAGGATCCGAGATCTCTTTAAGTAAGAGAATGAGTTTTTTACTTTAAAGATCAAAATATTGTTTCCCCCTTCCACATTTGCGATTTTAAAATTTCCCTTTATAATGCTATTTGTGCTTGAGGCTTTTCCTTTTGGCTGCCGTACTCAAACCTTGTGTGTGATATGGCCATATTTTCAGGACCCTTCAAAACAGGTTTTTCACATTGTTACTGATAGACTCAAGTACACGGCAATGAGGATGAGGTTTCTTAAAAATGCACCAGGCAGAGCCATCATTCAGGTTCAGAACATTGAAAAATTTGCATGGTTAAATGCAAATTACAGTCCTGTACTCAAACAGCTGGGTTCACAATCAATGATAGATTACTACTTTAGGGCACATCATGATAATTCAGATCCAAATTTGAAGTATCAAAACCTGAAGTATTTCTCCATCTTCAATCATCTTCCATTTTACTTGCCAGAAGTCTTCCTAAAGCTCAACAAAGTGCTGTGCTTAGATGATGACACTGTGTGGTGCAGAAGGATCTTACAGGCCTTCAGTCACTCGATTTGAAAGGTAATGTTAATGGTGCTGTAGAGACATGCGGGGAAAGCTTCCATCGCTTTGATTGGTATCTCAACTTCTTGAATCCTCTTATTTCAAAGAATTTTAATCCCCGAGCTTGTGGATGGGCATACGGAATGAATATCTTTGATTTGGATGAATGGAACAGGCAAAACATCCCTGAAGTGTATCACACATGGCAGAAGCTGGTAAGTGACATGCGTGACTTTGAGTAGAGAGAATAGATTCTTATATGAAGTTGCAAACTGCTTACCGATATATTGAGACCGATACTGTAACTCAGACTGGGGCATAGACATGCACTTAATAGTCGTTCTTGAAATGCATGCAAGCATCCTTTGGAGTCCATAGTGGATGACTTATCTCATATTTGCTTTAATTGTTTTAATGTCATGAAAACTTTTTTCTGCACAGAATGATGACAGACAGTTGTGGAAGTTGGGGACCCTGCCGCCTGGCCTTATTATATTTCGGAAGGGACCTACCCCCTTGATCGATCTTGGCATGTGCTGAGACTTGGCTATAATCCCAATGTCAACCAGAGAGAGATTGAACGAGCTGCTGTTATACCCTATAACGGCAATTTGAAACCATGGCCTGAGATAGGCTCACCCAAGTACAGAAACTAGTGGGAAAAATATGTAGATTATGATCATGTGTGTTTGCGAGAGTGCAACATTAATCCATAGAATGGCTCTCATAACGTATTTAATCCATTAGAGCTCTTCAACGCATTACCATGTCAACTGTTTTCACAGGTCTTCATCAGTCCCAAGTCCCTGTGGCTTCTTTTGTTATTTATTTAGCTGCTCCTCAGTTGATATTCTTTCTGTATACACGAAAATTTCCCCCCTTTTGTCATTGTAGGTTGTGAGGAAGTTAAAGTTTGTAACTTTGACCACAAATCAGCCGTTATAGTTGTAAATGACTGCGAGCTCATATTTTTTCTCTTCGGGCTGCAGTACAATTTTCCGAAGCCCATGAGTACATTCTTTTTTTTTTTTTTTAACTTCGCAGTCTGCATCTGTTTGTGGGAGCAAGGCACTCTTGCTAAGTGATTCTTTCAGTTCCTAAATGAGAGGTACGGGTAACTTTTAGCCGAACTCTTCCCCAAGAGCTTCATCTAACCTTGTGGGTTGGAGGTATGGACTTAGCAGATTGTTAAAGCGTTAACGTGTTCGTTGAGTCGATCTTTGTGGCTGATTACCTGCTTACTGGAGTACCGGGCTTGGTTTTCTTTTGCTGTATGCTTGTAACAACATTTGCCATTCATGTCCTAAATCATTTGAGGATTGATCCATGTCTTGTTAAGCTAATCAATATTTAGAAACATTGTATCTATGTCTTATATTCTCATCCAGTCAAGATATCATAAACTTCAGTTCAGACATAGGTACAGTTAGTGGGGTCCCTTCTAGATGTTCGTGGTAGCATCAAACACAATGTTTTTCGGGGAGTTGTGTGACGGCTTGCTTAGTTGCCATTACATGCAAAGGAGAGAAAAAAAAAAAAAAAACAGATAAAAAGTTGTTAAAGAGGTGGTTATCTGTGATGACTATGCAGTTGTACTCCAACGTGAAAAAATAAAGTTTGGGGTTAGATATGAAAAATCTAAAAATCCGGAGGACTGAAGTTGTAATTGTCTATAATTATTTTTTGTTAATATTATTTATTTTTTAAAATATAATAATTAAATTTTATTTAAAATTGTTATTTAATATTTATAAAATATTGAGTTAATTAGGTTATTTGTTTATTTATTTAAGAAAGTTAAATTAAAAATTTTTGTAACGAAAATCGAAACGTTCGCCAAAATAAATAAATAAATAAATCGAAAGGAAAAACGGGGCTCTGTAGTAAGGCTTGAAAAACCATAGTGGAAGAAAACTACATTATTTCATACATTAGCTTGGTGTTCTTTATCTTTAGGTTGCGGATTGGCTTGGATTGGAGTGTAGGTGGTGGTGGTGGTGGTGGCGGTGGCGGTGGCGGTGGTGACTATTGCACTCTCAGTCTCTCCTTGTGAGTCTATTTTCATTCTTTTCTCTACTGAATTGCCGTACGTTTTCCATGGTTTGGCTGCCTTTTAACGGTTAGTTTTAGCTTTCCGTAGCTTTCCTGAGGTAATTTCCCTGTGAAAGGAGTTGATCGGGTGTTGAACATATTGGTTTGAGCATAGCTCATGAGGTGTTTGAAGAAATGACTCTCTGCTAATATTCGTAGCGGATACCCATTTGGAATTTCTGTTCAAGATTTCTCTTTTCTTCTTCCTCTCATTTTTTTTCACTTTTTGTATGCAATTATGCGTGTTAATTATGGCTTTAATTTCGCCCCAGGCGAATTTTTTTGATTCATCCAGCGCAACATTGTTAGAAAGGCGATGAAGATAGATGTTCATGTTTCCTCCGTTTTCGGTATGTTATGACACAACAAAGGAAGTACGCACTTTCAATGACCTTACGGGTTTTTAAATGGCAGGCGTATTCGTACTTCAATTGGAGTTGCTGCCATTTATCAGCCACATTATCAAACTGAGGAACCAACCCACCTCATTTCTCTACCGTGAAGCAACGGATACGTACAGGGTCACCCTCTAGATAAATGCTCCAGCAGCTGCCTTCAGTGTCTTCCACTCCATGGAATCCGTCTCAGAATGGTAAATTAATTTTCTTTGTCATTTCGTTGCCGGGGTTTGAATTCTGATATCCCGATTGTTGCCTGCATTTGTGACCAAAAAAGAAAGGGCTGTCTGAGTTTGGCACATAAACTAACATGTGAAAAGAATTGCCTGAAGGACAGTTATGTGCTCTGTTAGACTAACCTGCATTTATTCGGCTTGCACTTTACAGGTGTTTGCTTGGGTATCATGGAGTTGAAGAGACCTCAAACAGCAATTTTCTTTAAGGTGAAGGTCTTGTGATTCTGATTTATGTCTTGTCTTTTTGAATCTGCAAGTCCGAATTTTTTTAAACTTTGGGTATCGTGTTATGCACATGTGCTGCAAATTATTGTGAACCTCTTCATGCATAAAGTGGTCATTCAGCAAGGACTTTGTTCTGGTTAGGCAGTATTCTAATATCTTTAACACTTCTGCTTCATTCTAATTGCAGTCTGGGCTTGAAAAACTTCAAAGAGTAAGGACATCAATGTCTGGGACTGTGTACTGTGCCAGCCAGGGACCCAGGCAAGATCCAGGTGTCGACAAACAAGAGCTCTATCTGCAAAATGTTAATCTTCCACCCATATTACCTAAGAGACAGAAGAAGCCCTATCCCATTCCTTTCAAGAAGATCAAGCAGGCTGCGAGAGAAAACAAAAAACTTGCACAAATGGGCATTGAAAAGCCGTTGGAACCTCCAAAAAATGGATTACTTGTCCCTGCTCTGATTCCTGTTGCATATGAATTACTGGAGGCCTGGAAATTTTTGATTAAAGGTGTTGCACAGCTCTTGCATGTAATTCCTGTATATGCTTGCAGGTATACTTACTCATGCTTCCAGTGACATAATTGTTCACTCACCAAATTTAGCAAATTCCTTTGTACTCTTTGTTTTATATCTTGCTTTTATTAACTAAGGTGGTAAAGCTACTCTACAGTGAGTGCTCTGAAGTTCATGTAGCCCAGACTGGACACAAAATACAGAACTGCTTTGGTCGAACCAGTGCTACACGTCATAGCTTCCATTCGTGGGGCAAAGGCTGTGTCACTGATATACTTATCCCCATTGAATCATATCATCTCTATGACCCCTTTGGTCGGCGCATCACACATGGAACTCGGTTTGACTATGACAGGATTCCAGCTGTTGTGGAATTATGTATCCAAGCAGGTGTAGATATACCAGAATACCCTACACGCCGAAGAACAAGACCAATCAGAATGATAGGAAAGAAAGTTATTGACAGAGGTGGATTTGTTGAGGAGCCTAAACCATGGCGTTTTGGAAATTCTTCTACTCTTGTTGATTTTGACACATATGGGGCCTCTGGACGATTTCCACCACCGCCATCAGAAGATATTTCAAAGATTGCACAGGATACAATTGACGCATATGAGATTGTTAGATCTGGCGTGAGGAGGTTAATGAGGAAATACACCGTTAAGGCATGTGGATATTGCTCAGAGGTTCATGTGGGACCTTGGGGTCACAATGCTAAGCTTTGTGGGGAATACAAACACCAAAGGAGGGATGGAAAGCATGGTTGGCAGGATGCTACAAATGATGAAGTTTTCCCACCCAACCATGTCTGGCATGTTCGAAATCCCAAGGGCCCCCCTTTGAAGAATGCACTCAAGAGGTTCTATGGCAAGGCTCCAGCTGTGGTCGAAATGTGCATGCAAGCTGGTGCACAGGTCCCTGCAAAATACAGACCCATGATGAGGCTTGACATTATAATACCTGAAAATGATGAGGCACGATTAGTTGCATAATCAGATATGTGTAGATGGCAAAACACTTGAGATATTTTGCGATAAAATTGGGGCTTGTATATTTGCCCAGACAATTTTCAGTCTTTACGATGTCAAATATCCACTGTAAAAATGAAAATTGCAATCAATTGCTACATTTGTTTTATGAACAATTCAAACTGCCAAATAATTTTATGATGCGGCATCTTTATGATCTTACCAGGGACCTGCTAGTTTTGTGCTAATCACTCTGAAAATGGAGTCTTGATTTTATGTGCCCTCTTTTTATTTTATGGAGGTGAGATCGATGCGAAAAGACTAAGGAAGGAGACGGAGAAAGCTACATTTCGGACTGTGGCTCTACTGCTACAAGCCAACCGATGATAGGAAGGTTGGAACGGAACTGAGCCCTGTGGGACGGTGATAAAGAGGAACAAGAATCTTGGTCTCAACGAGTACCAAGTTCCCCTCGAGCGTTCTGGGCTGATAGCAATAAATAACCCACACCCTTTTGGTCAAATGGATGCAAAATGCAGGCAATCTTGGTTATGTTTGTAGTAAAGGGCCAAAAATGTGATATCAAATTTGACCCCTTCAAAACCAGGAGCTTGACTTGGTCAAATCCAGGGCCCTGGTGCAGAGAAATCAGACATTTATGGGCTTTCTTCTTTTCCTTCTTCTGATGATCGAGAGAGAGAAGCATTGAAAAAGACCTTCAGGCATATGTCAGTAAACTAAAGAGAGATTAGATTCCCTACATCTCAATTGCTGGCAACGGTATCCTTTTTGTTCATCTGCCCTTTTTCCTTCCTTTTAGAAAATTGGTTTCATCCTTTAAAAACTTACTTGAAATATTCAAATTAAACCTGGACAACAGGAAACAGATGATCGACTAATTTGTTCAATTATACCCGCATTAGTAGCCGCTTGCCTCTCTTCTCATTTGGACTCACCTCAAGAGTTTTAATACAACGAATTACTTACAATTGTATTTGTCAATTTGATTCCCACCAACATCAATGGTCTTTCAAGCGTTTGATAAGGAATGGACCGAGTGCATCGTTAAAATCCTTCATCATCCAAAGCCGCCCTGGGTATCGTTTTTTGTTTGTGGCATATCAACTCTGGCTATTTTTGACGTGATTTCATGCATTACACACACACACACACAAAAGAGACTAGGGATTTGTTCCAACGCTGTCCTGTTAAGATATTGAGCACGACATGGGCAGGGAGACTCTCGGCTAATTCCATGGCATTGTAATCCAGCTTCGACATTATTGAGCAACGAGCAAAACAAAACATATTAACTTGGCTAGTTGGGTATTATACAACTAAGCACATATAAATATATATTCAAGGCATCCAATTGGAAAGGCCCATTTGGCGACCTGCGTTTGGTTAGTGTGCTACATGAAATGTAATGAATGGAAGAAAAGCATATAATTTTTGGCTCCAGCCAACGGGTAGCTTTTGCAGATAAAAAAGCCAGAGGACCCCCAAGCGGCAAGCCATCATTAATCTCGATGAGAAACTCGAAATTCGAATGTAACGGCTCTTCTCATCCACTCTAACCTGTGGGGCTCTTTCTCGGCAAGCCATCGTTAATCTTGATGAGAAGCTTGAAATTCAAGTGTAACGGCTCTTTTCACCCACTTTAACATTTGGGCCTCTTCCTCTTTTCTTTTCCTTTTTTTTTAATTTTTTGATGACCCCCTCTTCCTCTGCGTTTGGTTGTAGTCTTTGGCTACGCTAGTGGTCTAATTACGGCGGGCCCATTTCTTAATTCAAGAAGCACCCTTTGCTTTAGACTCGACCCTTTTTGTTTATTGTGGGAAATCCAAAATCAATAATGAGAAAGGAAATCTTTAAATATCGATCAGAACTTCAAGTATGCTTGTTCAAATAAAAGTATACAAAAAAGAAAGGTAGAAGAGAAGAAACCAACAATCCAATCAAGTTATGGAGTGCCAAGATGCCAAATATTATCATGTGGTGGGATGAGATTGGTGGGGCGGGATGAAGTGATCAATTACATTGCCAATCATACATAAGAAAATGGAAAACAAGAAAGTGGTTGTTTAAATAAGAAGAGTGCTATTGAAAGAAGAAGATGAACGATGGTTTAAAAAAAAAAAAAAAGATGAACCGAAAATGGCAAAGGCTGGCAGCCTCTTTCCAAATTGTTTTTCAATTCAAGTTTGAGACCAGAACACTGGGATTAGTCAATTAATTCTCTTGTTTTGCACATAACAAGCCAACCAGATGTAGAACTCTACATGGGTTTCATCCCTTCCACATGATTACAATCTAGCATCTGATTACTAGGATCCTAGGCGCAAGACATTGGAAACAGAATGAAAAATCTTTGTACATATAAAGCAGAAAACTTTTCCTTGTGAATACAGGAAAGTTAAGACCTTGCCTTTATAGACTTCTTTATTTGTAAGCAAGGATTATTAAATTATTTTCAAGGAAAAAGGAAAAGAAAAAGGTAAAGGGGAGAGAGAGAATGGTAAAACCCACCAAGGTAGTTGGAGAGCTTTGTTAAAATGATATGGTGGCAGCACCATATAAGCAGCTAGAGACTCAAATATTAAAAGGAGAAAGAGGTAATTGGGTGTCAACGGTCTAGGTGAAACCTAGAAACTTGATGGGGATGTATATACACAAACAAATATGAGCGTGTGAAAAAACACAATGAGGAAAAAGCAACAGGCTGCTGCTACAGGTGCCGAAGGAACTGCAGAATCTGGAGGCCTTTTGTCTGCTTTTATAGGCCACATGTATGCCACACTGCTTCATTAGTTCCAATATTAATAGTATTATCAGAGATTGAGGAAGAGAAGGAAGAAGAAGAAGAAGAAGAAGAAGAAATGGGGTTTGGAGGAGCATATCCGCAAAGCTGAAAATGGCAGCGAGAGAAATGATGGCGGCTGTATGTGGCTCCTTCTCCCCCAGAAAGCCACCTGATCCTGCAAATCCCATTTACATTTATAACTATGTCAATTTAAGTGAAAACCGCCAACCCCATTTCTTTTTCTTCTTTCTTTTGTTTTGGTTGTTGGTAAAATGAAGATTGTTTGTCTTTGTTTTCCACTTCCTTAATTTTCCTTTGCTACAGTTCCAATAACCATATGGATTCTGAAAACAATCAGTTCAACCAACCTAGAAATTTATTTCTCCCCGCCGTATTTGCTCTCTCTCTCTCTCTCTCTATCTCTCTCTAAGGTTCTTAATTTTAGTCTATTTTTCTTCTCTCCTTCCTTCTTTCTTTCTCGCTTCTCCCTTCTGTTTTTCGAAAGCATTTTTGACCTGATGTTCGATAAAATTTGCAAATCTCAAGTTCTACAATAATGTCTCCCACAAAGTCCACGAATATCTCAGAGCAACATTTCAATGAGGAAGCAGAATCCACCAACATCATCAACAATGACAATAACGTGGCACGTAAGGTAGGCAAAAACTAAGATGCGTTCAAATAATCTCGTCTTCTCATTTGAGCTAAGTCCGTCTCCGTATACTGTCATTATTCATAAATTGTCATTGCACGTAGTTTTGGAATCCAAAGTTTTCCAATGCTTGACTGTCTCATGTTTATTTGTGCTTGGCTTTTTGCACCCACTCCATCCTGGCCTTTTCCAATTCTGAGCACTATCCCTTTTGTCTTTTTTCAAAATTTTTTTTTTTATTATTTGCATAATTGATATGGACAAAAGGCAACTTTTTTATGGGTTAATGTAACTGTTTGTTTATTCAATTCAGGTTTCAGAAGAAGAAAAACTCACTCATACACAACATAAAATGGAATGAAAGTCCCCATCTACATTTTCTGTGCCTAGTTAGTAGTCCTGGTTGCAGCTTTTTCTTAGAAAGAGAATGGAAAGTCCCAAATTCATATAGTGACACATATCCCACTTCATTTGAGGTCCCCATAATATACCCAGTATGCATGATGATCCCACCTGCCTGACTATTGTGTGCCTTTCCCTTCTTACTACATGCGATAACTTCCTACCATTGCTGCTGATACCATCACTCCCACTATAATCTATGATCTTTTGTTTGGAGCATCCCAACTATTATTTATGATGATCACAGAAATTTTCCTTTTTTTTTTTTTTTTTTAATTATCAAACGGAAATTTCCATCAAGAAGAACTTGATCACACAACTTATGGTAATCATCTCATAGAATCTCTGAGAGATCAAGTATCAAAGCTACAAGTCCTTCTGTTTTTCGATTCTCAGCTTTTCAGCATATTCCAGTCAATTGCTTTGGTTCCCAGCCAAGGGTACCAATAACCTACTGACTCCCCTTCCTACAGATCGCCAGCTAAACAATCATTACGTTGCTGACAACAATTTTTCTTTGGCGATAGTGACATAACATAACAGAACACCCTCGACATCTTGCTCTTAACTCTAGATACGGTGCAATCATTCTCCATTAGCCATTAAACATGCTTTTATTACTATGGAAACCTCCTTTATATAAAATAATGCATATATTATTTTACTGATGCAAAAAAAGAGTAAACAAATTGTATTATTTTAGTTGCATTCTGCATCAAAATCCCCCAATTTCCTTATATGTCTATAAATTCTTAGCTCTAATATGATATTCCTGTGGTGATGCAGAGCCTGGGCGCAATATGTCTAGATATTTTTGGCCCAGTGCTCTCATGCGTTCCACTTCGCCTGCATCGCCATGGCAAGGTCACCTGCCCCGTCCGCCGCCCCCCATTGGAACGAGCCTCCTCGCAATCTGAACCCACTTTGCTCCCTTTCTTGAAACCAAACTGACCCCATTTTCCAAATCCTTGATGACTCCATTGCCACAAGTCCGGGTCCACAGACGTTCTTTCTTACGCTCTGAGCATTTATGACGATGATGATGAACCCATAGAACCTGACCACATCTCCAGTCAACCTCGTCTAGATCTCTCTCTGGAAGCAACTGGGTGCAGCTCACGCTATCACGACCAGCACCGCCAGCATCATTACGTCACGGGCTCCTCCTCATTGTTTACGTACCCCACCAGCTTCTTACGCTATCACAGACTTGGTTCTTGCTGCTTGCCCCAACGCATTGGTGGTATTCTCACTCGGACCGGTTGATCGTTTGACCATTGTGACTTACTCCCTCTGCTGCCACCTCCCGTGTCTTCTTCCCCTTCAGGCGGATGACATCCCATGGCAAGCGAACTGCCCTGCAAGTCATTGACCATCTTTTTCTTCAACGGGGGCAAGTAGATCATCCCATTGAAAGCTTGAACGAAGGGATCAAAGTTCTTGAGAGCATAGTAATCTCTGGTCTTCTGTCGGATGGTCCAATGACATCTTACCATAAATTGTCAGCAGGCAAGTCTCCGTTCCAATTCATTGGCTTCAAGTGGGGTTTGGTTTTGGCAATTCTAATGGATTCCCTTTTTTTTTTTTTTTCCTTTTTTTTAATAAGTACATAACATAAATTTATTATCTTCAATTATATATATTTTTATTTCAATCAAAATTTCATTTGAAATTTTTATTTATATATATATAATATTAAATTAAATTTAAAATCGCTGAGAGGGCAACCAAGAAATGAGATTTCTACTAAACTTTGCAGACTGCGAACATGATCATATGGCCCTACTGACATTGGCGTCTCTCTAATATATATTTATTTATTTATTTATTAAAAATTATTTTCTCGGGCGTAAAAAACAAAAAACAATTGAAAATACTTTGAACATGGGTTTCGTGCAAAATAACTCTACGGCGTGATCGCATCTCCACCGGTTAAGTTCAGACGAGACTAGACGGTCAAAATCAACCTTTAACCTCAGATCACCCTTTTTAGAAGATCGAGTTTTACCTTGGATACGTACAAATTGAATGTCAATTTATATTATTTAAATTTAATTATTAATTAAAATTAATTTATTACTTATTAAAAATATATTATTTATAATTAATAATTAATATTAAATCATGTGAAATACCGAAAAATCATCATTTTATTTCACTGCCAAAAAAAAAAAACTGTTTTTTTTTAATATTTTTATTTTTTAAAAAAGTTATTATCTAAATAGAACACAAACGGACAGATTCCGAAAGACAGCTTGCAACTGGTACGGCAACAGTCCATGACTTGACTCCGATTCTACCGACTTTTTGCCCTGTTGAAAACGAGTGTAAAAAGCTACCTTTGTGCCCTCACTCTTTTTGGTTGCTGAGAACTGGGCTCTGCTTTTGCCGGGGTGGAAAGCCTCCTCCTCCTCATCCTCCGCCGGCGGTCCGAGGGTCTCCGTGTCGTGGGGTGGTGGGTCAGAGGGAAGATGTTTCAGAGAACGATCCAACCGCTTCAAGTTGCTTCTATTGATGGCGGCGGCGGCGGCGGCGGATTGGTGGGTTTCCAGGAAGATAGGCAAATCCCGATCCAAAGTCATCTAAATAGCCAACATCATGTTCAAAGAAGCGTTGGAGTTGGCGGAGTGGAGGAGCCGTGCCTTGTATTGACTTCCGACCCTAAACCTCGCCTCCGTTGGACCACCGATCTCCACGAACGATTCGTCGACGCTGTCACTCAACTCGGCGGTGCCAATAGTATGTTCTCTTTTTTCGTTTCTTTCTTTCACTCGAGCAATATTCTTCTCTGTGTTCTCTTCATTTGGATTTTTTGAACAGTTTGTTGTTGGAATCTGGGGCTTTTGACTGAAATGGGTTTACATCAAATGTTGAATTGATGATTTATGGACAGAATTAGCACTTGTCAGTTGCGGAGCTGACACCCTTTTGACTGTAATTCACTGCTATTGGTTTTCTGATTTGCACAAAAGCCGGGATCATATAGGAAGTTGGGTTGGTGCTAGAATATCCCGAGCAAGTTGGCGAAATGGCTGCCTTAAAGTTTCTCTCTTGTTATAGGACAGCAATGCAAGAAAATTTTGTAGCTGACTTTTTTAGAAGGTGGAATTGATGTTTCATGGAAAAAAGAAGGGGGGGGGGAACAATTTTTTGGACTTGGGAATGATGGTACTGAGTTGACGGGTAGGCAAATTGTAATCCTCTTCAAAAACACAATGTTTTGCATGCTGTAATTTTTCTTCTTTTTTTTTCTTTTTGCTATTTTGTGTGGTTCTCTGATGCTTAGTGTTGTGATGGTGAATGGGGTAGGTTGCTTCCATGGTCTCTAAGACTATTGGCCATGAGTTTAGACACTGGCTCATAACAATTGAAGTATAATTATTAGTTTCAGAAAAAGAAATTTAGTTGGTGAAAGGGAAAAGGCATGAAGCTGAGGGCTGAAAGGTGGACACTAGATAGGGTATATTATCTTATTAGCCAATGGTTCCTGTGAATTCTGGTTTTGCAGGCCTGTCATTCCAACAAAGAAAAGGGAGCTATGCCGTATGAACCAAACTTTGTGCTTTTAAGAATTTAGGCATAGCAAATAATTATCAGTCCTGTTTTTTTCTATTGCTACATTTGATCCCATTCCTGCTAGCTGGGCACATGGAACTTGGTATAGATTAGCAGCCTCAGTTCAGTATAGTTTGGCTAGTTGGCTTGCATGGGCCTGATTATGTTTGAGAGATTCCTTAGGTCAGTCAATTCAAACTGCTGGCGGTTAATTTGTTTTGACCAATCTAAGAAGTACTTTGAAGCATAATTTGATAAGCATTTTAACATCTTTGCTGTTTGCAACATTGTGGTAATTGTATACTGAAGTACTTGACAAATAATTGCAGAAGCTACGCCAAAGGCCATCATGCGGACAATGAATGTGAAGGGACTGACACTTTTTCATTTAAAAAGTCACCTTCAGGTTTTGTTTCATTATTCAGTCAGCTTTTTGGATCAATGATATCTATTGTTCTCATTTTTAGCGATGTACCTTTTGTGGACCTAACCTTTAATGATTTCTGTCATCTGCAGAAATATAGATTGGGTAAGCAATCGGGGAAGGATATGGATGAGGCCCCGAAAGATGGTACATTCTGTATTATTCATTCTATGCTTCTTCTTAATTTGTAATTGAACTTTTCTGTTGTGAATCATACTGCCAGACCTAAGTTCAATGCTAAGATCTTTTTGAAACTTGTGTGCTCCCCCATAGCCCTCCCCCTGCTCTCTTCCCCCACCTAAAAAGCAAACAAAAATAAAGCTGTAACTCTCCGTCCCTGGAAAAGAAAATTAAAGCAGATATTAGCAATTAAATACATCTCAATAAACTTCTGTTGCAAGAACTTTTCATTTTGAAGAATTGTACAACTGAATTGACTTCCTTTTATTTTTATGGAAGCATCGTCTGGCTCATACCTTGTAGAAAATTGTGGTGCCAGTAATCATTCACCAAACCTGATAACTTCTGAAATGAATGAGTAAGATATATCTTCACTCAAAAAGATACCGGTGCTTGTATATTCTTGGAATTGCTGAATTATCTGAATATTCAATTTCATGTTCCAGGGGTTACGAAGTCAAAGAGGCACTAAGAGCACAAATGGAAGTGCAAAGTAAATTACATGTGCAAGTTGAGGTGCATGTCATCTGCCCATATATATATATATATATATTTTTTTTATTATTATTATTATTTTTATTTTTTTTTTTCTCTCTTTCCTTTGCCCCTCTAGTGTGCACTGCTTTAAAGAAAAGTACATCTTCGTAGTGATCAGTTGGAGGGGCTAGGCTCAAGATGTAGCTTGATAATACTATGATCTCATGGCGGCTCTTCTTTGTTTGAATTTTTTAAATCTTGTGTTTGCTTTCCTTGTAAAGTTGAATCCAGACTTCTGTATCTACACACATTAATATAACATTAGCTACAAAGTCTAAGTCCCAAATTTAATTGGTGTCGGCTACATGACTCATTTCTGATCTCTTTATTTTATTATGAACTGATCTGCACATATTAATATCCAATGGATAACAAAGAAAAACTTTACCCAAATTTAATTGGTGTTGGCTACATGAATCATTTCTGATCACTTTATTCTATTATGAACTGATCTGCACATATTTATACCTGATGGATAATGAAGAAAAGCTTTACCCATCACGGCATCACTTTTAATTGTGTTATCTATTTTCCTTTCATTGGATACGGAGTTCTGCGCTTCAGCCAGTTGATCTTCCTACATTTGTTACATTAGGCTGAGAAGCACTTGAAGATTCGCCAGGATGCAGAAAAAAGATATTTAACCATGCTTGAGAGAACTTGTAAGTTGCTTGCTGATCACTTTATTGGGGATGCAGTCACTCACACGGAAAGCCAGAGAGGATTGGGGACTGGGTCACTGAAAAGTGTTTCCCTTGATCCCCTTGGATTTTACTCCTTACAAACAGCTGATGTGGTTGAAGGGCGTGGCCCAGAGGTAGTGTCACCTGGTCTTCATCACCAAGGGGCTGATTGCTCCACAGAAAGCTGCCTGACTTCACATGAGAGTCCTGGAGGACTGCCTATTGAAAGATCTCCAACGGGAGGGAAGAAAAGGCTGCCGAGCCCGTCGCATATGCCATCCTTGATTTGGGGTGAAGCAAAGGCAAGATCCCCGGAGGTTAATGTGACCCTTATTAACCCCCATGGCATGGCAGGCTGTGGTATATGGAGCTGAACCTTATTGTTGACTTAGATTCTCCTGGTTTTCTCCCGGGGTCACAATCTCCAGTGTTGAAATTCCAACCTGTGTATGTATGTCACCAGAATGATTATGGAAGTCTTTTTTCTTAAAAATGTATATCCGAAGTCGCTGATGACTAAGATGTCGAGACATTCAGCTTCAGATTTGTGGGTTCTATTCGGACTTCATTCGCGATCCCAATTCCTAAATAACGCCGACGGATTAGTATGCTACTACAATCGGTCAACTTCATGCATGCCATTGGAATTAGAAAATCCTTGTTAACTGATCAAGAAGACACCAGCAGTCAACGGGTCGACAGTTTCGTGATGCCATTTCGGTCAAATTATGTCCGAATGACGCAATTCATCAGGCGGACCGGGCATTCTTAAGAGGGAAATCATCAGTCATTATCTTCGTGGCTGGGATGCTCTATCGAATTTCGGATAAATTGTCTTATTACGCGGAGAATCTTAATCGTTATCTTTGTAGCTGGAGATTGGTATTCCAGCGTACGTCATTCTAAAGTGCACAAAGTTTATGTTCTTGTCTCCGATCCTGTTATCAAGTGCAAACCATGGTGACAATTGGTCTATAAACGGCACCCGGCCGCTTGACATCGGAGAAGCAGGCATGGCAGTGGAATCATTAATTATTTCATCGACAACACCTGTGAGGAGTGGATTGGAGGTTCCAGGAAACGGGGGACTAGGAGGGCTTCTTCGTTCATCACGCGAGCGACACGAGCGATGTAACATTATTATTATTATTATTATCATCATCATCATCATCATCAATTGCACGTCTGCAATTATCGTCGCTAAACCAGCAGACTGTTAGAAAATTGAATATGTGCGGTTCTTGGGACAATGACTCGGTCACGAGGATACCAACTGTAGGAATCAAGATTACCATCTGAGTCTTTGTTGTGGAATGTTGTTGCCCGTCAGCATTGCTGGCCGGCCTTCAAAAACCTGACCGAATGTCGTTTATTTACCCCACTATACCTTTCCACAATTGGTTCATGCGAGCCCCCCCCCCCCACACACACACACACAAAGAAAAAGAAAAAAAGAAAGGGGGGGTGGTGGTTAAAAAAAGTAACTAGAAAAATAAAAATTCACGTTATCCGATAACAGAAGTTTAAAAAGAAATGAGCGAATTCTCTAATTGTACATTTGCAGAAGTTGAACTTATAAGTTTTACCTTGTCAACAAACAAAAATTTTTTTTTTTCTTTTATCGCTAAACTTCGATATTCAGTAGTAAGAACACAGCTTTAAATCCAGCGGACCGGCCGAATGCTAATTTTGTTGGATTTGTTTAAAAATAGCATTAATGATGCGTAAAACCTGGAGGGCCATACAGGATAGAATTGATTGAATCGATGGAAATAATTTGGATTTTATTCCCGTCAGACTGATCCTTTTTGATTCCCTTTGGCAGTGGGAATAAATTCTTTCTTTTATATATTATTATTTATCACAATGGTTGAAACCTGCAATTGCTTGAGTGTCGTCCGTCTGTACTGGCAAAAACCTTTTTGTTGGGTATAGCAGTTTTTCAATAAGTCACCTTGGGATATTCACATCGTAACATCTTGATTGCTGTTAGGTTTAAGACAATATTCGTTTTGAAAATCTTAAAGTCGAGTGTTTTTTTGAGAAAGAATCAATAATTTCATTAAATTATTCGATTATCGTAATTCTTTCCTTCCGCTATTAAAATAAATCAAGTGTGCTCCTTTTTTATTTTTTATTTTTTGGATAATTTTATGGCAGAAGAAGGCCGGTATTGTTAGGACCATGGCAGAGTTAATTTTTTTTTCTTTTGGTTAATTGGATGGCCAAAAATTTTATGAAGGATGAAAATAGTAAGACAAATTATAAATACCCATTATTCCATATAAAAAGAAAAAAAGAAAAAGAATTTGTGAACAGCGGTAATGGAGAAAAGAAAATAACATCAATAGTTTAATACCCCGGGCTCAAAAGTGGCACTGTGGGAATACCAGTAGGCCTGGTGGGATCTTGAGTCGATGGTTTATTTATTGTAAATTGTTATTGCTATTAATTTTTATTATTAATTATAGATTATCGTTATTAATAAAATTGATAAATAAAGTAAAATAAAAGTATTTAATCAAATTAATATTATTTATTAACGTTAATAATTAAAATAACTAAATAGGACAAGTGCTTATTAAAAAAAAAAAAAGAAACGAAAAGATTTAAGCATTCAAAATATTATTATTAAGAAAAGTAGGAATTTATCAACAAATAATAACTTTTAAAAAATTTTACCGAATACCCAATACTCTATTTTTTTTCTAACTGAACGGTAACAACAGCCCCGAAAAATAAAAACAAGGGCCCTCTTTTTTTTGTTTTGTTTTTTATTGAGAGATACATACATATGTGAAATAGGGACGCAACTACTCTCAAATGCAGCGAGTTGGTGTGGGAAGTGTACTTTTAAAATTATTTTGGAAGAGACTTAAAATTGATCAAAACGTGAAGGCCAAAGAGAGAACAAACTGATCAATTTTAAGTCTCTCCAACATCATCCTTTTCCGCTTTTATAAAAAAAAAAAAAAAAATCTAATCTTTTAGGGTTCAATCGACAAAAACAATGATCAACGAAAGTTGTAGTCTAATGACAAAAAAAAAAAAAAATCATTCGTTTTTTTTTTTATAAAAATAATTTTGTACTAAAGATAACGAATTTGAACTTTTTGATAAGATTTTTAAGCAGAATTAAACGCGTGGCTTGTAGAATTTGTCTGGGACCAGAAACCATGTGAGCGAGCAAGAGGACGGAATATTACATTGTAGATTCCGTCTACGGGCCGCTCGTCCTAACTTGCAATATTATATGTTTCAATATTCGCAACTTTGCAACGCGTATGTTACTATTAACACCCCAAAACTTCACCGAAATTACAATGGTCGCCGGCCCTGCCCCGGAGACCTGCCCGCGGGCAGCTCTTTCTTTTCTTTTCCTCCACCCTCTGTTTAATTAATTTTCCCCTTACACTTAATGACCAATAAAAAGAGGAACCTCGTTTAATATATTTTTTTTCCGCTAATTACAGGATCACAAATATTACGTTATTATATTATATTACATGGATATAAATCAATTAATACCAAATAAATGTAAATTTATAAATTATTTTATTATAATTATTAATTGGATATTTATACATTTTTTAATCATAAAAAAGGAGAAAATATAAATATACTGCTAATCATTATGAACGTTGCGTTTTTCTAGACACGTGTGCTATCATGAAAAGCATTATTATTACAGGGTCGGGTTCGGGGACACTTAGGCATAAAAATATCATTGTTCCTTTTTTTTTTTTTTTTTATGTTTTTTTGTTAGAGAAAGAAGAAAAACAAATAGAAGTAGAGGACCATAATCACGAAATAAACAAAGAAAATGACTAGTTGGGAAAAAAGCATAAGAAGAAGGAGAAGAAAGCAAATATCAAAATCGTGGGAAGGACGGGCAGCCCAAAGAGGGTGTGGGTGACTTGGTGGCTCGGGATTCTGTCGCGCTCTCTCTCTCTCTCTCTCTCTCTCTCTTTAAGATTCCAAATATATACGCCATTTTCGGCTGTCTCTCCCCTTCCTTGTGACCTCACCGTGGAGGAGATTATTATTGCAATTCACGTATTTATATGTATTTGTGCGTGTGTGCGTGTGTGTGTGTGTGTTCGTGATTTTGAGTTCAAGAGCGGGAGGACAACAAAAGGGCTGCTGAAGACATCCCCGGAATTCTCGGAGACCGAAGTGATTGGAAAAAAATTAGATCTAATTAAGGTTGGAATGTCCGAATTTCTTTGATAAATTCTTTCTTTCTTTCTTTCTTTGTGTCATCTTTCTTGATTTTTACTTTCCAATATTGGATGATCATTTGACTTTTTATGCTTTCTTTACTTTATATATATATATATATATATTTTTTTTTTAATATTCTTTTTTTTTTGGGTAAAGAGGAAGTTTTTTTTTTTTTGTTTTGTTTTTTTGTTTGATTGGCTCTCTCAGTTGTTCAGTCTTGTGTTTCCACCCGGGGGGGTGGGTGTGCGATATTTGGGTTTTTTTTTTTTTAGTAACCCTAATACTACTTAGTGATCCTATTTTGCTCGACTTTTGCTGGCTTCAGTTGATAGATATGTGTCTGATGTTTAGATGATGGTCGTTTTGTTTTGAGTGATTATACCAAGATTGTGTTAGAGATTATTACTTCAGTAATTTACAAGCGGTGTTTCTTTGCATATTTGAGATGCCTTCTTTTTGGGTGGGTGGGTGGGGGGAGCCTGTGGTTGGTTGGTTGGTTGGTTAAGTTTTTCCAGCTAATAAATGAGCAGTTGCTTAAATAAATTGGGTGGCTTAGTTTTATTTTCGTGATATAATCAGATGCTACGACTGCCCAATTGGGAATCCTACTTTTGCTGTCTTACCATTTTATTTTTAACTCTCATTGTATCTGGGATTGATCACTCGGTACTGCTTAAGGCTGTCACATCTTCAAAGTTTTTTATTAGGACATCGTTTTTAATTGGGGTTGAGTTGGAATTTTGCGTGATGAGTGTGGGAGAGACATATGCGGGTTTGCATTTTAGCCAATTCTTAGACACAGTGTGTAAGTATGTGGCAATTGCTATACAAATGCCGTGCGCAGTTTATGGTTTAGCAAATTCTTAGAAGCATGCATGTGCAATGGCTCCAGACAATTGTATGTTTGGCTACCATTCCATTTTTCCTTATTTTGATGCTTGAAAATTTATTATCCACAATCATGACAGGACCACATCCATTGGATTCTCTCATAATGTTGAATTTCACTCTTTTTACTATTCTATTTTAGTATAAGGAACCACTCAAGTGTGGCTGTCAAGATATTCTGTAAGGATCGCGTGGGGTGGCTTGATATGATTTACAGTGTAAGATTAGGTTTTCACAGGAATGCTAATTACGTTCTTTACAGAAGTTTTTGTTGTTTGCACAGGGAGGAGTTGTAGAATTTTTATATCATCAACATTAAGCAGCCGTGTAAACAGCTGTTAGGGATGTAAGAAGATAAAAATTAGCAATGAAATACCGGAAAATCTATGTCATGTGACAACTTTGTACCATCTCTGGTACGAGATGTGAATTTGAGTATTTTTCCTTTGAGAGAATAGATCATGACTCAGATCCTATTTTTTGGTATTTTGTATTTTAGAATGAAAAACTTAGATACCATCTATACCAGGGCTTGATCATGGAAAATTCCCATTGTGCGTTGCACAGTATCAGAGTGTATTTAGGGTTTTTGGGGAAACCTGCTGAATGTGGGAGATAAAACCTGCCCCATATCCTATCACAGTTGCACCAAGTGTGTGCAATTCAAACACTACCAGGAGCAGGTGGCTCACATGAAAAAACGTCAGTGCCATCCAACTTGAAGCTGAGAGAACAAGTTTTACTAGCTGAGCCTACAGATTTCATGGCAAACAAGGGCCACAAAGCTGTGAGACTTAAACGTGCCATTCTGGCTGCAGCCAGCCACACACTAAGCTACATGCACTGCGTGGCATGCTTGGTGTGCGATTTACTTAACTGGCCTGTGTCGTTTGCTTGCAGTCATTTTACCGAAGGATCTTGCTTAGAATTGGTCATTCTAATGTTACCTATATGAAGACTCAAGTCTGAATAACTGATTAATCCTTTTTTGGTTTGGAAAGCATTTGAATCTTGGAAAATTGTTTTGTGAAAAATTTCTACACTTGAAGTGGCCTGCCTTAGTTAATAGCTGTTTGTAGCAACAGCAAATGAAAGCTTTCTAGAAGTATTAGTTATTAAAATTGCATTAAGTTGGATATTTCCTTATTTTTTCATTGAAATTCGAATAAGCCTAAATACAACTAGGATATTCATGGAGGTGTTCCTCTTTTGGGGAGCCCAATCTACATGGAAGCACAATAATGAACAAGGATATTTGAGTAAACTAGGTTCTTGTCAAGCGATTGATTTAATTAGAGTGTTCAGAATCACTAATTTCTGGATCATTTGCTTTACTGTTTACAGGTGCCCCACTTCCTGTGAGAAATTGCATATTTTTTCCTGGTTACTTTTCATTGTATGTAGTTAACCTTGGCTCTTACTCTGCTTATGTAGCTTAGGTTAGTGTATCAAATGAATGTGTTTGCTACAAATGCAGTTAACAACAGAAACAGTTGATAATCCATATAAATTTCGTAGTTTACTTTCAAATTTATGGTAGCATTCTGTTAAGAACTATAGTGGGATGGTTTTTTAGATCCGTCTTAATTTGACATTTTTCAAATTTTTTTAGTTGGGCATTTTCCTAATTTTTTTGGTTACAATCTTCTGAATTTTTAGAAGAGGAATTCATGTTGTTGAAGATCCAATCAACTCTTTTACTGATTCTCTGATGTAGATCTTTTAATGGCAAAGTGCATTTAATGTTATTAATGCATGTTGCAATGGCATCTTTCTTGTGCATTGGATGCATGCTGTTACGACATCCTTCTTGTGCATCTGACTGACTTCCCAGTTTTTTGGCTGCAGATTACAGGCATATGTTTCAACCAAAGGGTTTTTCTCCTTCTAGTTTGGCTCATCAAAGTTCATTAGCTCATGGTCAGCATTTAGATTGCGAGGATCCTGAAATGGACCCTGCTAATGGAGGGAATGGTCTCAGCAACAACCCCAGTCTTGCTTCAAAGCAACGACTCCGTTGGACTCATCAACTTCATGAGCGCTTTGTTGATGCTGTGACACAACTTGGTGGCCCAGATCGTGAGTTTTGCAGACTCTTGGTTGATTTTTTTTATTTTTTTATAACTTCCAATAGGGAATATTGATTTTTTTTCTTTTTTCTCCCCCCAACCCAAAAAAAAAAAAGAAAAGAAAAAAAAAAAGCATAGATCTTCCATAGGTGATGTGCCAGAAGAATTTAATCTGGTGGTTCAATTCTTGATTTGCCTTTTTTTATTATTTTTTTATGCCATTCACCTGTTTGATAGTTCCTCTGATTTTCTCCCCCATGCACATTAGCAATAAAGAATAAAGTTCTCTGTTTTTTTTCAGTCTTAAATGTGCTTCCTACTGACATGAATGCTTGAAAGACTCATCTCAGCTCACCACTTATAATCTGATCCTTTTTTCTTTTCAGCTGAGTTAGGAAGGTTGTCATATGTATTACAGGGTAGCTCAGTTGGGATGTAGAATTTAATGAAACTGTGTGCAGCAGAAGTAGATATTGAAAAGGTCCCTCTTGGCACAAAAATTCTAGGGATTTACTTGAGAAATTTATTAGGTAGAGTTAATATAATTTATTTATATGTGGTGTGTGTGTGTGTGTGTGTGTGTGTGCAGGGTAGCTCAGTTGAGATGTAGAATTTAGTGAAACTGTGTGCAGCAGAAGTAGATATTCAAAAGGCCCCCCTTGGCACAAAAATGCACACAGGATCCACCCACAAATAAATGAGAATCAACACGATTAATTGTCAATATCAACTCAATGATCAACTGCCAACATCGGTATTCATAAAAATCCTGATGTTAAAAGAGAGAAAATTATAAAGATAAATAGGAGAATATCTAAACAATTAATATCATTATCATCACTTCCTAAATTTGTCTCCTAAAATATGTCTTGTGATGTCTCTGATCCTTATCATGATATGCATCATTTTTCCTTTTTCTTTCTAAACTCTCCAGGGGCTACACCCAAAGGCGTTCTCAGAGTCATGGGTGTACAAGGGTTGACAATATACCATGTCAAGAGCCATTTACAGGTGTGTAGAAGTTGATACTTAATTTTTTCTTTTTTTTTTGGTGGCATATCTCTGAAAATGCCAGTTGAGGGCCTAGACCTTCATATTCCTTGTCTAGTTTTTAATTTTTCTGACTTTTCTTTAATAATGCATCCAGAAATATCGACTTGCAAAATACCTTCCTGACACTTCATCTGATGGTAAGCAATTCTGTTATTTATGGTTTTGCAACGTCAAGTGTGCTCAAAGCACAAGCAGTTCCAACTCAAAATTTTAATTTGACTTATTTTTCTAATATAGTCATTCAGCATTCCATTGTCAGGTCAACAAGAAGTTGACACTAATTAAACTAGAAAAAGGACTGCCACTCAATGCATTCTCTTAATAAGTTGTAATCCATTGGCAAACCTTTTGTGCACATACTTCTGTCTTCTGATTCTCATTTAAATGATAATGCAAGGGAAAAAAGCCGACAAGAAAGAAACTGGCGATATGCTCTCCAACTTGGATGGTTCATCGTAAGTGCATTTACATCTTGCTCTTTCTCTTCACTGTTCCTGAAAATTTATTCAAAATTTGTTAGTGTCCTTTGGATGATGTTTTGGATTGAATAATTCATATTCACCTAATCATACGAGGTTAGAAATGCCGAGCTGTCATCCTTTTTGAGGGTCAGGCACCCAGGGCAAAAAACCTAGACTTAGACAATTGAAACTTGATTGGAGATTTTTGTCTTTTCTGCAGTGGAATGCAGATTACGGAGGCACTCAAGTTGCAGATGGAAGTACAAAAGAGACTGCATGAGCAATTAGAGGTATGTTTTCTCCCTGCCATTTAAATCCACCGGCTTCATAACCCTGTATATATTTTAATAGCACTGGCCATGGTTTTGTACTTTGATTTATAAATTCCTGCATGAATGAGAGGAAATTATTATGTGGTGAAGTGGACAATTTAAGGACATGAGAAAAGAAGAAAAATCAAATAGATGAGGAGGAATTTTATGGTCCTCTTTCCGTTACATTTAAATGCATTGCTTGTCCTAGTGAAAAGAGATCCCTGCTCTTATTTTCCCTTTTTTCTAGCAAGCTGTGATGTGTGATTGAGAGAATCTTTTGTAGGAAAATTTTCTAGTTCTCTGAATAGTTTGGTTCTTCTTTCCCAGGTAGTCACATATTTGACATGAAAATTAAGAAAACAATACAAGAAAGGATGATTAAATCTACCATGGTCAATAAGATAAACTAGGCCTTTGGTTTTCACCTATGAACACCACAGGTATTCATCTGCTAAAACTATGACTCCACTCCACGTAAAATCAATGTACAGGTGCAGAGACAACTGCAGTTACGCATTGAGGCCCAAGGGAAGTACTTGAAGAAGATAATTGAGGAGCAACAGAGACTGGGTGGTGTCCTTGCAGAAGCACCTGGCTCAGGGCTTCCGGGCCCAGTAGATGATAACTGTCTAGAACCTGACAAGACAGACCCAGCAACCCCTGCCCCAACGTCCGAGTCACCCCTCCCAGGCAAGGTTGCCAAAGAACGTGCTGCAGCTAAGAGCCTATCCATCAATGAATCATTGTCGTCTTGCCATGAGCCATGGTCACCAGACTCGCGTAATTTTGGTTCCCCAGCTGAGAGCCCTAATGGTGAGAGGTCAATGAAGAAACAGAGGGTAAGCACCAGTGCAGCATATAGTAAACCAGATATGGTCCTCACACACCAGATACTGGAGTCAAGCTTAAACTTGTCCTACCCTCAACAACACAGTCTTCCTCAATAGAGCCGTTTGATCCTTCATCTGGATTATATCTATTGGGAAATGATGGTCAGATTGAGAAAGTTCCAGGCAGTGATATCTAGGTTTGCTCCCTGCACGGCATCCTCACATAAAGACCATACTTTTGCCATCGTTGTACACAGATGAACTTCATTAGCATTGGCAGTCTCTGATAATTAGGTTGAAGAAAAATTGTTAGTCTCATACAGATTTCCGTTAAACTTTTAACAGATGCTTGGTAAATGACTAGAACCTCTGTGAATGGGAATGGGTTGTCTGTTTAACATGCCCGAGTATATCTGCACTGTAGGCTCCTCGAGTATATCTGCACTTGCTTTCACAAGTGTATCATGGGAGGGCTCGGTCCGATTATTTTTTTGGCCTCGCTTCTGTCGGCGGAAGGGCCAAAACGTCCGTATGAAAGAAAACACACCCTTTTGGGAATCTTGCACGGCGGCTCAGGAGTAGACCCCCGACGGAAGCTGCTCAAGAACGTGTAAACAAGCAGAGTGATTCGCCCACTTAGTCTCTTGCAGTACAATTGGTTAGAATATTCTTAATTAGAATCTTCTGTTTTCTTGTCCATATATTCCGGTGATTTTATATTCTTTTCCAAGCTTTTCGGCCTCCTCTACAATAAAATCAGAAGGCAGCCACCTGCGGCTATTCGCTCGACCCGCACTGGGATGTTTTGGAGTTCAACACCTCCATCAGGCATACTAAACCTGACCCTAGAGTAGTCGAGCCTCCATGAACATTTTCCCGTCTGCTCTCCATGCACAATCCAAGCCTTTAAACGCCGCCGATGACGTTTCGGCTAACATTTCGACGGTCCTGCTAGAAAAACGGCCGAGTTCGGTTGTGGTTCGTGATGCGTTGCAAGCAGCTCAGGTTATGAGGTTAGTCCAGTTATTAGATTTAAACGTTATTAGTGGGAAGCAATTTATTGGTGACAGATTTAGGCTGCCAATTCTAGAACCCATAAAATGCACACGTCCAGACGTTTGGACCGATGGGTGGAATGCAGGCATAAGCAGGTATAGTGGATGGCTTGACATTGGCAGAATTATCCAGCCATGGTAATCTAAGTGGTAATTGTAACCCATGAGTCGTAGAGACCTGGTGACTTCAGAGGTCTTGAATTCGAAACCCCACAACTTCCATCTAGCGATGATGCTTAGTCATGGCTTGGGAGTTTTCGCCTATCATTTAAACGGTCTATGCACGTAGCCTCGGGGGTGATGGTCTTGGGGTTTACTTGGCATGCTCTGCCAGGTCAGGGTTCCCCGTCAAAAAGGACAAAATAAAAAATTAATAAAAAAAAATCCAGCACAATTCATCATCCAGCTTCGAGGTCAACAGGCCACGAACAAAGCCAACTCTCTCTGCTTAGGGAGGGCCTGCCAAACTGATAACCCAAAATATGCAGTGTCGTGCGCATAAGAGGTTGCCGACGCACACCTATATGCTGGCAAATGCATTCAGAGGACTTTGTTGTTAACAGTACATTTGGTAGCGATGCACCCAGAAAACAGGAGAACCAATGCTTGTGAACTACAAAGTGAGAGAGAATGGGATATAAAGTAAAAAATTCAAGATGAATGAACCAGTTGCAATTATAAACACATTTCTTCAGTACAATTACAGTCAAGACGAGTGGTATCTCTGATGGTTAACTCGCCTTAGAATGCAATGCCGAAGTACTTTGCTAAAGACCTCAAGCTTCTCACCCCTAAGCTTTTTCGTGATTGGCAGACCTTTCTTCTTCTTATTCTTTTCGTCCTTTGGTGGCTCATGTGGACTCTGTTGGACATCCCTTAGAGGCGTGGCAAATGCCTTTAGAGCCATCTGTATTAGAGAGAAAATATAGTTTGCACGTCGAACACACAGACATAAAATGAGTACAGACATGCACCTATGATGCGGGCTAGTAGGTTGGTGAAGCAGAAAGGTGGCTGCAATTCTTTTAACATCTTTCAAATCCCTTGCGTCTAATGAATTTGGTCGAAGTAAAAATAACCTAAAACCTTTAATACTGGGAAGACTTGATCGTCCAATAGTTATTTATGATTGTACTGACTCACAATCTAATCATTTCATTGGACTCTTTCCAGCATTATCCCTTTTCTTTTCAGAATTAGGACTACATTCCAATGAAGCAAAGGAAGTGCTGGAAAGAGGTAAAGTATCGCATGCAACTCAGGTGAAGACATGCACGTATGTGTATGAGAGTGAGAGAGAGAGAGAGAGAGAGAGAGACCTCATCACTATTGGCACCAGCTCTGCATTGAGCAGAAGATTCTTCATCACTGCCTCCCAGGGAAGAGCATCTTCCCCAGCTCTCTCTGTTAGAGCTTGTATAAGAGCAGCATTCCTCACTCTGTCCATTTCCCTTATCCTACAATTTTTCCCAGTCCCAGTGAACCAAGATTGAAAATGTACAATAAGCATCTCAAGCCATAGCATCAGTTATCTGATTGTATTCTGTTGTTATCTTTGAGCATCTTAAATCAATTATTATGATCTAAATCACAAAGCTTCGGAACATTAAATTTCAAGTTTAATACTAATCAAAATCACCTGCAAATTTGCTGGCTCATCACTGCTACACATATCCTTTTCATTAACTGGGGAAGCCTGCATCATCAAACCCAAAAAACAAATATTCAGTTGCAGCCTAAAGAAAGGAAAACATGATGGATACAGAGAAGATACATGCTACCACACAAGTAACTGGTACCACTTCAGAAAGCAGCTCGCTCACAGGTTTTGTGGTTGGAATGCTAGGAGGAGCAGAAGATGAACTTGCAGCATCTGTACAGGCAGCTTGAAGGCCTGTAATTATCTCATATAAGAGGCTCTAGGCAAGGCAATGGGGAACCAATATATCAGTCCTAGTAATAAAATGATATAATTTATACATGGAGAAAAACAAACAGGTAAGGACAACTTATCATCTGAACATGCTAGAATAAAAGAGTAACATAAAAGCATTTCCAGTTCACAATTGATGTTTCTTATGGTAGAGTTTTTACACAACAAGCAAAGGATGCCAATAACTGTGCATATTGAAGACAAATAAAAAAGACCCACAATGGATAGTGTAATAGCAGGAAGTAAATTTGTTGAATTAATGGCTGCAAAAGAATTGTTAGCAAGCTATAAATCCTATGTGTTTTGCAATTTGCTTTCTGCACAATCACAGTTCAAAAAATCTCAAAGACAAATATACAAACATACTTGCCTGCCTAAAAATACAAATATAAACAACTGTCAGTATATATCCACCTACCCAATAGATGTGAATATTTGAAACAAGCACATTAATGATGCACACTGACACAAAATTAAAAGCCCAAAACTGACCAGATAGAACCTTCTGAAAAAACAGAATACAATCACATAGTTCCAATGAAATCATGATGTATGGCTAGCTCAAAGATTCGGCCCTTAAATATTAAGTGTCTTAACACAATATGGATACTGTGAGCACTCCTAGAAATAAAAGTTGAACTATATGGGAAAGGGCTCTACAAAGCACAAAGAGGAAGTGAGAAACTAGACTACTAGCAGTAAGCAGACAGCAAAGCAGAAACGTATGAACACAGTTCATCTCTCAATCTCTTTCAAAACCTCCATGTGGAATTTAAGTTACCTCATCCATGGCCGCAGTGACCTTCAAATCCCCCAAATTGTAGTACTTCTCCAGTCTACTTGAACAAGCAGAAATTTGAGGTGGGTGGAGGACATTGAAGAAGAAAATAGAGACCGAATCATAATAAAACTGTGGTCTAGAGGAGTTGTGATCACCGTCAAATTTAATCATATTTTTATCCCCCTGTAAAAAACGAGAAACTTGGTTAAATTTTCAGACACCCACCAACACTTGAAGAGAAATATAAGATTTTTAGTATGACATATTACCGAGTATGATTTAAAAATGAGGTCAGCATGGTGAGATTGGATGAATTTGTCCTCACTACCATGTCCAAACAAAGCAGGAATGAATGTTTTTGGTGCAACCTGCAAGTTTAACAAAACATTAGTGCATTACTCAAATAACTTGTTAAAGTAAACAAAAGTTCCTGTTTAGTTCAGTGTCAGAGCAACTATATGTACATTGAGTTATACTTATGAATCAGTCTGCTTGCCACCCACAGAATCAGGCCTAGCCATTGGTAGATACTGAAAGACTTCAGTGTACAGTGTGTTAGTGTTAATCTCACCATCTAACAATCTAAAAAGAGAAAGAGAGCATTAACCTTTAGGCAATTTAGATCCATAATATCAAATTTAGCTTTCTTCTGAATTACCCACCGCATATACTGTACTGCCATCTTGACCTGAATGCAGAGGAAAACAAAAGAGTGGCAAGTGTACAACCAGCAAGCTTTACAAATAAAAACATAAACCAGAAGTCAAGAATATCACTTCCATGTATGCTAAATATTTCTACTGCAGCTGCAGCAAGCACAAGTGACTAGAGGTCCTGATATCATGTGCATTATATTCCCTTTGGTTTATGGAGAAGGGCAGGGGAGACAGGAGTGCAGAAGAGAGAACCATACCGTAAATTTTGGAAGCCGAATTTTGTACACATCAACAAGTTCCATCATTAGATTGAATAAATTAGAAAAGGCACTATCCAACACCATTCCAGCTATGGATGGGTCTTCTGCTCCGTAGAGTAGGCTGCTTCATATTATAGATAGACTACATATCATCCAAGTGAGGGATCCAGAGAAACTTTTGCTATAGTAAACTGGCTGTCTATATATTTTCAGGGAAGAACCATCTGACACCCTCAATTAAACAGGTACATCAACACTTGGCATCACATGGTTGTAAGAAAGGAAACTTTTTTGAAGCAAAAAACTTCAGAGGACAGTGACAGAAGATGGCATGTAATAAATAAAAAGCAAAAGATAAAGTACCTAGTGACTGCACCCATGGATCGTCCCCACAGGCCTATGCATGATATTTGCTTGTTGCTTCTTAGGTGTGAAATGACAACCTTAAGATCATCTCTCTGCCATAGCAACAAAATTTAGAAAACTGGGGAATTCAAGTCAAAAGAAACTAATGAAGGATGAACATACCTCATGCCAACCAAGGCTGACGTAGTCACCATCAGACAAGCCAGAACCCGAAAAATCAAGCGTGAAAACAGTAATATTTGACGGAAGAAGAATTACAGCAGCCTGATTTGCATCTGCTCTACATCCACTGCATTTTGTGAACAACAGAAATTGAGCAAGCTCAACCTTATCTATTGAAAGCACTTTCCCTCCAAGAGAGTTGTGTGGACTTGTAAGGTTTGACAGAGAATGGTGCAGGGAAAGCCAGATCAATGGGAGGCAAATTTAGCAGATGGTTAAACATTTATCTTCTATATTCATAATTCAAAGGTCCTCAGCATGGAACAGTCCCCAATGTCTACCTGTTTCCATGACAGTATACAACGCAAGGAAGAGGAGTATCTTCAGGGAAAGGTGAAGGTACATAATGGCTACATCGTAAGGTGTGACCCCTTTCATTTGGAAGCTACAAATAATCAAAGTAGAGGGAGCATCAGGCTCAGAAACTGCCACAAAGTTCAAGCATATGAAGAAGGAAACAGGAAACGCTGGTTACAAAGATTCATATAAGTGAAATCATGTCCCTACTTGCCTCCAAGTCTTGTCTTTTATATGCTCTGCCAGCGAGAGTGAAATCCCTCTCCCACAAGTACTGATCTGGGTTGTAATCCGCCCTGCACATTTAGCACAACAATTACCAAAAGAAAAACATTGGGAAGAAAGCCATTAGGTAGTAGCAGCAGCAGGACAATGGAATTTTGAAGATAGATAGTAATGGAAAATGAATTTAAAAAAAAAAAAAAAGAAAAAGAGAACATGGAATGAAGTACCTGGGAGGGCGAATAACAAAATTGATGAACTGATCAATCATATCCCAGACTTGCTTCTAAAAAGAGCATCCAGGGCAACTCCTCCTCATGAGACACTCAACTAGAAGTGGAACGCCAAGTAGCTCAAACACTACTAGCTTATGCTACTGCATCATTGTTTCTTAGGGTTCTTCTTTCTTTCTTTCTTTCTTTCTTTCTTTTTTCTTGCACTGTAATGAAAAACGAAGCTCAAAGAAAGAAAAGGCAAAACTTTTCAACCCCAAAAAATAAAAAGTGTGGGTCTGTTCTGGGAAACTGAGAAAGAAAGTGGGTGTTGTTTGCCTTTGTGTGTTGTAGAGCCTTGACACTTCAAAGGTTGTGAAAGTTTGAGACTCCAGTTGAACTGTTATCACACTTATTGTCTTATACTAATCAAAACCTAAGTTAGAGGGAGTAGAAGGCACAGAGATGAATGCCATTGGAGAATAACAAAAGATAAATCAAACTCACACCCATCTCAGATCTCAGAACTTCAATAATAATAATAATAATAATTTAGGTAACAGCATTATGAATTCCATTAAAAAAAAAAAACTAAAAACCAAAACTTGGGGAAATTGGAGTGGAGAAAGAGAAATTTAAGCAATGGGGATGTCCTTTGAAAAGACCTGTAAAAAGCCGAAAAGGGCACTTCTTCAAAAACAAAACAATATCTTTAGATTATGGGACACCCAAGAAGAAGAAGGATCTGTGACCCAGTAAGGAAGAATAGTAAAAGAAGTCAATGATAAACGGAAAACAGTGAAAAGAACAAAGAGAGAGGAGACCGTCATTTACCTGCTCACTGAATTGCAAAGTGTGTTGCTGGAAAATTGGAGGAGATTTTGGAAAGGCCAAACGCGGAAGATGTTTTTTCCTGTAATTAAAAGTCCCTTTTAATTTTTCTTCTTTTCCTTTTTTTATTTTTTATTTTTATTCACAACACAATGTAGAAGAAGGAACAAAGAAAGGACAACCAACCGTCCCAATTAATATCAATCTCTCAGTTAAAAAAAAAAAAAACAGAAAAGAAAAGAAAAGAAATTCAGTATTATTATTTTATTTTATTTTATTGGGTGTTCAAGGCTAATCAATCCAACTCTGTGATCAAATATCCAAGACAGGACTCTCAGTGCCATTCGCTCGGTCAATAAACAAGCTTTCTTGGTGGTAGAGAAATGTCTTGGTGGCATTTACCATGGATGTTTAATACACCTTCACAAGAAAGCCACGATACCGACAAGCTTTTAATTTTGATAAAGAGTATTAACGTTAAAGATTATTATTCAGATTTCATAAAATTTTTTTAAAAAATTAATAATAATAATAATCTTGAATACTCGCAATTACTCTTGTCTAGAGAAGTATAAAATTTTTAAAAAAACAAAATGATATATAAATTATCAGATAAATTATATATATTTTATGTGTTTTTTATTATATTATTAAATAATTAAATTAGAATAATAGATACTTGCAATTTGCCATTTATGACGCACCCCAAATGGGTAGTCGTCGAAGCCATTAAATGCTTTTGAATAAGAGTCAGAACCAGATCGCATTAAATATGCTCCTAAATTTATTTTTATTTTTATTTTTTATTTTTTCTTGTTTTATTTTTGACATCTTATCCTTCATTTAAACAGCCAAGAGAGCGGGGTTGACACCGACTGGATCAATTACAACTTGCAGCAGATGATTTTGTGTCCATTAATCAATGGCGCACCCTGATTAGATCACGAGTAGACGAGTTGCTCGGCATTATTTTCCATCCTTCCACGGCACTTTGTGATGCTTCCCAAGTGGGGTTGGTCAAGTCTTTTTGCCCCCCGGCAAAGAAACAAGAAAGTCAACTCATGGACATGGACCAGAAAATAGGATCCCTTTGACTTCTCTGCTCCTCTTGGATGATTGCCCGAACACATCAAAACTAGTTTCGAGAAGTGTTGCTAGGCTTCACAATTCCATGAAGCTTCCACCCGCCAAGTCCTGCCGAAGCGAATGCCTGAGAGGGACACACTGGTCAGACACAGATCAGCAAATACTATAGCAACAGTTTAACGTTCGTCTAACATAAAACAATCCATCAGTTGCAGCCAATTATTCCCCGGTAGTTCCTGCCCATCAAACATTGCCAGAGTACTCTTAGCATCCGATCCGATCCAGAAGTAACCAAAAACTACCAATCGGTCTTATGCACAATCGTGGGCAGAACTCTCATCAATCCGGCAGAAGAATTATATCGTTTTCTGTCAAGCATTATTTTATCTATCCAGTAGAATGGAGCTCACCACCTCCCAGCTTACTTTTCAAAGACAACGTTAAAACCTATATGGAAATAATATTTCAGCAATACCAAAGTTCCCTCCCTAAAACAACTCCTACCTCTAAAGGAATCCATGAAACAGAAAGTCCAGACCCAAGGTCTCATCTGCATCTAGATCCTCAAAAGAGTCTATTAATAATCCATGAGTTGGGTAGCCGATCAGATTTCATTCATGAAGGAAACGAGTCTAACCTCTTCCCAGGACTTCCCAGTAGCTTCGAGCAGTGCAGCATTGCATGTCTTCAGCTCTATGGAGGTACCAGTGAACATTGAAGCAGCCTCCTCCCATCCTCTATTGTGTCCCATGCACCTGCGTAACCAGTAGGCATCATCACATGAAATAGTCAAAGTCCATACTGTCCATCCTCTAATCTTCTATTTGCTTTTGCTCCCACCCCCTAAACAACCATTTCCCACTTCATGTGAAGTGTCACAGTCATTAGCTTGTCAGTCTTTCAGAAAGTTTTTTGGTTCTTCTTTCCTTTGGCACACACTAACACTATAGATTCACAATTGGCCAGTCAGGAAAGTTCATCATAGCCAAACAATAATAGAAACAAATTTCATCAGCAGTTAATCCTCTGTCAATTGCCAAACCACACATCTAATAACATATTGTGATAGATGGGCTTGGATTTGAGCATGTGCTAACAGACAGAGAGGAACACTGAAATGAAGTGTACAGTGGGAATACTAAAAAGAGCGAGAGATAATGATGATTGCAACTTAACAGAACCCACATGACAGTAAGAATTTCATCCCTTGAATATTTACAGATTGATACTTGAAGGTGCTCGGCCGTCTGTCCGTCCATTGCTGCAATGGAATAGAAGCTGGAAATGAAATAAACCTCAGCATCTGAAAAGCTCGGCACCTGTTCCTGCATAATGTTAAGTGTTTCCTTCGTTCGAACTGCATCACTTCACCAAATTACACCACAAACCGATTCATAAGTTCATAACCAATAGCAACAAATCAATTGATTCGCAGAGACGACCGTTGTTGAACCTTAAAAAGGATTAGAAAATCCAAATTACCTACACAAAATAAGTTGGGGTATCCAACCCAATTGGCGGAGCTTTTGGGAGACTTTGGCAGCATCAGCTTGTCCATCTTTATTCAGTGGCCTATCATGATCTAAACAATATAATAGAAGGCATTTATAAACAAACACGATCAAGTAAAAAGATGAAAACTTGATCAATGATTTGCCGTCCCGGAATAATATCAAATAAATAAAAGTTCTTGGGGTCTGAGTTCTTGAAAAGATAGCCTATTTGGGACATTGAAAGAGCCAAGCGCCAAACAAGAAGAAGAAGAAGAAGAAAGATCATTACCACGAAGAGAAGGGTCATCCCAGGAGCTCTGAGCATGGCGGAGAAGAATAAGTCGGCGGGCGACTGATTTGACCGCCTCTGCTTCCTTTAATTCTTCCACTTCCTCCTCTCCCAAGGTGGCTCCGGCCCCGGCCGTGGCCGTGGCTGTTTCTATCACAAGCGACCCAACGGCGGCAGTGCGAGGAGGCGTGGAGCAGGAGCCCCGCCCACCAGTATGATTTCTCCTACAAGAAACTGAAATGGGAGACGGTGGGCAACGCCGCCGATGCTTGGCCAAGCAAATCAATGGGCTTGCAGTTACTTCGGCACTATTATCTGATAAATATAAATTTAAACTTATGTTGCTTAATATTACTGCTCTTGCGTTCATCTCTCTGCCCACAAGCTTCTGCTTTCTTCTTCTTCTTCTCCTCCTCCTCCCCCTCTTCCTCCTCCTCCTGCTGGCAACAATAATTTATATATTTTGCTCGCTATTACGCGAAACGCCATATCCTTCAACCCCAAAACAAAAAAAAACAAAAAAAAAAAAAATCCATTTTCTGGACAAATGTCTGACAGAGCAATAGATATTATCCATATATCTCTTTTTCTTAAAAAAAAAAAAAAAAAAAAAACAGGAATGATGAATTATCTATATTTTCTTTTAACACATGAATTATCTTTATTGGCGAGGGAATTTCATTAAATTGTTTACATATAGTTACCCAGAAAAATAAAAAAATATATACAAAAAAGAAAAACAAAAAACCCTCTCCCCACACGAAAATAGTGCAGATACTGTACGACTCATTTTATTATTATTTGAAATGTTTGTAAATTTTTTTAATTAAAAAATTTATACAAATTATACCATAAAATATTTTTAAAAATTTTTATAAAATTTAAGTTATTTTTTAAAATTAAAAATTTTAAATTAGAATTAAAATAAAAAATAACTTATTTTTATTCTTATTTAATTTTTATTAGAATGTAATAATTTTTTAATGTAATAATTTTTATTATGATTTATACTTTTATTATAATTTATAATGAATTACTATAATTTGATTTTAATAATTTGAATTAATTATAAGTTATTAAATTAAGTTGGTAAAAAAATATAAATATAAATATAAATATTAGTAAAAATATTTAAATTTAAGTTAATATAAAAAATATATATTAAATTATTAATAAAATTATTAGCTCGTAATAATAAATAATTTTTAATTGATAAGTTATTAAAAAAAAAAAAAGGGAAATAAAAAAAGGGGAAATGTAGTTAAGCGTAACAGTCCAAAATCGGAAGACGGTCACGCGCCTGTGTGTGTACGGCTGATGATTCCTCGTCGTCGTGAAAGAAACACCAAGAAGGGAAGCAAAGCAGGAGGCAGTGCAGACTCGTTTTGGTTTCAATCGCAACCTCTCTCTCTCTCTCTCTCTCTCTCTCTCTCTTTTATTCTTTTATTTTTCTTTTTGTTTTTTTTTTTAACTTTTACTTTTTCTTTGATTTGAGACGACCGGACCAGATCCCTAATTCTAACCTGTAAATAAGATCTCACTGGTCTTTAAATTATGTTTCTGTTTACTTCTGCGCTTTTTACGGCAACATGTTTGTGGGGTTATTATTAAGATTGACGGCAACTTACATTTTTACATAAATTTTTTTAATTTTTTAAAATTATAAAAAAAGAAAAGAAGAGAATCACAAAACCGATTATTTGTTGTTTTTTTTTTTTTTTTTGGGTTTCGTTTGGAGAAATTTGCCATGCTTTTGATTGAAGCAGTTCGAATTCTCCGCTACGCCTTACTTGTTTGTTTGTGGAATTGCCTAGATTAAACCAGTGTTGGTCATTTGGTTGAAGAAGATGGTTTCGATTATGCATTTCCGTGTTCTGAGGAATTGGGATATTGGACTGTGTTTGATAATTGGAATTGCTGTCTCAGGTTATAAATTTGGTGCTGCAGACATGTCCCAACATCAAGGGGATGAGATGGAATTTGTGGAGGATGATTATGAGATGGAGGAAGTGGAAGGTGATATGGATGTCCACGGTGGATTCTTGAACAATTCAGAGTCAGACGAGGATAATGATGACGATGTTCAATTGGTTGGGTTTTTTTTTTTTTGCATCAGCTTTATGCCTACAATTTGATCCTTCATTAATAATTCTGAATGCTTATTCATCTGCTACTAGTGCATTTGCTTTGCCAAGTATATTGATTTTGCATTTCCACTAATGAAGCTCATCGCTTTTCCCTTGGGTGGGTGTTGGGATTGAATGGGGTGTGCAGGATACTAGGATAACAGACACATCTGCTGCAGATGTTAGAAGAGGGAAGGATATCCAGGGAATCCCTTGGGATAGATTGAGCATTTCCCGTGATACTTACAGACAAACTAGGTTAGAGGAATACAAGAATTATGAAAACATACCTCAGTCAGGAGAGGGTTCAGAAAAGGTGGAATCACTGTTTTTCCTACCTGTCTCTAGTTGGTTTGCATCTACTAGACACTTTTGAACACGCCCTCTCACTTACATTTTGATTCTTTCCAGGAATGCAAGCCTTCAAACAAAGGTGGGATGTACTATGAGTTCTGGCAGAACACAAGATCAGTGAAATCAACAATCCTGCATTTCCAGGTATATCCAATGCTTTCTCTCTTCTCAATATCAGATATCCTTTTGTAGATGCATTATCCACTGAATAATATTTTCTTTTCCTCAAATGCTTTTTACCCCCATTTTCATCTGTTACTTGTGTGATGGGATTTTGTGCAGCCTGTTTTTGGGGTTTTGGGGCATGTAGAGGAAGAGAAGGTTGGGGGTGGTGGTTGCTTGTGTACTTCAGTTTATTAATTGGTTGTCCTTTGGCTTTTATTCTTGAAGAGGCTATCCCTTCAGAGCAGTAAATTTTCTCTGCTGAATTGCTTTGAAAGGAGAAGTACCTTTGTTTTGAGAATATCTTTTGTGTTCAATTATTGCATTCCATGGCCCAATTATGGTTTCTAACATTGAGATCTTGCAATTGTATCACCCTAGAAGGTAAATACTTGTACTTGCCTGGGAGATAAAATTATAGCAGTGGAGCAAATAATTACTGGGTGGCAGGTTATACCAAAATGGGGAGCTCTGTTTGTCTAGGTTGATTTGATGCCAAGGACTTTATTTCTAGAGATGCAGCTGAATGATTTCTGGTAGCTTGGAGGCTCTTGATCACTTGTATCAGAATTTTAGTGTAACTTTTTCAAACATACTTGAAATCTTGTTAGAGGGCTAAATTTTTGATCTAACAAATGTTGGTCTGGATTGCAGTTGCGAAATTTGGTCTGCTCAACGTCAAAACATGATGTCTACCTCATGTCACAATTCTCCATTTTACATTGGTCAGCATTAAGTCGCAAGAAGACTGAAGTTCTTAATGTGTCTGGCCACGTAGCACCATGTGAGGTACTGCAATCCCGTGATATTTAGCTATTACATTTATGACATATTTGAAGTGATATCCTTTGTCTCTTCAAAATTATATTTGCACTGGTTGTAGCTACTAAACTTGGATTTGGATTCTATTGCAACTTCTAAATCGTGATTTTGAACTTGCTTTTGTCTGATAGAAACATCCTGGGAGCCTCTTGGAAGGTTTTACTAAAACACAAGTCAGTACATTGGCAGTACGGGATAACTTGTTGATCACTGGAGGGTTTCAAGGAGAACTCATTTGCAAAGTAACCCCCAACACCCTTTTATTCTATTGGTGCCTTTTATTTTATTTTTCCTCATCCCACTTTTAGAGGCTTTGACACCATTGTCACCAGCTAAGAGGAGTATTTTACTCGAAGAAGAAGCTTATGCTGTATATCCACTGAATTTAGTCCATTGGTACACCCATTTCCTGAGCATTCTCCTTGCTTTTGTGGCTATGATTCTATAGCAATGAATAAAATGCCTATGTATGTTATTGAAGCTGAAGCAGCAATTTGCTTTCAGGAGATATAATCCATATGAGTGAGTTATTGCATCTATTCCGTTTTCTTCCTTTGATGATTGTGATGTGTGCCTACTAATCTGAGTTACGAACTTGAAAAGGTGAAATTAAAGATTGTGCCGTTGTATCCTGTGCTCATTGGTTGGTTATGAAATAATGGCATGCATAATGGAAGATAAATTGTTTGTCTTTGGATGCAGTACCTAGATCGACCTGGAGTTAGCTTTTGTTCCAAGACAACTTATGACGACAATGCAATCACAAATTCCATTGAGATTTATGATTCTCCCAGGTTTTTCTATATTTAGTCCTTTGACCAATGGTGACCCTTTTTGATGTGTGCATGCCTATGTGGTGTTTTATTTTTTATCATTTTTTATTTGTTCATCAAGTGATTCTAGTATGAATATTTCAGTTATACAAATAGTGTACTTGTTTAATTCAAGCTGACTTGAATTCAATAATCTTCCAGTGGTGCACTTCATTTTATGGCCTCAAATAATGACTGTGGAGTTAGAGACTTTGATGTGGAGAGTTTTCAGCTTTCTAAGCATTTCTTCTTTCCTTGGCCTGTGAATGTAAGTGTTGTTTCTGTATCTGCATGTCTTGGGCCCAAATGGTTTGCAAGCTTGTCTACAGGTTTGCCTGAAATGCAGTGCATTATTAGGAAGTCAGAGCCAGAGTGTGGGTTCACGGTTAAGTGTTTTGTAATCAATTGTTGTCGTGCTGCTCTGTACTCATGTCTCTCTGTGGGATGAGAATTGACTACCCTTGACTTTCTTTTATGCACTACATTTGACTGTTGGCAGCATCATCAAATTGTATATCTTAAATTTGTATGAATACGGAGAGAGGCTACGTTGGACTTTGCTAGTTTTGTGTGGTGCGTGATGAAAACAAACAGACATTTGGACCACAATGCTAAACTAAGTGCAAAACAGCATCTCTAGGTTGTGTACCACGAACAAACTGTATGTGGTTTTGAGCCAAAACATGTGTGATGTGTTGAGCTGAGCTTAGTAGCCCAATGCTTTTGGAGATTGGATGGCTGATTTAAGATTTCATTTCTTTAATTTTTCTTTAACACTGAATGTGGTTCTGGACTGTATGTGGCTCTGGGCTGAAAAATCTATGGTGTGTGAAGCTGAGTTTAGTAGCCTGATGCTTTTTGTGGATTGGATGGGTGAATTGAGATTTAATTTCTTTCATTTTTCTTTGACACCTCTTTAAGAGACTAAAAATTTTATTGATGCATGAAATGGTTGTGGGATGTTCTCCTAATATCTTTTATGTATTAATTTGTATTTTTTCCCCTGCAGCACTCATCATTGAGCCCGGATCGTAAGCTTCTTGTAATTGTTGGTGACAACCCTGATGGCATGCTGGTGGATTCTCAAACGGGAAAAGTAATTTTCTACTTTTTTATCTTCCTTCTTGAACTTTTCATTTAGTCTCCACATACACCCCTTTGCATCCCCAGATATGGAGGTCTCTGACTAACTTGAAATCTATATGTGTAGACCCTTATGCCTTTATGCGGACACTTGGATTATTCATTTGCATCTGCGTGGCATCCTGATGGCTGTATGTTTGCTACTGGGAACCAAGACAAGACATGTCGTGTTTGGGATGTTCGAAACTTGTCCAGATCTGTTACTGTGCTCAAGGGCAATTTAGGAGCCATTAGATCGGTTCGTTTTACATCTGATGGCCAGTTTATGGCAATGGCAGAACCAGCAGACTTTGTGCACATCTATGATGCGAGGAACAATTTTGAGAGAGAGCAGGAGGTTGATTTTTTTGGGGAGATCTCTGGTGTGTCTTTTAGCCCTGATACAGAATCTCTCTTCATTGGAGTGTGGGATCGCATTTATGGAAGCCTCCTTCAGTATAATCGATGCAGGAATTATTCATATCTCGACTCCCTTGTGTGATTTCACTTTTGCACCCTCATTCTCTGTCCACTTTGCTCCAAACCTAAGGATGGTGGATCCATCTCCGTGTAAGAACCAAGGTGACACCTCATGTTACCATGCACTTGAAACGAGAGTAAGAGAGACATGTAGCTTCTCTTGTTTGTGTCAATAAATGAAGTCCGAAAGAGTGCTGGGCAATTCAGCAGTGGAGAAGAGAGAAGCGTGGCCACAGGCTCGGGGTTGGGCACAAGATTGTAATCAAAAGTTTGTGAAATAATGGAGTGTAGAAACGTCCAGGAGTGTTGTCTGGTTAGGAAAACTTGCATTAAATCGTAATCAAAGACTCTGGGACTTTTTTTTGTTTCTTTTGTGGTTTTGGGTTCCGACTGAGACTCAAATTCTGAGAGCTTCCGAGGTTGATACAGTACTGCTTGAGCTGGAGCTCATTGGTCTTTAGTACATTTTTAAACCATACCAACACCGTGTAACTATGTGTAGTCAGATTTGTATGAAGTCCTAGTTTATGATAAGTGTTCTTGCTTGTCAACCGCATGCGAAAGTGCCTCGTGCGTTGATGGATGGATCGTAGTCAGACGAACCGGTTCCAAGCACTATCATCTTTCAGCGATTTATCGGTCAATCCGATTCTTTTTGAAATTGTATTCGAATACGATGTATGATTTGATATGTTTGCACAAAAAACCTGACTCATCTATTTCCAGGATGAAAAATAGATTCATCAATATTTAACTTAGAGAGTAGTTTTGATGCATAAATCAAAATTAACATATGTATCAAGATTACTTGATACAATTCGATTTTGTCATTTTGTCGTCGTGGGTGACCAAGTTTTAATTTTATCCAATGAAACCAATAAAAGTTCGCAGAGAAGATAAGTTGGAACAATCATGTCCTGTTAATTTTTAGTGTTAAATTGCTATTAACGTTGATTTTGATTCAAGGTCTATTACCTCGTCTAAATTATCCACCCCTTCTCTTCGCAATGGGGACAATGGCCTAGAAATATTTTTTTATGCGGGTTTGATTAACATTCAGAGAACGCAATTAAAAGAAGTTTAATCCCGTGTGTGTGTGTGTTTAAGTTGGAGGGTAGATCTTGAAGATGATTTACCCACTACCATCGTTCAAAGTTCTTCTCGTTACTCTAGAGTTGGATGTTCATCGTACTTGGAATACACTTCTTGTATGAAAAATATCCGTCTTAGGATTGCTTTTCCATCAAACTTTATTTCTCAAAGTTCTCTGCAATCTGGTTGAGCATAGTTTCAGCTTCTGCTTCAAGTTGTTGCATACACTCTTCAAACGCAGTCACCAATTCAGGATTGAAGATGGCACCGTCATTGCATTCGTCTTTAGTCCCAGAATTTGGTAAAGAATAGCTGCCAGATTTCGGAGTGACATACGCTCCAGGAGAGCAAACTTCACTGGCATGTAGCCATTCCCTGAGGCTCGCGACGGCTCGGAATTCAATGCGCTGTGGTACTTCAAGCGATTCTAAACCTTTTGCAATGGACTCTCTCTTAAACCCTTTTTCTAATGTAAGTTCGTCAGAAAACTGCCTGGCAACATCTAATTCCTCGGTAGCGTTAGCCCTTTCTGCATTTGAAACAGGCGTTCTAGTTTCCAGCTCTGAGCCTGGCGTGATGGAGGTCGCTGCCGTCTTGGATTTTTCTTCTGCTAAACCTTTACCCTTTGAATGGGATTCTGGTGTTTCCATTTCATCTGCCATGGACAGCCTAATTCTTTCTACCTTGGCATCATATTCCTCTATTGTGTGGAAACTTCTGGCACGTGCGATGCCCTTGTGGTTGAACCTTTCTTCATCAGTTCCATCAAACCCCTCTACATTATTGCCCTGTGGAAACCACTGACAACTTCTAGACTGCTATGCTAAACTTCTGGCTCGGGGCAACTTTTTGAGAAACTTCCAGACCTGAGCTTGCTGTCTACTCTGCTGATATTACGGACGAGAGCTAGGAGCTGATTGTTAATCTTTTTAGAGACCGGCAGGTCAGGTCTTCCGGGCCAGCAAGGCTATTGGTTGACTTTTGCATGCTCTGGTTCAGCTCTTCTTGCAAACTCATTGACCTGGTTATGATCTTTGAAGGAAGGCATCCCATTCTTCGTTTGATATTGTTGGAACTCTCCGTACTTTGATCTAAGCACAAGTTGAAAAAACCAGGCAACAAACACAAGAAGGGATTTGAATTATGAGGGAAGCTTAAGAAAAATATGCTGTACAACTTGGCTAAATACTCCTAGAACTCGAATATTGATGTGTTATTCCTGACAGATGAAACTGAGCAAAAGATAGAAAGTCCTGGAAACAGCTTTTTTGGTAAAAAGAAGCTAACGCTATATCTGATTTTTTTTCCAGACCTACAAGGCGTAGTAATTTTATGCACTGGAATGTTACACCCCCTCTTTTTTTCGGTTTGATAGAAGATAAAAGTCTACAGATTTAACTGAGCATAGAGATTTTACCAATCTTTTTGGAAATGGTTGTCTTGGGAGAAAGCTATGCTTAGACCAAGATACTGGGAGCCTAAAACCATTAGATAACTTGTCGAGTTTGACTGAACTTGGCAACTTCACTATATGGGGTTGTTGGTTGTAAATGGGGAGCAAAACACACAGAAGCGGGAGGTAGGGGACGCCTTTTTGTGACAGATACAAAAGGAGTTCTGCTTTGTAAAAATATATAGACAGAAACTACAAACCTGATTCCGCGGGCAGTTGAATCCTTTTGTAATCTTTTCCTCCTTTTCCCTTACCCTTAGAACCAGAGTAGCAGTTTCCTTTGCTACTTCAAATAAAGGCAATTAAAACGTGGACTGCAGCAGCACCTTGGACGAAGTCCCTGATTGAAGTTGGAAGATCTTTAATTTGGCTTAGACGCTTGACAATCACCGAAGCGTTTCAAGTACCATAGGCATCAAAGTTTGATGGCTAGAACTCCCGCGGCTCTCTTAAACCAGCTTTAGCTTGGCAAGCCTGAGGCTGCAGCAGCAAGTTTTGTCAAAATGAAGCTGTGGAGTGGGCTGATTGAGTTACTACTAGAATAATGCTTGCAGGCTGACTCCGAGAAGGGTTCGATGTTCAAACTTTGAAATTGGCCAACTAACTCAATGAATTAATTAAAGTTGTGTATCTTTGTTTTCACATGCCGACCACGGGACAAGCATACTTCATTCATATACGAAGTTCACTTCGAAATGCAATTTGGGCTTTGTCTGAAATAAAACAGTTCGAAAGCTCCTGCCTAACAGGTGTGGAAGGGGGTCTAGTGATAGGCTTTGGCCCTCCTAACTATGCTGCTGATTAATTACCAACCACAGCAAAAACAATATAAAACCTGTGAAGATGGCAATGCCCTTCTCCATCCAACATTGACTGGGCCAAAAAGAAATGTTAGGTATATATGGTTTTGATAAAGAAGATCAGGCTTGTTATTTCGTATCAATGATTGATTTTATGCTTCTACCGCTTACAAAATTTCTGTGTGTTCTTACAGCAGAAATTTGTCATTTTTTTTAACCAGATGTCACGATAGAGGAAATCTTGTAGCCGTGCAATTGAGATGAATGGGCTATTGGGTGCCTTGATGGGTAGGAAACGGATTAAACTGTGTGTTACTAGAACAAGAAGCTCGTCATTGCATCTGGGTTGTCTAACATGGGGAATCCAACGCATCTCCAAATCTTAAGTCCTTCGCAAGGATCCCATCAAATAATTCAAAGAAACGGGAATCCCTGTTGATATCAGCGAATGTTCCTGTAAGTTGATAAGCATGGCTTATTCAAAGGGATCTTGCTACATAGACGCAGGATTAGTCGTCGAGATGAATTGGTCTAAAAAAAAAAAAAAAATCACGATTATCAATTATAACTGACAACGTAGATCCTACTCCACCTCAAGATGCCGCATCTACCTATTTTCTTCTGGGAATTTCAGCAGGATCATCCAAGCGTATACCCAAATAAGCACAAATTTAAAAACACACATCGAGATCAACATTTTTACACGCCTTAACAACACAGAGGATCATCGAAGTCAGTTGTGAACAACATTGAAATGTGAATAACAAATGGGGGTCTAGATGCCATTACGATTGTGGGCCACTCGGGGAGAATCTAAATTTTCGTCTGTTAAACGGTGACAGTGTTTGTTACCCAAAAACCCAGTAACCAAATTAAATAACGGGCCAAACCCATTGAAAATTTGAGCATGAACGGCTAGAGGCTGTGCGCAGAGACATGAAGCAAGCCAACCTATTTGGGCACCGGTGGCTGGATTAGTGCCGGTTTCTAACCATTGACGGAAAACAAAATCCATGAACTTTTTTTATTTTTTATTTTTAAATCTTGAAATTACTTAACCCCACAAGATAATCATGGATCTTTGTCATGGACAATCCCATTGAGGAGTGACGACTTCAAGATTGGCCAAGATGTAAAGACCCTCAGTAGCTTCTTTGCAAAAAGGTTTATCTGATAATCGCTGCCACTTATTTCCAGATAAATCATGGTTTTATGCCAATTTTCTTGTTTGGAGTAAAAGATCAAGACTTCATTTTGATTTTTGGTACCCCTGTTGCATCTGTTAACCATCTTTCTTGGTTTCGAGAAAGATTATAGCGCCCCGTCAACGACGAGTCAATTATCGACTCGTCACAACAGCCTTGTCCTCTTCTCTTGAGCCGCCGTCAGGACCAGTATCGAAGGTGATCTTGGTGAGGTTGAGCGAGATCTTGGGCCTTTATACTTTAATTTGATGTGGGTTCCGTGAAGCTACCCCGTTTGCCATCTGCCAACCTAAATTTTATTTTTGGTTCTTTTTAAATAATATCAACTTGACGGGTTAAATGCCCAAATGGAAAGCATATATTTGAAAAAAAAAGATAATAATAATTATAATAAAGTTTATGCTAATTTTACAAAAAATTAAAAAATTCGTATTTTTTTTTAATTAACTCCAAAAAAAATTGGAAAGTAGGCTGAAGGTAGGCATCCTGATTCTCTTTTGACCATAACACTTCATCATCACCATCATCATCATCATGTATCTATGTGTGGCTAAGTGTGAGAGGTAGTGAGGTGTTTGAAAATAATAGCCTAATTTGGAAAGTTAATTCCTAAAATTATATAATCATTTTATTGTACTGTTAAACTTTAAAATTTAAATGTGCCATCCATACGAGTTTTTATTTATGGGATAGACCCACCAAGTTAGCTCGAGAATGATCGAGTAACTTTAGGACTTATGAGTTTGTAATTTCGGTTATTACAGCACCAACTCACCATCAACAACATCGATACCTTTTAGGTCAATTCTGAAAGTGATAACAAGCTAACAACACTGACACTGATCTTCTTTAGAGAGGAATATGTAAAATTGTTAGTTGTTTCAACGGTCAAGATTTTTCTTACGACGAAAAATTCTTTGCAGGCATATTACAGAGTGTTCAAGTGAGACAATCTAAATTTATTTTCTAAATACATTGATAGAAACATGAATATCGTTCACAAAACAAGTTGCATATTAATGTCCAGTTGTCGACGACATGGTCTCTTTGAACGACTGGCTCAAACTCGATAACTCTGATCGGAGCCAGAGATAGTGCATATGTATCTCATGAAGAAAAAAACGAGGAACACGATTAGAAATACAAGCGTAAATGGATCTAGGAGATGAACGATAATGCCATCTAGCTTAGACTCACTGCTATAGGATGCAAGTGAAAAGTCTACTGAAAACTTGCTAGTAGTGCTTGTGCTTGCCTTTCATTGCGAAAATCATAATGCTTGAGAGTCATCTGCAGACCAAACAAAGACACCATATAGTTGCTGACGCCTCAGGAGCTGCTGGCAGGCAATGAAAAAGCCATCTGCTGGAGTCAATCCACCACCTCCATCAGTGGAAAAGCTTGCTAATACTTTACTGCCACTATTACTAGAGCTCTGTGCTTCGAAGTAGTTCATGAACTCAGATACAGTAGTTCCCTAATCATAGGCATAAGACCGGAAGTTGGCATTGTCTATAGCGTGCCCGTAGCTTCTCCACAGGGTCTTGTGATGGCTTTGAACTTGGTCATCATCATAAGGTGCTATAGAGGCAAATGAGATCACTTTGTTCCTCTTGAGAGTTGATATGAGCCGTCCTATGCACTCGGTGAAGGTGCCAGGATCAACTTGAAAGTGCTCATAGTCAATATCAATCCCATCCGGATTGTATCTTTTTATGATATTTGCGAGAGAAAAAACGGCATTGGAAACCCAGGAGTGAACTGCAGAAGGATTAAAGTAAGCAGGGTTACCTTGGAAGCTACCCCCACCGAGGCTTAAGGCCACTTTGACATTGGAATTATAGCTCTTGACGGCAGAAAGATGGGAAGGGCTGAGGTTGTCATCCCAAAAAATGTTGAATTTTCCATCGGTAGGAGAGGTAATACTCGAGGTGTCATAGTCTATGGCAAAGGATAGAATGAAGTGGAATTGAACATTTGGGTCAATAGGAAAATCTGTGAATTTGACGTTCTTGAACTCAGGCTCCTATATATTCTCTGAAGATTTTTGGGTTCTTGGGGATTGCTTCGGACTGATGAGCGGGAAGGAAAAATGGCTTGAAGGACAAGAAGGGTGATTAAAAACTTGTAGACCTCCATTGTTAATTATGAGTGGTGTGGTTATTATGAGCTATATCTTGAAAACTTCTGACGCTCGATGTTGTTTATACAGAAGACCAGCTGAATTGGCTTCGATAATATTTCCATATGGCACAAAATGCTGAATTTGCTTTGACTGCTATTTTGACTTTCAGGCGCGTGGGTTACTATTTTTTCTCTCAACAATGAGTGCTGGCTGGCATTTTGGTCGGCTGACATGTTTTAATTGCTATATACACGTAAAATTGAAAATCTCTGTACAAAAGATAATTATAAATCTTTGAGGATTGACTGAGATTGGAAGGCCATCCCCTGTGGCCAACTCTCCAGGCAAGTTATTGGATTGAGCTAAATTGTCGTGGCATCGCTCCAGGCCCGGTCCAAACAACAAGCAAATGGGACATTGACATTCCCAAACACGGCCAGCAGTCAAGTTAGATGCTTTTCTTGTTTTACTAGGAATATTTAAATTAAAGTGGAAGGCATTTTGTTTACGATATGGGCACCGCAGAGATTGAATATTGATTTGACTACTTCAAAAAGTTTTCCTTCATTATAGGAAACAAGAAAATGAATGCGACACGCGGGTTTCAAATCACACAGTTCCTGTAATTTCGGCACCACCAACAAAGAAAATAATCAGAGAGAGCGGCATGTTAGGCTGCTATGTTAAACAAAAGATACCCTCCACTTTAAACGGTCAAAGCGATTATCCACGAGGAGATTGTTGGTTTTATAGGGTGAGGAGCAAAGTGCATGAGAGTGCAGCATAGATACTGAAAAGTGCAGCAAACCAAAGATTACAGTAAAGGAAGCTGCAGAAGACGATATTGTTGCGCTCCAACAAGAACAAGAATAAGCAAAGAATGAAAGTGGCTACTGCAGAGGAATTTGTTACAGAAATTACAGCAGGAGAGATGCAGTTCAAACAAACTTCTTTCTTAACATTTCATTGATCATCATACTTCATTATATAGAAGGGATTTTTAGGTTCAAATTCAAATACAAATTTAAATTGAAATTTTGAACAACATTTCCTAAAGATTACAAAATATACTTGGTTGTACATGCATAATCATTTCTATTCAAAATGATTTGGATTAGGCTGCATAATTACAAGACAAGACAAAGCAAACTAACTTAACAGAAAGTTCAATTCTTGAGGAAAAGCTTGAGCAATGTAGCAACACAAACTCTTCCAATAGAGATGCCTGAAAAACAGCCATGCTAACCCAAGGGGATGAAAACAAGTAGAGATATTGTATGTTGGTTACTTGCCTTTGTCCTTGGCTGGGATTTCTTTCTAAAGTACATCAATTGTCTCATGCTCGTCGGTCCATGACAAAGGACTTGAGAATTGCAGATTAACAAGGTTTGATTTCGCATTCCATAGCTTGTTATACAACACTGCTTAACAAGACAGGCAGTTGGCAGTATGAAACAGAAGCCCGTCCAAGGGGAGCTGAGAAACCACTGGGAGCAACCAGAACAGGCAAGAGGGAAATGAATACACAGGCATCATCTCCGAAAGGCATTGCTTTCACTCTGAGACCTCTGCAAATAGTATGTTTGACGGCGGACACTTTCCTCTATGGTTTTGCTTCCACCTGTCTCAGCACCATACACGCTTTTCTTAGCAGCATCCAAGAAATTCCTGCCACCAGATGTGCTTGCATGGTTTGATTCTCGAGCATCATCTGCTTCGGCCTTCTTCAAACGCTTCCACCTTTGCTCTTCATGCAACTCAGCATCTACTTGCATCTCCCGAAGCCTAGCAGCTCGCTGCTCTTCCGAAAGTTTAGGAGCAACATTTCGGTGCTTATCGTAAGAATTACGGGAAACTGATGCAGCAGAATAATCGTGAGATCTTTCCTCATAAAATTTTCTCATTTCTCTTTCCTTTATATTGGTGTCAGCATCTCGTTTGTCGATATTTGATTTTCGGCGATCCTTCTTAACAGTATCTCGATCTACATCTTTTACAGATTTTGGCTCCGAGAAATCACCAGGATACCGCTCTCTGTACTTTTGACTCCTATGGGTATCCTTTCTTCTTTGACTTTCATATGATTCATTATCGGAGTCTGACTGCTGTTTAGATGATGCATGCTTGTGATGCTTCGACTTGCTGTGATTGTGCTTCTTTCGGTGTTCCTTTTTCTCATGGGACTTCTCCTTGCCCTTACTTTTCTCCACCTACAAACAACATCATTATAACCAAGAAATTTATTAGCGAAGTATAACACTTTGTTTTAGCAGACAATTTCCAGGGAGATACATCACAGTTAATACAGTTCTGATCAAGAGTTGTCACCATAACAATAAACAATTTTAAGAGAAGTGAGGACATGTTACTAGGTGGATAGAAGCAGCTAACTGTTTCCATTTCTCATCTTTCATTTAATTATTTTCAATACCAAACAGCAAAATGTCAGTGTAGCAGGTTTAAACTATAAGTTCTGCAAAATGGGAAGAAAGCTGGTGTGACCAGACAAGCATGTGGAGCACAGATTTCAGATAAAAATTCAACCAGTAGGACTCAGAGTTTGCATTCAACAAGAGGAAAAGGAAGATAAACATTAAACATACAGATTTGCGAATGAGAGCCATTTGGACAGGGTTGTTCTTGACGCGGGCAAGGGCTTCCTGCTCGCGCTGACGAATCATAAGGAGAGGATCAGAGTGGAGTTTTCTCCAAGCATCGTTGGCAGACTGAGGCTTGTCCTCAAATAAGGCTCCTGGAACAGAAGACTGCTTCGTAGAAGAAGCAACATCGGCAGTAGGGGCCCTGTTACCTGCGTTATTGTTGTTGGCAGTAGGTAATATCTCTTCAGTAGACTTGAATGCCACGCCTTCCCCACCCTTGGAACTACTGCTACCTTTCCCTACGGATAGGCCCGAATCATACAGAAACTCTAACCTCTCCTGCGCCCTGCCATGAACAACAAATTACCCAATTATCAATAAAACCAACAAATATCGAAATTATTAAACCCTAACCTTAATTCTGTATTATGGAAGGAAATTGAAAATGCCGCGTACAACTTGCCCAATTATTAATATAACCAACAGCTCTATATATATATATTAAACCTAACCCTTAGTCTTAACTCAGCAATAAAAAAAATTGAAAAAAAAAAAGAAATAAAAAGGGAACGTACGGGAGGAGACCGGCTTGCTGTTGGAGGAGGCGAAACTCGGAGCGCTCGCGCTCGTCCTGGATCTGCTTGCGGAGCTCCTCCAGTTTCTTCTGCTCGGACTCATGCTTCTGCTCCGCCTTCCAGACGTTCTCTATGTTCCTAAGGCTCCCAGTGTGCCATCCCTTCTTGTTCAGAAACTTCAACGCCATCTCTCAATTCTTCTCTTCTCTTCTCACGCCTCCCAAACCCCAAGCCCCAGGCGCCGCCGAACAAGATCGAGATCGAGTCCGGTCTTTCTTCTCTTTATCTTTTTTAATCCTCACAGGCCAACATCAAATCGGATTCGCTCTGTTTGGCCGGCCAGACATTCAACGACAGAACCGGGATTAGTAAACCCAGGGTGGAATTAATCCGATGCAACGCGAAAAAGGAAGAGTATGGGAAGATTTATCACGTGCGGATTCTCCTGCGTTTGATGTGCGACGAGTGGGACCCTCCCGAGTTGACCATTGTAGTCGATGGCGCTGCCCGTCTGCTATTTACCATCCGAATAGAGAGTATAGGTGATGCATAAGGTGGGCCGGGTGGGCCTTGCACATGAGGCCGAAATTTTATCTCGGGTCCAAGTTCGGCCCATTTCAACCCACCCACCGACTGTCCCTCTTCAAACTCAGGTCCGAAGTCCGCAGGTCAGAACAGGCAGGTCCATGAGTTTTGTGCCGAGAAAAGAAATAAAATTTGAATTTTATCTCTTTTATTTTTTTTTTAGATTAAAAAAAAAAAGAAAAGAAAGAAAATTTCAGGTCCGAGCCCCAACAGAAAGCTGTGCCTGTTTTCCCTCTCCCACACTGCTGTTATTCACCTGCTCATGATAGTTGTATGAAATCATCTCTATGATACCTTCTTCTGTTAGACCCCTTAAAACTCTTTTTTTTTTTTTTTTAATTTTTGGGGTAGATACTGAACTTTGACCAAGGTAAACATAAGGAATTTGGAAACTTTCAAATTGGGAAATCTAGAATTGTATAAACATGTAAAGGAAATTCCAAAGGAATTTCAAATTGGTATGAATTGCTTTGGAGGACTAACGACCTGAATTATTGTTCAAAACTGTGCAAATTGCCATACAAAAGAGAGATGCTGTGAAAATTCTTTTGCTTTATTGTGCGAGCTAAGGCATAAGGCATGGACATATACATCTATCTGTCCATGCTTATCTAAGGAAAGAATATGGATTTTACAGCAATCTGATATCCAAAAATAGATTAAAAGCTGAATGAATACATTACAATACCCACAGAAGTCTCTAGCTAGTAACAACCACCAGCATCCAGCGACATAAGAAATGCAGTGGGGAATTATTGGATAACTCCCTTGAGTTGACCATGGCAGCTCCTATGCAACTGAATAATCTGGGCACCTAAGCTGCACGCCTCCACCTGAAAGCAGATCAACAATCGTGATAAGGATTAAAGAGAAAGGTGTTTTTTTTAACCATGTTTTTTAACCAGATCAACAATCTGGTCAACAATCGTGAGTTGACCATGTTTTTTTTTTTTTTTTTTATAACCCTTGATCAGTAGTCGCATCAGTTTGGTGCTCAAGCCATAACCATGTAGAACAAAGCAGTCAACTCTCATGTACCCAGCAAAAAGTAATTAACTCTCTGGCAGCGGATTGCTTTACAATAGCAACTCTCTTGGTATACGATAAGACAATGTGTTCCTATTTTATCATTAAAAAAAAGAAGAACAGAGAGAGAGAAAGAGAACGTATTCCTGAGTAAAATTATAGAGTGGTAAACCTGTGACTTATGTGCTATAGACAGCTGATCCCCACATTCTTCAATGACAGCTCTTTCTTCCCCGGTCACCCTGGCCAATTCTGACATAAGATTTTCTGTTTCTTCAGCCTGCATTGTGGAAAGCCCCACAAGAATAAGGGATGGTAAGCAAGATATATTAAGTCCTTATAATCTTATTTCTTCACATTTATTATCTTTATTAGCGACATTATTACTGTTATCTTTGTTGGTCATGCTAGGAGGAGGGGGGTGCTGTGATTACTACTTTGTGGGTTCAATAATATCTAGAGGAGGGGATGTGGGTCTCAAACTTGAGGCCAAAAGAACCCCATCACTCATGCATAGGAAGGTACCAATACAGCTCTCAGGCAGGCAGGCGGCAGCTATGGAATTGTCCATGATGCAGACGTAGAGGGAATGATTGCTTCTGGAAGGTAATGTAGTGTGAAAACAATGGAGGTAAGTTGCTCAAATAGAAGCAGAGAGAAAGAGAGAGATGAAGGGGAAGAACAGCCGGAAAGGAAAAGGAAAATGGCAATGCTTATCTAGTATGACCACATCAACTAATGTTTAACTGCATATAAAGAAGGGGAAATCACTGCAATCCACCTCACCTTTGGAATAAAACTCTGAATGTGGAGGGCTATTGATTCCATCAACTTCGTTGCAGAATTCAGAGCCTCTTCTACTTCTCTCACATCTACCTGCAAAATATACACATCTCATGGTCAAGCGTAAATAAAAAATTGCTAAAAGCATTACAAGTCTTCCTATGATAATGAGAAAGAAAAGAAGCAGACAAAGGGAAAACATACTCTAACATTCCCACCGGTCGGCAGTTGCAATGAGGCATTTAACAAAGCTTGAATTGCTTCTGACAAAGATGTTGAATACACTGATATGAAATCGGACCATTCTTCCAGATATGGCATCTGATAAAATGAAGTTCATCAGAATTTATAGGTTGTGGACAGTAGCCTCTCTTCTTGCTTTATCATTTCCTCAAAATGAAATTGTTTTTGCTTTATCATTCACACTACCTTACTCAGAAACTTCGAGCATGAAAAACAACACAACATCTAAGATAAAGTCATAAAGTCATAAAGAAGTTAGTATACGCAAACAAGTTCCACTTGCTGTACAGTCAGTGCAAAACATAGGTATATGCATTCCCAGACATTACATTAGGATGAAGAAGATAGGACATCAATCTTAACATAATTGGGAAAGGAAAGTAGCTACTTTAAGTGTGGACCATTGGGAAAAATGAACTTCAAGACAGCCTAGATTATTACATGGTAAAAGGAACTGGAAAGTAGAGAAAACATTAGCTGTATGAAACAAAACCAAAGCAAAAACAATTTCAATTAAAAGGTGAATTAATGCTAGTATCCTAAATTTCATGTTGTAGAACCATTCTTAAAAAGGAAAGAAAAAAATTGCATGCATAAGCTCAATTATATTTGATTCAATTCCCTATCAGGAAACCACTTCAAGTATCTGGTCAGAATTGCAAACTGCATCCATCGGCAACTGCAGGGTCAAGGCCTTACTCTGTTTCAAATACCCTAAAACTTGAAGCCTGCCATATTTGTATTCAAATGGAAAAAATATAGTAGGTGTCATTGAGCTTTTAAGTTCCGCCCGTTCAATTAGAAGTTAGCTCCTTGGTAGCTCCGATAGTTCAACAAAATGGAAATATACACATAGGACACGTGCCCTGATTGCTCTGATTACAGAATTCCCCGAGGAGAAATGGAAATATACTCACAGGCATTCACCATGCATTCAAATACAGAGGCTCACAAGCAAATGATTTTGTATTCACCATGCACTAACATACTAATATTAGCTGCATATTCTTTGAAGAAAATTAAGCAAGGGACAAGATAGCATACTGCACAATTTCATCAATGCAAAAAACATAAATGCATTCGCCAAACCAACAGCCTTACTTGAGCTTCAACAATTGTTGACAAAATCTTCATCCTGTGCAAAAGTGAAAGTTCAATGCGTTTCCTTTTCACCGAGTCATATAATTCTGATATCTTGATTCCAAGGGAATACAGACTTTTCTGCACAAGTATAGGGAATAAATTAACTGGATAATCACATTACAGCAATGGAAAGTGAACTGCAAATAAGACAAACCATATTGTTGGGTTGTTTAGGTGTTGCTGCGATTTATGTTGCCAAATTGCATGCAGTGAATACATTTGCATCATGCCAGTGAATCCATATGCGTGCCCTCACACTAAATTTTCTCAACTTTTGCTTAATCCATGATGTACAATGTGATGTATTTCTGATGGCTACCACTTATCTTTCAGAAAAAGGAAAATGAAAGATTCCTACTAAGATCAATATGTGCAGTTAAAGAAAGCAAAACTTTGCATGCCCAAGAGTATAGACTACAATGCAAAAGCACAAAAACTACCTGGCAATCTCCAAGTAACTCAATATGTTGCGATATCATTTTTCTTACTACCACTGCATAACTAAAATTAATAAATTTTATCCCAACCTTGAAGATCGGAATGGCAAATAGAGAAAAAGTACAATAAAGAGTAGAGATGGACTAACCTCAGTCTGTCTTCTCTGGGATTGAGTGGAAGCCTCGGCTTTTGCATTGGCATATCTCCACTGCAGATAATGGTTATGAAGCGTTCTAAGAGTAAATGCATCCTCATCTTTCCTTCCCTTTCTACCGAAATCACTTGTGGGTTTTCCGTTGGAGGGAATTGGGGGCAGAGTAAGCCCACCACTCATCTTGACAGAATTTGTAAGTTGCTTGGCTAGTTTCGGGTCGGCGGATTTCAGCGACTGAGACCAGAAGTTTTCCGATTTAGACCTTTGCAAATTGAGCGAACGCGAGCACGGTGAAACAAAAAGTTTGGATGACAAATCCACCGCAGGAGTCCCGTTATACTTGTTGACATTTCTTTCCGTTAGTAACCTACTCGAGGCCGTTGGCAGCATGTCTGGCTCGGGCATGGAAGGCCGGAGATCCGGAAGAGACTGTGTCGAACATCGAACTAAAGGGTCTTCATTGTTAGTACCATGATTATCGGAGGAACAAGAAGAGGCAGATTGGCTGAAATCGGAAACGTTGTATGATTGGTTGGAGTACAAAGAAGATGACGACGATGACATCCCGCTGGACTGCAGCAACTTCGCAGCGGCAGAGACGGTGGAGGCAGACCGCTGATGAGTTGCTCGAAGTTTAGCGGATGAGCCTAGTAATGAAGAAGCAGACACCACTGGCGTGTCAGGCCTTTGAGATCTCTCGTTTCTACCCCCGGCGTTCTCTTTGAGAGGTTTGACGGAAGAGCGCTGTTGGTGCGGGTTATGAGGAAGTTTGTGCTGCGGGGTGCTGCGATTGTTGGAGGAGGAGGAGGATTCGGCGGCGGCGGGTCTGTTATCGCCGGCACAGCCAAGGGGCTCGAATTCCAAGTGGCGGCGCTGCCTTTGGACTGAGCTGGAGCGCTGTTTCTGATTGGGTAGAGGGGAGAAAGAGGATGAAGAGGAAGAATGCGATGCAACTGGGGTCATGAACCTGGAGCTTACCTCCCTTACCCGCGGCCTTCGAGGCGGTTGTACGGGAGGAGGAGGAGGATTGGCGGCATGCTCCGACATCGATTCTTCCATTTCCATGTCCATGATTGCGGCTGCTGCGGGCAACCAGTTTGAATTAACAAAAATTGATAGATTATGTTGGAACGAGGAACACACACATCTAGCCGTCGCATGTAACGGTTATATTTTTCAAATGTAGGGAGGCTTTGGGCCCCGGCCCTTGGACCCAGACGTCATTTGTGAGGTGAAAATGGTAAAGGGTTTGACGTACAGACAAGTGTGTCAATAGACTTGTTTACTCTTTTTGGGTCTTCTTATTGGTCGGTTAAGGTAGCAAATGAAGGAAAATTCCTTTGATCGTCTTGAACTTTTTTTTTTATTTTTTATTTTTGGGTAAATTTTATTTGATGACAATATCCTTACGCCGGATATACTTTTTTTTTTTTTGTGTTGAATATTTCATGTATTAATCGATCAATTATGCTTTTGATAATTATCAAGTCGATTTTGGGCCTTTAAAATCTACTAAAACATCGACCAAATCCAACAAGACCAGATATATAGATAAATTATGTATCCAGTTTTCTTTTCCCTCCTTCCATTCCGGTTATATTGTTTACTTCAAGGAATTAATGTCCGCAGAGAAGCCGAGATCAGATCAACCAATCCGGTCCAGTATCTTGGACACATTCTCACTACTCACCATTGCATCATTCCCAAATAGGGCCGCAATTAATCTCAAAGAAAGCTTGTAAATTCCGAGTACCAAAACAAGAAGGCATCAACTCTGACCATGATGCGAGATACCGAGTTCCATTAGAGAATGAGAGTACAAGCCAACCATACTTGCAACATATGCATTATGTGGCAATAATATGTGCATAGCTCCAGTTCTAGCATCTAATGCTGAAGTGCATTGCGCTGCTGTCATCTGTAAATTATCTACAATGCTGATGTATCATTTGTGTTTTCCTCAACTACTTGTGGGGCAACACAGTTTTAATCATGATCATAGAAACCCCCTCGTCTAGAACTCGGCCTCGGATCATCTGTTGCAACACCAAAACAGTTAATCAAAGCAGGGGGGGTGGTCAATACAGACATTTCAGAATAAAACAGTGATGCTAGCCACAAAAAGACTCATCCCATTAGTTCAGTGAGTTGGGAAAGAGAAGAGCAGAAATGAACAGTATATCTTTTAAATCAGGATCAGATTTTAATTAATAGATACTGTTATAGAAGTCTATAAAGATAATATCAATTGGGAAAAACAGAAAATTCACAAGAGCCCTTGGATTGTAGAAATAAAAGCTTTTGCACCATGTTAGTCGGTCCATTTTACCATGTTCTTCTTCATCTCCATTCTGACTTGTGAAGAACGGGGTGAGGTAATTCTTATCTAATGCTGTGAATGATGCCGCACTGTAGGGAGGGAAAAAGAAGAAGAAAAGACAAAAGTTACTTCTAAAGAAACCAATGGTAAGTGATATCGTCACATGATACTAGTGACACTAAAGGCTTCACCTTTTGTGAAACTCTTTGAGTTTCAACTTAAACCTATTCCCTGATGTTGCTTCCTCATTGTAAGAGGGAGCCATGTAACCATTGTTCTCCTCAAAACTCTGAAATAAAATATAAGACCAAAATGGAAGCAATTAATAGGTTATTGATCAAAACTCCATATTATTACAGGTTATTGAAGACATGGACACGAGGGCCCATACAACTTCTGCAATTTAATACAAGCAGTAGCACGTATTGCAGCATGATAGACAGTGGCACATGCCTTTCACTCACCTAGCTCCTCTACATACCTATCTGCATTTGCCACACTTGCATTAACATCAGGGAGAATCTCAACACATGATACCAAACTTTAAAAGTTCCACAGTGGTTGCAACCAAGAAGGAATTTGAAATCATTTACAAACAGTTTTATGTAGATAGCAAACAAGCTAATGTTTCCATGGGCCATTAGAATCGGGATCAGATGGGTTCAGACAGACTTGGGCCCTACCACTATAGGCCAGTATAGGGTTTGCTTCTGGCTGAAGCAGAAAAATTGTTTAGTCAGTCCAGCAGTAACCCATTTAAAAATTTCAGAGGATCTGCAAACTCCCATAACCTAGTCACCTCAGTTACAAATGGCAGATGAAAAAATTCAAGCGTACAGGGCCAGGTGCTGGGGGCCAATATCAGAAAAATGGGCATCAAGTGGTAGTTAAACCCATACACAATCTCTTAGCACTTCTTTATTGCTGAAAGTATTAATGTAGGGAGAATTTTTAACCATGGATTTGTCTAGAAATATAGATCAATGTGCTTTTATCATATACGCTTGTATCTATTTTTATTGGATTGAGTGCAAGCAGAGAAAACATTACACTATTTTTGGCAGGACTTACCTCGCCTAAGGGGCTATTGTGGACATCACCAACAACTTGCAAAGCTTCTAGCATTGTGCCTGTCGAACCTCCAATTAACAGCACCTGAAACATTACTGGGAAGGTCAAATCAACTCAAAGGAATACCTTCTTTATGTACAATGTGTGCACAATTTGATGAGAATTTCTAATATGAAGCCTTTAAGAGAGGTTTCAATTACTGCAAGATTGAGATGTAGAAGAGTAATTGACCAAGATGGTAACATCTCAAGACCATGTTGAGCTTGAAGCAAGATCAAGTTTCCAAAGATTTAATCACTAAATGAATGGAGAAAAATTGTACAAACCAATTTTGATTTGGCAAAGCCAAGGTTAGATTCTCACATGAGTTATATACTCCAAATGAGTTCTTTATTAAGGTTTCAATTCATGAGATCAGATATGTAACAGACTCTAAGGTCCAACATGTCTTTAAAAGATAATCAGTAGGCATAAATTTTGTTGAGGTCCTCGCATGTGAAAATTAAACCAAACCATATCGTTTGAGCAGCATTCTACTTTTTCAAACTGTAGCTTTAGATTCTTTCACACATTTCTAAACTTCTTTTGGTATTCCCAAGAAGATTTGGGTAATTTTGTAAGTTAAATACAACATCTAAATATCAGATTAAGTTTTCCAGAGTGATTCTTAAAATAAAGGGTAAAAGTGAACACATTTGTATCATGAAATTCTCAGTTTTAAGAATCTTGCAAAATAATGCCCTATATTTGATATGGCCATGACCTAAATTTCCACAGGCCTTAAGCACAATGTTTACTTTATGAAAAAGAGCTGGCTTGCCTACCGACAGTACAACTATAGCAGTCGTGGCAGTGAATATGGTCTGGCCATGTCCTTCTGGAAGATCATGAACAGATTGCAGAGCAAGAGCAAAAGCCATAGCCCCTCGAAGTCCTGCTTATGCCAATAACACACATTAGAATTTGAAAACATCAAAACAAGAAAGGATTCTCAAGGGTCAATAATTTTAGCATATCTCTTACCACTATACCAAAGTGCTTTCTGGTGTTTTAGAGGTATATGACGATGTATGGGTCGAGCCAAATTGACTAAATATGCACATGAAAAGATGTTTGCTGCCCTATAACAGTATGCATAGACAACATGGTCAACAGTCTGAAGATAAAAACATATACAGCATAAAAGGAAAAAAGATAATAAAAGGTATCATATAATTGAAATGGTGGTTGCAGACTACATAATTATCAGATGTAGCATGCCTACCTTGCAATTCCAATAAATATCTGACACAGTCATACAGCAAGTTAAGGAGAAACAGAAAATCTTTTCTTTCAAAAAATTCCTGTGCTTCAGTCAGTTGGGAAATACAAAAGGATACAATTGAAAGAAAGATAAATCCCACGTGAGACCAGCTATGGTTTTCAATTGCAATATCAAACCCCATGTAAATAAACCTGCAATCGGACAATAACACCGTCAGTTGGGGTTACTATGTAGTCGTATTTCAATCACTAATATGAGAAGACAATATATGTAGCCTTACACAAAAGTCTCTGCTAGGGATGATATGAGATGAAAACATGCAGAAACAAACCGCTGAGAATTGTCAGACAAATTTGAGTAGGTATAATGCTTCATGACCTACAAAAAAATATGTTATTTGCATATCATTGCTCTCATACTAAAAGATAATTTCACAGTCAACATTCTAAATATGCCACTTACAATTCCTGTAAATAGTATTGACACAATACCGGAGAGACCAAGCCCTTCAGCAAGCATGTATCTATAAAGATGAAGAAAGGTTCAAAAAATTGCTACAAAGATCTAAAAAAAAGAATCCAGCCCATGAAAGAACTTGCCAGGAAGACTCACGAGAAATAAGGGAAGAGAACAAAAAGGCAGCATTCCAGGTTCTGAAGACTGAGGAGAAAGCAACAAAGGTATGTTCTCATCAGAAATTTCCAAAAGATGTAAATTATAAGAAAGCTACTTAATGGCAGAGATTCAGACACTCACTTGTCAATATCCAACCCGGCATACTTGAAAAGGTTCCAGGAATTAAGGTTTCACAAGTATACATTAGCATGTAACAATCAGAGGATTAAATATTTCATGCAAAGAACAAACGATAGAACAGGATATCAATGCAGAAGTAAAGCCAACTCCCACACCTGCAAAGCACAATGGAACAAATTTTGAGAACTCTTGTGGTGGATGCAAATTATGTAATATACAGTAATGGTAAAATCAACAGAACAAAGTTCAGTCCTTATCAAAAGCCTAGAAAAATGAAATATCATCCCACTGAGATAAAAGACATTGATATTGTTACTCTGGAAAATGGTTTAGTTTAGACTCTTACTGTCTCCCCACTATATAAACATTAAATACAAAAAATAAACATGTAAATTATACAAAATACTTAACATGGTTTGTCTTGCATCTTTTACAGGATGCATGTATTTCTTCACCCTGTTAACAGTGATAACACCTAAGTCACTACATTTGCTCAAATACTTTTTCTTGGATAAAAAAAATTCTCCTGCTCAAAATGGTTACTAGCTCCTTACTTATCAGCTTTTCTTTAACCCTCTTCTACCAATCTTATTTACTTTCTGCAACCTTCTACTTCATTCTTCACCCATCTTTCATCACCGATAAACTACTTCATAACCAGATTTCTGTAAACACTAAGATTCACCAAAAATGCAAAGCATAAATTTCTTCATCAATCTTGGATGATGAACTAAGACTGAGAATTTTTTCAGGCTACCAGAGATGCAACATGGGAGCTCAGTGACAATGACTTCTAGATACTTGGCAAACAAATAAAAATATGCATGTATTGGTATGCATATCATTTATCCATTAAGTGTAAGAGGCAAAAGAAATTCCACAGGCCAACCTGAAGACATGGAGCCAACAAAGGTCTCAAGAAACCTAATGATCATCATAACAAAATTCTGTCCCGTGGATGCATGACTTTTTACCAGGGACACTGTCCTGCACAACAAAATACTGCTTAATATCGACTGAACTTTTATGACAGATGATGCAATGAAATCAAGTGTAGGAATTTTACATACCTGTACAAAGATATAGCCATCTACCAAAAGTGCAACAAACAAAGGAAAATCATCATGCAATGAACATATTTAGCTGAAACAAAAGATATATCGTACAAAATGCTCAAAACTAACATCATAGCAACAAGAAACTTACCGCATCATTCAAGACAGATTCACCGAACACCAAAGCATAGAGGTTCATGTCTGTGCCAAGTTCCTGTGGTTAAGGCCATGAAACATACATTGTGAAGCAAAAGTAGACAAAGACAAAAACATGTATATGTTGATTCTCTACACCAAAGGTGCTCCTAAATGGTCTCTTCCCAACATAAGTGTGAGGTTACTACCATACACCTAACAAAAAATAATAGTAATTTCTAAAAGTATATTACAAAAATCACTTCTATGTCATCAAAAACATCTAAAAACAGTAAACTGTTTATTATAAACCTTTTTCTAAGGGCATCAAGGTGTATTTAGTAGGCCTTATTACCAATTCTGCCTTTTACTCTAGCAAACTCCAATATAGTGGTTTACAATAAACTAAAATACAAGCTAGAGCTCCAGATTAATGGTTTCCATGCCAACTTCTCAGAACATGCTTCTCACCAATCACAGATATGACAGCAGTCAATATTTTACTACCAAACAGGTATCGGGGAAGAAAGATAATGCCGAATAAAAGAAGAAAATGCAGTTGCGTTCGTGTAGAACATAATGACACACTTAACATTGCATTTGAGCATTATATCCCCTAATATCATCAATCAACAACATAAAACAGAATTTTTCTGCTTCTGTAGCAGTCTTTGTTGAAATTTGTGCTCTTCCTGCAACATTTTCTGGATTAAAAAGTACAGTAAATACCTGGAAAATTGACAAAACAGTAACAGGATCTGTCGCTGATATAAGAGCCCCAAAAATCAGGCATTCAACAAATGGAAGTCTATACATGAGGAACATCAGACCACCAAGGTAACTGAAACAAGAATCAGTTGAAACGAGTGATAGGATGAAAATCTAGAACTACAGTTACCTTTATATGCCAAAATATGTATAGGTATATACTTACACCAGTACACCAGTTACCATGGAAGCTATGAATGTCCCTAGTATAGCAAATGTGACAATGGCCCCAAAGTTGCTGAAAAAGGGCTTCTGGAAAATACACAAAAATGAAGCATGTCATAAAGAAGCTTTCAGCTTCAGACAAATCTGTGAGCAAAATCATAAAAAATGTGAACAAACACAGAAAAACATGGCTTTTAGCACTTACTGGCGATAGACTGAACCCCGACTGAGTACGAAATTCAAATGTCAAGGAAAACAAAGTGTAAACAAAGACTTAAAACATTGAAGCAGATAATAAACTCAAATGTCAAGGAAAACAAAGTGTAAACAAACACTTAAAACATTGAAGCAGATAATAAACTCAAATGTCAAGGAAAACAAAGTGTAAGCAAACACTTAAAACATTGAAGCAGATAATACGCATGCAAACAGATAAGAATATACAACAGAAAATTAAATTAAAGTTTGGATATAATATAATGGGAGGTAGCAGAAACAGGAAGAAGAACTCCTCGTGGAAATTAAACCATGCCCTGTAACCAAAACAAACAAGAGGAGTTAAATGGTTCTTGATAACACAGGTACAAAGAAGGGAAGAAAGAAAAGAACATGGAAAAGGAAAAAAAAAACAAAATGCTGTTTGGAGAAACCTAATAACCTAATGCTTGTTTCTGTATCTGAGATGTTAGCAAGACCACCAACAATTAAGCCTGGAAGCAGACAATAAAGAAAGAAATAAGAAACCCTCAATTCTCGCAATTTACTTCATTCAAGAAACGAAAAAGAACACAAAAGAAAAAAAAAATTTACCGATAAGAAGAGAGGCGCTGGCTTCAGGGAGATAATAGAATTTGTGACGGCGGAGAACATGGCCGAGAACGAAGGAAAGGACGAGCATCATGATCTGGAGAAGAATGCCGACCCCAGCCGCTTGCTGCTCTTTTCCGGGATGCGCATCGGCCGGCGATATCGAGGCTTCCTCCAACACCGAAGCCATCTTTTGCCCGTCGGTTCTCCGAGTCGACAGCCAAACAGAGCCTTCTCTCTAAGTTTTCGTTAACTGTTAATTATTCTCGGTCCAAAGTCTTATTTGAGAGGTAACGGACACACGATTGCCATCTTTTTTTTTTTTTTTTGTTTTTTTTTTTTTTTTTTGGGGTCAACACGCTGTCGTCATTCCTTTCTCTCTGATTTTCTTGTTTTCTTTTATTGTTGTCGGGCGACCGTAAAGTGCATCAAATCCAAGCTAATTCAAAATAAAATACGGTGAATTATTAATTAAATTACCCTTTCAAGTGGAGACACGCGTGTAAGATGCGGGCCGACGATGCAAGCGGCTTCAGTTTGGGCAATCTGGGTTGAACCTCAACTGGGCCTCTGTCCCAGCCCCCATATTTCGGGTTTTTTTTTTTATTTTTTAAAATATTACAAAAACATTAAATTAACTCATTTAAATAATAAATTAATTTAATTTAAAATTATATATAAAAAGAATAAAAATTTAAATAAAAAATAATCAAAATAAAAATATGTGTAGTTAAAAATAATATATTTATTATATTTTTACAGAACATTAAAAAATTATCATTATATAAATTTTAATTAGATTTAGAGATTAAAAAAATAAATATTTTTTAAATTTTATTATGAATATCATTATTTTTTATTAAATTATTTAAAAATTAAATCATATGAACATTTTAAGGTGTATTTATTATAGAATATTTTTTTCAAAGATTTATTTAGTTCCGATAGGACGTGATTTTACTATTTCAAGGACTAATTCAGTCCCACCTAGGGGTCCTACAAGATCAGCTATTTCGGTTACAAGCTTACGCATAAGCTTGACACTAATTTGATTTATCTTTAAATAGTCAATCAATTTTACATAAAAATCTACTAGCTAGAGACTTCTTTAAACTCCTTGTCGCTGCTGCTGGTTTGGCTGGAACTAAGCTGTTCAGCCCATTTTTGCTGGTGTAGAGGGTAACTTTGAATCCTACAAGTTCTATTGACCTGCTTCAACTCGGCTTTTCAAGTTCGAGCAACACTTTTTTTTACGTGCAGGATGGAGTGACGTGCATAACACGACTGGTACCAAGCCACAGGATCTAAGGATGGGAAAATACTTATATGGGGATCCCCCCCTTCAGTGATCAAGGAGCACTCTGCACGTATCCATTCACTTTCTGTGTCTTGCAATCAGTTTCCTGTTTCAGGCTCAACGACGATACTGCCCGAGTGTTTAATGCTGCCGAGTTTAAGTAAGGAGGCGCTGCACTAAAATCTCTAGGCTACAGCCATTCGCATTACTGAGTTGGGCTTAGACAAACGGTACACAACTGGATAATCTTATTTCTGGGGTTTGTCCAAGTAACTCCGATGAATGTAAATCTCAAAATATTAGGCGTAATTATCCTATTCCACGCTTTTGAAAACTACAGATTATTCTCATTTGAAAATACCAAAATCATTTTTATGCTATTACATTAGGATAGGAGCGCTTTGCTTATCATTCTATCCAAGTTGTTTTAGTTGGACTATTCTTTTCACTCCTTCAATTGGGAGCTCGACCTTTTCTATATAGAACAGGTCGTACATCAGACCCACAAAAAAGAACGTAGTCATACTATATAGGATGCAATTGCTTAATTCACAGGAGCTGAGCATTTCAGCTTATTACAAACAAAATAAGGGAGACTTTCTCACGCAGATGCATACAAATAAATGCATAAGTACAAGAATACATTAATTGGAATCGTTATAGGTAAATGCGTTTATTTCCATAGAGGCTGATGAATAAATCAAAACTATGGGGTTTCAATCAAGGCGTTCCCTGTAGATCACGTCCACGTCCAGGCCTTCACTTGAAATTTTAACTCACCCTACAAATAAGATCAACACAGCAAGAAAAAAAAAAATAAAATAAAATCAGAAGCGTGAATCAGTTAACAAATAACAAGAATACGCAAAGCTCATCATGAAAGTAAAGGGAAAGTGTGTGTATGTACTTGGAGCAATCCACGCTTGGCGAAACAGTGTAGGGGAGGCTGATTCCACAGTTGCCTGGAAGAGACCGTGCAAGCTGGGGATTTGGGTTGATTTGGCCGGCGGCTGACTTGATGCAGGCACAAGCGGCCTTCTTGTCAGCCGAGGTTGCGGCGGCAGATGCAAGAGCCGAGGCTCCTGCACAGCAACTGGCCGGTGGCTTGCCAGAGCCTTTCGAGAGGTAGTTCACACAAGGCCTCAGGTCCTTGAGTACGGTGCTGCATGAAATTGCAGCCTTGGAAGTTGGAGCAAGTAGAAGCAGCAGCATGAGGGCGGCCATGGTCGTCAATGCCACACTCGAAGACTTCATGTTGAAAGAGGCACCCCTGTGGGATAATCACAAGACTCGCTTAGGTACACGATGGCTCCATATTTCCAACTCGTATTTATTGCGAGTGTGGGGGGGAGTATTCGAACGGAAGAAAGGCGAGAAAATGTTAAAAAATTTAGAGGATATTTGATTTGGTCGTTAATTAATGAGTGCAAGAAATAATGGATATTTGTTGATTCGGAGTATACAAATCAAGTTAGGTATGGATCTACAAGTAGTATGGAAAGAGCTTATACAGGAAATCTTGTAATTAACTATACAAAGTTTGGACTTTCACGGCTAAATGAGCCAATTAAAATGTAAATGTAAGACAGAAGAGCAAAGTTGATGTGGCTTAATCCTGATTATTATTATTATTATTTATTTTTAAATTTTCATATGCACTTCACTGCCTAATAAACCGTAATCAATTCGAGATGCGATGGACTGCTCTGCTATTAATTTTTCATAATTAGCCCCATTAACCAAGGATATGTGTATATGGACAAACAAACAAAAAAAAAAAAAAAACCAAGGATATGTGTGAGATTGCCACCTCGAAATAGGCTAATTTAGTTTTGTCTCTCACGAATCGATGTTTCAGCTGTCAATAATATTTTGCTCTAATATTAATCCGTTGGGTGAAGCGTAAGTCCTCTTTCCTTGTTATCGGCTTATTGACTTCGCATTTCTTGTCTCTACCTTTACAGCATTTCGTTGGGGGCTAATTGTTTTTTGTTTTGTTTTGTTTTTGTTTTTTGTTGATGGATTATGATTTTATTTTTATTTTGTCTCTTTTAACGATGGGCCTAAACTTGGGGTGTTAGGAAAGACCGCCGGCTGGGCCGAAGACACAAAAGTTATTTTAATAACGAATTATTAATTGGGGGTAAAAAAAAAATAATTTTAATAATCAATATATAAAAAGAATTATGTAGATTAACTCTCTAAAAATATTATATAATTATTATATACAAAGATAAAATAGTGGATTTTTAATTAAGATAGACAGAAGGGAGAGACAAAAAAAGAAGGGAGATAGATTATTATCTTCGTCTCTATCTATCTCCATTTTAAAATTTAAAAATGGAGATAAAAATGCTTAATTCTCAATTGATTTACGTTGATCGTGCGCCCCCGCCAAGATGGGGCCGAGTCGGGACCCGCGGAGGCAAGGCCGGACGGAGATGTGCGGGGGCGGGTCCGCGTTGCTGTTTCTAGGGGCGTGAATTGTGAGCTGGCTGGTCAAGCCCACGCTGAACTTTCTCTCTCCCACAATTACCCTCCCTATCAGCGTGAAACTCACGCTGGCGCCGCCTTACGAAACCCGAGTTGCACTGAACTGGCGTGTCCAAATCCAATTTGAGAAAAAAGGCCAGACGACTAAATGGGCTTCAAGAAACTAGGTCGGTGACCACTAAGTAAGCCCAAATGGCAGGCTGACCGTCGATCCGCCGCCCACGGGTGTGCAGGGCGTGCGCTATTTAAACAGGGAACGGTGGGGGAAAGAGGAGACCGAAATGGAATGGGCGGCGCGAGGGACGCACCTGGGAGGGATTCCAAGGAAGTCGGTGGTCGCGGTGGTCGGGCTTCTTGCCAAGGCATGGGTCAATCTGTTCAACACCACTTCCGTTCACAACGCCGACACCCTTGTCCGTCTTGTCCGATCCCGACCTCCCGGTGTTCCCCTCATTACTGTTAGCAATCACATGTCTACGTAACTGTTCGCATTTTCTTTCTTTCGTGCTTGCATGGTTTCTTTTTCTATTTCTGTTTTTTTTTTTTTAATCGCCTCACTTTCTTTTTTTTTGTTTTTTGGGTTGGCTTGTTAATTTTTGTGATAGGGTGGATGATCCATTGATGTGGGGATTCAGGGGTTTCCCTATATCTGATTCAAATTTGGCTCGATGGGCACTAGCGGCTGAAGACATTTGTTTTAAAAATCGTCTGTTTTCATATTTTTTCCGTCTTGGTAAGTTATTCTCAATTCCCTTCGACTTTCTTTCTTACGTTTTCTTTCTTTCTTTCTTTCTTTCTTTCCTTTTTTTTTCTTCCAATTTTCTTGGTAACCCTGTGAGAGGGGATTTGTGTGTCGAAGAATTATTCCTTTTAGGTGTTTATTTTGGCAATTGGGCCCTTGAATAGACCAGTATATCTTAGCTTTCTGTAAACATAGAGAACATTTTTACTGTAGCTAGTGAAAATGCAGAACATTGGAAATGAGATTCTTGATTAAAGCGGTTTATGGGTAGCTGTAGCAGACATGTGAATGTGCTTTACTGTGGTGATCGTGTGTATATTCTGTTTGCAAAAATCACTGGATCATTACATTTAGTAGTTTGCTGACCTCTCCACTTATGCTGCATTTGACATATGACAGTTAGAGAAGTTGAACTTCTTAATGATAAAGGTGATTTGTATAATTGGGGACCCAATGCAGAGTTTAGCTTCATGGTCCCTTGCTTGCTGGGTGGAGAATTTAATTCTATTGTTATCTGAAGTGGAGTTGTACCTTTAAAAGGTATATTCTTTCCCAGTGGAGAGAAACATTGAAAAGAAGCTTTATTGTTTCGGTAGTTTTGTTGGGTTTATAAGGGTTTAAAGATGGATTTCCCAATGATGTCCAGTTTTTCTTTTCAAAGGTGCTTGTTAATTTGGTACCATGTTGCACTGGCTGAAATTCCTTGGAATGATGATACTTTTTCATATTTTGGTAATCATAAACCAGTTATTATTTGTGCAATGCTTTTTAAATAGGCTTTGTTTCTATGCTTATAAGTTCTGCAGGGAAATGTATACCCATTACAAGGGGTGCTGGAATCTATCAAGAACACATGAATGAAGCCCTTGAACGCCTGAGGGATGGTGAATGGGTATTATCTACCATATGATTGGGTGCATTCTTTCAAATTATTTATTTTCCCTTCTTTTTTTACTTCTGCTATTTTGGTGGAACCTCTTGTCCTAACATTAGCCCTTGAGTTTTTGCATACTATTATTCACTTTCTTTTGTCTTGTTTTAAGTTAAACTGTTTTTTGCATCTTCTCAAGGTGATTGTCTGGCATCTATATTTGTTGCAGTCTATTTTTCATCTCGTGCCATGTACTGGAATAGATAGGCAGCTGTCTCAACCTTCTTACAATGTGATAGGATCATAACAACGTGATGGTTTAGCTAGCTTTCTGGCTTTTAACATTTAAATAAACTAGATCTGGGGCACACATGGCAAAATATGCATGTTTTATAGGTTTTATATCTGACTGCTGAAGGTTGGGAGTAACTCAATTTTGGCTTTCTTTTGGGACTTCAGATCTTAATATCAGCAGATTCTTGATAGTTCATGCTGGTGCACCAGCTTTGCAATTGCTTGGCCAGAGTCTATTCATTTATTGAATTTAATTGGCCACTATTACATATACTTAATCAAATTTCGAGGCTTGTAGGTTATTATAGATGTAGAAACTGCAATTGTTCCTAAGTGCTTAAAAATATAGCTGAATTTCTTCTCCCCTTTAAGGAGAGAACCAAGCTTTTCTTGTTGTTCTGATGGTTTATCTTTTCTCCAACAAGCAGCTGCATTTTTTTCCTCAAGGTAAGGTTTCCCAAGAAGATGCACCCATAAGACGATTAAAATGGGGAGCTGCTAGTCTCATTGCTCGTTCCTCTATAACCCCAATAGTCTTGCCAATTGTTCATCAGGGCTTTGAAGAGGTATGCTTTTAATTGCCATTGTAATTTCAGCATTTGCTTGGACATTCTATATATTCATGCAGTATGAAAAAAAAAAAAAACAGATACTTGAATACTTGGGCATTATGATTCAGCTTCTAATCCACACAAGGACTGGGACGTGGATCCCAATATCTGATAGAGTTTTAAGTTTCAAATATGAGTTATGGAATCAAAGTAGTTCATTTCAATATCTAGAAAACATTTGGTGCTGTCAACTAATTTCCATGATGATTCTTCTGTAGTTCGTGAACTGAAAAATTTTAGTGTCTTTGGCCTTTCTCTATGGTTGGAAATGTTGATTGATAAGTGTTATTTGTTAATTTTAGGATTTGACATGGATACTAACTGCCCTCTGTTCTGTTGCTATTTGAATTAGAGATGTAGAGTAGCACCATCGTTTTGGTGATTGGGTAATTCTATATTGTTGGTGTATGGAGCCTTTTGATCGAAGCCCCATGTTGGATGGCCTGGCTGGCATCTAGCGTTGTATTCAATTTTGTTTTGAATGAGTAAACTACTGAGTCCTTGTTTACCCATAAAGGCATCTTTCATTGCAATTTCCAGGTTACGGTGTTGTGGTTTGCTATGCCTTGAACATTGTCTATTCAAACGTTTTAATACTTCTTAGATCTGTTTGTACTCAAGGCAACTTATGGAATCCAACTTTCAATGCAAGTAACAAGTCAGGATTCAGAGTGTGTATGGTTCACTTGTGACTTGCACATATGGCTTTATTCTATGCCGTCTAGCCTATTTAGATTTTGTTTAACTTGCAGGTGATGCCTGAGAAGTATTGGTTTGGCAGAAGGCCTCCTTTTCCATTATGCAACAAAAGAATTAGCATAACTGTTGGTGAGCCTATAGAATTTAACCTTCCTAAGATGAGGGAAAGGGCCGTTTCTATGTCTGGCAAAATTTCAGTTCCAAGCAGAGGATGGCCTAAAACATCTTGTGGGCTGGATGAAAAAGCCCAGGTCTATCTTTACATGACTATTTCGGAGCAAATTCGAACTGCCATGGAGAGCTTAAGGATTTTTGGTAAAAATCTTCTGAAGAAGACTTCTAGAATCCAACCATCATAAAAAGCAGAGATACTGTTGATGCTGCACTGGCATTAAGAATGTTTAGCGTTAGAGAATATGCGTTGGACTTCCTAGATTTTAGTTTTTGAATCCATACGTGCATCTATTCTTGTTCCGCAACTGGCCAGAATTTTTAGCTGTTTTATTGGGTTTATTTAGCGCTACCTTCGTTCAATGGGTGGCTGTTTCTGGCAGCTCGTTTGTGGGTCTCCGGTTTAAGGCCGTGGGGCACTTGCTTGGAGTTGTTGCTTGCAACTCATCATATTAAATTTGCAGGGTACAATGTCATTAGCTCCAAAGGTAAAGTATAAGCATTAGTGCCTATCAAGCATGAAACAAAAGGCTGTGTCTACTTTAAGGCTTGCGTGCAACCCATTCATAAGCGGGAATTGGATTAGTGATGTTTCTGATAACACTCCAAACGCGATAATCCCGTCCGAGTTTAATCAGCAGCGTGTTTTCCGTTAACGATGTTATTAACATACGGCGTGCTGACGTCTTTCGTTCACAATAGACGCCAAGATTACGGTTCGGCTGCTTGTGTCTGGGTTACAGAAAGAGAAAGGTGAGGGAAAAAGAAAGAAAATTCATCTCTGTAGAGTGAAGAAGAGCGTTGGAATTGAAAATTGTGTTTAATGCACTTGATTGATTTAGTCATGAACTGCAATGGCGATGGCGGCTCGGTCGCTACGAAAATCGAATCATCTCGTGCTTCTTGGATTTGGAAGCAGAAACAAAGGATTGCAGCCGAGGCCTGCGTCGCGGTTCTTTAATCTCTCATCACGGCTGCCAAGGTCATGCCTCCGGAATTTCCAGGTGTTTCTTCCAATGCAAGAAAGAGCTTAGAATCGCTGCTGTTGCTGTTTCTGTTACCGCACTGCTAGGCATTGGTCGTATTGGAGGGAAAAGGCAACCTGTAGTTTTCAGAGGAAAGACAGTGCAAAATGTGGACGTTCAAGGCTTCTGTCCTGTTTTTTTTTTTTAATGTAATTTATGTTTATTCAAAGCAGACCGTCGAGTACCGATCGACAGCACATGAATCTGATTCAATTAGTGAAAATTGAAAATCCACGGCTTTTTCCTTCGACTTATGTTTGTTTGATGGTCATGGTGCAGTGAACGCAAGCACTGCTGGATATATAGTCTTTGCTGTTGAAGGATCTATATCAGAAGCAGTAAAATTTTTGTAGGTACATTCCTCTTACAAACATGTAACTTAAACCAATCCGTGTCCTGTAACCTTGAAACTGATTCGCCAGCCAACCCGTAGTTTACCAGTTTCTGCCCCCATAATATTGATATTAAGCTGCTGCTGCTACTAGGCTTAACATAAGCAAACTCTGCTATTGACTGTCTCAAAGTCTCTCCACGCTTTACGGCATTATGACATTAGATGAATCTCCAGAACCCAGAAGCCTTATCTTAACGAATTTCTCTTCGATCTCTTGCAGGGATGAAGTCTTGTTTGATCAGGCTAAAGAACAGTCGGGGAAGAGAACAAATGTGTCGGGTTATAGCTTTTCATGATGAAGTGTCAGCTATATATATAACAGTCTCATTCTTTCTTCGTCACAATGATCGCGGTGAATGGCCATATCTCACTGGCAGCTGAATGCTGGAAGGTGCTTTCGAGCACACAGGAATCATAGTTCCATCAAGAAAACCAAACCCGCCATGCAAGCCTATCAAAGGCCAATGGAACGTAGAAAAATATAGGAAGCAGGCACACCCCCCTTGCTCGTCTTCTCCTAGGCAGCCAACTAAGTAGAATTCGTGCAAATAAATATAGTTAATGGAAGTGAATTTTTTGATATAGTAATTCTTGTAAATACTCTAAATGTAATATGGGAAACTTCAAGTCATATAATTTATTGGTAACATTTGATATTGAATTTGTCCTCTTCAACATGTGCGAAGATTATAAATTCTACTTGATTGCTTAGATTAAACCCCGCGGAGGGATAAGGGGGGCGTGGAAGATATGGACGCACCTCATGCTAGAGGAGCCTATTAAGGTGAGTTGAGTCTACTCGAGGATTGTTTAGATTAAAAAATTATTAGGTCCTAATCAAAGTCCACAAAGGTTAAACGAAACAAATAACATTAGAATTTATCTTATAAAGAATGGAAACACCAAGGCATGATGCTTTTGGGTTGTCCCGCCTCCCCATGGCACGATAAAGAAAATGAAAAGGTGCATTGTTATCATGAAGAGCCAGAAAATGTCTACAAGGGAAGGTATCCTAAAGTCAAAAATGCTAATATATTTGGATGTTACGAATGAGGTGTAAGTTTGATGCAGGAAGGAATCATATTCTTAAAGAATGTGGTTCTTTCTCCCACTATATAACCCTCATGGCTTGTTGACTCTGTTAAGATGGAGCTTATTCGTCGATATCCACAACTTCAAAAGTTAAAAAAAGCACTCTTTTTGTTGAAAGTATTCTTTGTATTCGAAAAGACAAAAAAAAATGTCGTCTGTGGGTCAATGGAAGGCTAACACTCTTTGTATTTTTTGTCAGATTTGCAACAATCGAATTACTTTTAAAAGGAGGAAAGGTTAATAATCTCTATTGACAGATTACCGATGGGAGAATCCAAAGCCTTTTGTCGTGTAGCCAATGACCACGCCTCCCCGTGCTCTTCAGCCGCTCTCTCTTTTATCCCCGCCTGACGGGGCCACCATATATATTCCCATGAATGACCTTAAAAGAAACCAAGATTTGTATGAAAAACTACTTGTACTTGTATGTCTCTCTTGTTGAGTACAAATGATGCACATGCTCATCAAACTCGTCGCTCAACTGGGCGGGCGGCCGGGGGGGGGGCCCCTTCGAGAAATATTTAATAAGATCCAAAGAACAAGCCAACGAGATAGATCTCAGGCATCAAAGATGCTTTTGTTTGCACTCGAAGGCATGATCATTACGTGGTTTGTTGGAACAGTGGCTTAACACAACTTTCATTGGGAGACTTTGGAAGTTGTCCTCGTTGACTTAGGTCAAAACTTTCGCTTGACGCGTACGTACATCATTATGTTAAGAAAAGGTGCAGGCTGTGGAACTTCAAAGTTTCGTTCGGAACATTATGCTTTTGTCCCTTTTGGAAAGCATAAGGATAATGGTGGTTGTATTTGTACGTATTAAAATCTAGATTTGATTCTCCATTTGCCTGATCGTTTCTTCTCATTCTCTCTCTGTCTCCCTCCGACACTCCTCACCCCCAACTCCTTCCCCTTATATATGCCAAACCCCATTCAAGCATATGCACAAAAATTGCGACCTCCCGTAGTCTTCGTTGCATCAAAGTCGACTAGACCAACAGAAAATGGGAGTTGACATACAAGGCAAGCTCCGGCTGGCTATAGGCACAGTGAAGGACCATGCATCTATTGGCAGGGCAATGATATACAGTCGTGAAGGGAGAGGCTTTTCCAACATAGAGGTTGCAGTCGTGCGTGCAACCAGCCACGATTACGGGCCCATCAATGACGAACACATGCATGAGATCCTTTTTCTGGTCTCCAATTCTCCGCGATCCGTCCATTTTCTGGCTGAACAGATCTCTCGCCGGCTTGGCAAAACCAAAGTTCGACTCGTAGCCCTTAAGACTCTCTTGCTGATTCATCGACTCTTGCGCGGAGGCAATAGATGCTTTGAGCAGCAGCTAGGAAAGGCACATGTTTCTGGCCATCTCCAAATAAGTACGCATTGGTTTCTTAGGAATTCAGGTCCTTCAATTTGGTTTCTACACGGTTATGCAGCTTATCTTGAAGAAAGAATAGGTTGGGTCATTAATCAAGGTGGAAAGCTTGAGCCTGTTATGTCCCAAGGTCTGAAATTTCCAACCTATGACGAGAAGTCCATAGATATGGCATTTCGCAAGTTGCCGAAATGTCAAGTGTTTATAGATAGGGTTTTGGCTTGTTCTCCCTTCCATATTTTGCCTTCAGATAATCTAGCACAAGCAGGCATGAGCAACATCCTGAAAGAGAGCTTTCTAGTTTACATGACATACTGTGAAGGGGTTGCAGCTCTTGCTAATGTGTTTTTTGACTTAACAACACCAGCCAGAGCTTTGGCCTGCCAGATACTCAAAAGGGCTTCTCAGCAAAGCCAAGAGCTTCATGATTTCTATGAGAACTGCAAGCGGATAATTGAAAACAAGAACTTGGAGTATCCATCGGTACAAGCCATTGACATAGACAATGTTATGTCATTGGAGCAATGCTGCAGCTATATTCCAAGTTCAAAGGGCTGTTCTAGATTGAGCAAGGATGGGCCTAACCCTCCTCCGATATTGGAATCCCTGACAAATTCAACCAAGTCCCGAGCTGGCATAAGCATGACAGGCAGAAAGGGTGAGAAAGCTGGAAGCAATTTCAACTTGCCATCAACTCTTTTCTCGTGCACACTGGAGACCAAAATAAGCAAGGTATGGGTGCCATTTGAAGATGACGAAGATCGTGACGACTCACGTGTCCCTTTAAAGGGGACTCTACGACAGTATACTCAGTGATCCTGCTAAGCCAAGAATTGGATACCGCGTGAATAAGTCACAATTGCAGGTTTTTTGTTTTTTTTTTTGTTTTCCCTTTAATCCTTTGTGTACGTGGAAGAAGGTGAGCCTTGCTATAAAACCAAGTTTATTCCATAGGTTAAACGTTCGGGTTGTGGGGGATAATTTTTCTGTAAAAATGGGGAATTTGAGTATATCAGATGCCATCACACGAGAGCCTCGTCTGGGATGCCACGTCATCGTATCACCTTTCTACAAAAACACGAGCTCGTTTGTCAGAATGTTATGGTTTGTACGTTGGGCTGTTTTTGTTTCTTGCTCAAAATTAATGCAAGCTTACTCGATTGTAATACGAAAACCGACAATACGTCCAATGTCTGTTGCATGAATTGACAGAACCGACACCACTTTACTCCCACCGTAGAGTTACATGAAAATTGGCATCCCACCGTTAGGCAAGGTGTAAATGCACAGAGAGAAAAATAAATGCTTCAATCGTAAACATAATTAAAAAAGTTCACCTTTCCTAAATAGTATGAGCTCTAGGAAGCCATACATAAAAACTTTTAGGTTTCACCATATGGACGTAGGAAAATTGATGCAAGGAGACAGGATTGACGTGTCTGGATTGAAATATGTTTGGGTCTCTCGTAGACCTTTTGTTTTTGTTTTTTTTTTTTTTTTTTATTGCCAAAAAAAAAAAACATACAATGTACAAAAGCTACGATAATTTTCGTACAATATGCTCTTATATACTTTCGGATGGCTATCTGTGCATTTATTTTTTATTTATACACATTTTATTTTAAGAAGAAAAAAAAAAAAAAAAAAGTCCGCGAGACCCGCACGAGCCCACGCTCGCCAAGCCCTATCTTCGTCCGCGCATCATTTTTCAAAATTTTTATAGATTCCATACGGACCACACACATGCTGTGTACGGGCATGGTCCTCGAGCGAATATGCTGTGTATTTTGAATTGGGCCCTGACGTGAAGTCCAAAATTCGGCCCAGTGGAAAGTGAAAAGCGTTGTTTTACTGAGCAACGGGCCGTGGACGGAGAGTTTGGTTTACCACAAGTCATTAAACTGTTGAGGCCGAAGTCATAAATCGGCTAACCCAATTCAGAAATAAATACATTTCGGATTACTCGCTCTTCCGAATTGAGTATTATTATTGGAACACAAAGAGAGGCGACGGTAAATCATCACAAGACAAAAGGCAAAAGAACCCTCCAGAAGATGTCGGATGTCCGAAGAGTTCTAAGGCCGCTTACCCCCCACCACCATGCAGCTCGAACCTTCGCCATTTCTCCTGAATGCTACGTGTATAAATGCCCCGCTTCAATCTTCATCTTTTCATCTCGGACAACAAACTCCGTTTTCGCTCGAAAACTGCATAGCACTGAGCTCATACGAGATGGGACGGTACTCTGCTGTGTCGCCCTTCGCCTTCGTTTTGCTCTTATTCTGCTTCGCAATGCCATCCAAGGCATCTCTCCTGCCATTTGCGGATCGTCTCACTGATCTCTGGCCTGACCGATTCCCAGACCCGTTCAGAATTTTGGAACACGCCCCATTTGGGATTGACAGGGATGAGGGCGTGGCACTCCCTCCCGCCAGGGTAGACTGGAAAGAGACGCCGGACGGTCACGTCATAAAGCTGGACGTGCCCGGGTTGAGGAAGGACGAGCTTAAGGTAGAGTTAGAGGTGAACAGGGTAGTGAGGGTGAGCGGAGAGAGGAAGAGAGAGGACGAGAAGAAGGGGGATCACTGGCACAGGCTGGAGAGATCCTACGGGAAGTTCTGGAGACAGTTTAAGTTGCCGGAGAATGTGGACTTGGACTCTGTTCAGGCCAAGCTCAGCGATGGCGTGCTCACCTTGTGTTTCTCCAAGTTGGCCCCCGAGAAGCCCAGGGATACCAAGGTGATTAGCATCGCCGGAGGAGAAGAAGGCAAACCTGCCGAGATCAAGAGTAGCGACGCGAAGCAAGAGCTTTAAGTGTTTTTTAAGTGGTGATACTGTAGAGTTCTATCGAGAATAAGAGCGCCAAACCATAGATCCTGTAAAAATTTCCTGGTGTGCGTACGGTACCAGTCCTTGTAATGTCCGGTATCAATCTTCATAATCTGTATTAGCTTTTGCATCAATAATTTCATCCACTACCTACGGAATAATAAAATTTCATCCATAAGACAATCAAAAGAGCCTAAGTGATAGTCGTTAGGTATGTGCCAGTTTCCAACAGCCTCCGAAACCACTACAAAAAGCACCTAAAAAGAGAAGAAATAGAGTTCTAAAGCATGCTAATCTCCATCAAATCCTAAAACATGTCCGTTTTTCTGTGATAGTTTCAAACAAACTCAGAAATCAGACACCACCAAACACTGATTCTTATGCTTCAATTCTTCCCTTCGCCTTCCCTTTCCTACAGCAAGTTTGGGTACAGGCTCCAACAATCGTGGCCAGCTTTTCGAGCAGGCAGCTAAACCTGGATGGTAGATTATAATATCTGCCTAGGGCTTTACATGTTCCCTAATAAATTCTTCCACCTGGGATATTTCCCCGGTTAAACCCGAAGCCTCTGCAATGGTTACTTTGTTGCTGCACTGGGAGAAAGCAAATGCTTCCCCAGGTATCCCAAGAGTAAAATCATTTGCAACATCAGCTTCTGAGAGTCCACTTCTTGATGCCCTCAATTTGTCACTGAACAATGATAGAGAACAACATAATTAGAATACTGTTATACCACATTGCACGTGTAAAAGCTTTACATGAGAACAAGGGAAAATGGCTTATAACCATAAGCTAAAGCAACCACAATACCATATCAGAATGTTGTGAAAGACCTACTAAAGCAAACATTCAATGAGCGCCAGATTGCTTGCCAATTTGGATCATTCACCCTAATATGTCTCGTGTAATAAAGTTGTCACCAAAAAGTCCTTGTTCCTACCCATGAATAATAACTATATAGCGTTTTATGATTCCCATGGGAGTACAATGCTTAAATGGCCATTTAGAACCCACTAGTTGCTCACAGGACAGGCAACAAGAGAGTTAATTATCAGAATTCAAACAGCAGAAGAAAGAATTGGCTGACATACATTTCTTTTTCCAATTGTTTTCGGATGAACTCCTTTGTATGTGCTGTAACTTTGTCAGTCTTGTTGCAACAGATGACAACCGGAACTTTCTTTTTGACGACACTTCCCTTGGTTAAAATATCGTAGAGATATCTACCAAATACAAGATACAAAATATTTACCTGCTTGTCTATGGTGAAGTGTGAGTGTATAAATGAACACATTTGCATTGAATCCAGAAACCATATTTTAAGGCTACTAATTTACTCTGAAATAGAGCGCAAATTGGGTAAGAATTCCAAAGCATCAACCACAAACACTATCCCAGCTGCTTGAGGCAGGAACTCATCCAATTTAGGTCGAAGACGAGAATGCCCAGGAACATCAACAAGATGGACAGGCTTTATTTTGCCTTTCTGTCAAGAATGAAAAAAAGAAGCAAACATTTAGCAGGCATTCAAGTCAATTGAATGTATGTTGTTAAATAAAATATATTACAAGAAGATTAAAAAAAAAAAAGGAAGCTGTCTCCTATTTTGTGTGAAGATTAAACATAAACTGGAATTTTACATATGCCAACTTAACATGATTTACCTTAGTCCTTTCAGAATTTAGTGTGAAAGTGCCCTCATTTGGCTCCATTGAGGTGACAGTACCTTGATGTGAAGAGCCATCTCGAAGCTTGCAAAAGCATCAAAGAATCAGCCAAATATTAGATCAAGATTGTGATACTTCATGCAAAATCATCATCAGAAACTTAATGAGGCTTGATTTTGGCAATTACATTAAGTTTGTGATGGGTGACAATCACTATAGTTCCTTGAGTACATTTCCATTTGAAGTCTCAATATATCCCCAGTCATCAAGGATATTTCAACCCAGAAGAGTACAGGTTCCAGAACTAAGTAAAAGTGCACATCTCCAAGAATGTATTTTGCAATAATATCAATGCATACAGACCACAAAGAAATGAAAAACAGAGAAAAAAAAAATGCAGAAACAAAGCACACAAGTAGTTAAAGGCAATCCTCGGAACTAATAATAAAGGGCCAAAGATGATATGGATCTTACTTGATAGAAAATAACAGTTTTTCCACTCCCACTAAGTCCAGTTAGCACAATTGTGTTGGATTTTGTGCATTTGAACAAGCGGACTGCAAATAACAGGAAGTTTTTCAGCAAAAAAAACAAGTTCATTTTCAAAGCCTCATCAAATTATTGATTTCCCCTCAAGCAACAGTTTACTACATAATCTCTCAATAACATTTTTGAATGACAAGGAAATATAATGACACCAAGAAAGACTCAAACATCAACTACAGCTCTTGTTGCTTTGATACTCAACTATAAAATGCAACATGAATAATCTACTAGTGCAGAGGCTGGGCTCACTGGTATTCATGGGTCAACATAAACACTTGCATTTTTTTCTAAGAAAGCAGTTGGTATCTGTTAAAGAATGCATATATGATCCATTTTGCCAAAGGAGAGCATTGGCTGAGAGATGCACACTGTCAGCACTCTATATATGCTTGGTTGTACTTCTTACCTCATAATATCCCACACTTTACTTGCTAGAAATCAACCTCTAGAGCAAACACAACCTGAATTGTGTTTTCAAAACAACAAAAATAGAATTCACAACACCGAACTGACCATACGGCCAAAGTTAGCCCTTGTTGAATGCTTCACAGTTCAAAGTTGAAGACTTGCAAGCACGCATATTCTTTCACAGTAAAGGAGAAATACCTGCTAAGAGAAATACGGTGGTGAAAATCAAGACAGCAGCCGCAGCATAGAGTTGAGTTGGAGGTATCTGACGGGCATAATCAATCCCCTGCCGCAGCCATTGCTGTGCCTCATTTTTCCATTGCTCAATTCCATCCATTCTGCAAAAATATTTATCCGCATAGCCCAAGGCACAAATTCGTAGATCAAATTATAATAGGGTAGAATTATCAGCCCAACAAGAACATCAATGTCAGAAGCTTTCCAAAGCAATTTAACCATGAACCTTTACAAAGTATAGTTTTAGGATTCATTTATAAGCGTATATATAAGTTAATCAAAGACAGAGAAGTCCCACACTAGTCAAGGCCTAGCACACTTTTTCTAGGAATGCCCACACCAATTACACTCTTGCAACTCAAAACTTGGAACAAAGTTGACAATTATTCCGAGAGACATAAATTAACGGCAATTGCATTATCAAACACTCAAGGGCTGAATCAACAACAACAACAACAATAACATCGAAACCTTGGGCTGAATCAAAAGCGAGAAATTCTAAACGTCCGATGCTGCCTAGCATTATCATACGAAAATTAACAAAAACAGCCAGCAAGATTAAAAGATTCCACTATCACAATTCGGATTTTTTTTTAAACTAAACCAGCGAAATAAAACGCGATTTTTATGTGTTTCTAATTTATATGCTAATGCGCGTTTGGAAAAAGAAAAACGCGTCTAGGGTTTCGGAACTTTGGGGGTTTTTTTTTTCTTCCTTTTGTTTTAGTACTGGTGTTGCGTCGTCGGAGAGGAAGGCCGACTTGAAGTGACTTGCGGTGGCAACATGGAATGGGATGGGACACCCGGTTCCGGCTAGCCGCGACGTGAGATAATATATATATATATATATATATATAGAAAGGCGAAAGGGTTTGAAGAGAGTTACCTTCTTGACCTGAGCTCTGCTCCGCCGTCGGTGGAGGAAGATGGCGGGGGGTGGGACGAGCGTTTTGCTAAAAAGTCCCCGATACAAGGGAGGAAGAGTTTCTCTCAATCAAATTACATTCGGGCCCCTAGACATTATCGTAATTACATTGAGATTAAATTGTGTACTTTTGTTTTTTTTTTAAGTAATAATAATAATAAATCCGAAATATATAATTTTAAAATAAATTCTAATTTTATTAAACGAGAATAATTTCATTGATGTAAGCTGCAGCTCTGTGGCGCAACAACGTCAGTAAGATTGACATGTGGGTTCAACCATTGACCAGACCATTGAACCGATGACTCCGTGGTCCGGTCAATGTTCCATGGTTACAAAAATAAAAAAAATGACTCCATGAGCTATTAATTACGAAGGAATGACCGTTAGAAGTTTGCTGTCGCTGCTCTATGTTTTTTTAACGGAATTTTCATCTCCTTCGAGAAACGTAATCGAAAAAGAATGTTGCCTTCAAAATTTCTTCCCATTTTTGAGAAATAGTTCAAACGACAAAGCAGTGTTTACAAGTCTTCAATGTGTCAAACAAATTGAAGAAGGTTGATGAGCAAACACTTTCTAAGATGCAGAAATATGTACATCAATCAAGCACCTTGAGAACTCTCCAAGTCTACAATTTAAGGGATTCCAGCATGAATGATGAACCCGCAGCCGAGAGAACGTAAATAGCTGAGAGGAGCACACTCCAGCCCTGCTTCAGAAAAGGCAGAGGCTAGAACAACACCTCCATTCTTTCATTCTTAGGCATTCATCCTTTGTGACATACGTTAACCTGTATCCTTTGTGACCTCTATATAGACAAGAACGTGATCCTAAGCAAGGAGATTGAACTTTAATATAAACCCACTAAATGTTACAGCTGCCTGAGTTCAGCCCAGTCTTGTCTCTCAAGTTTGCGTTTTATGCTATCTGATCCACACCATGTGACGAATCTTACTGCTAATAGGGAAGAACCCTGTACTGGATTGTGAAATTTAAAATAAAAATCATCCAAAAATTGAAGGGGCAATATGAAGTATTTTTTGGGTATACATGTGGGGATATATTGGTGTGTGCATGCAGCATCCAGTAAAGGATACATGTTCTTAATGCTCAATCCTTCCACAAATTTCAACTTTCACCGAATAAAACACAACACACGGTAAAATTGGAAATTCTTGAAGGCATCATGCTAATGGCCGTAACAAAAAGTTATATCGGTCAAAAAATTTAATCACCAACTCCAATGTCTCGAGTGCAAAATGAAAAACAAATAACTGACCTAACTAGTTATTATTCCCTGGATAATTTGCAACCCTGGAAAGTCAGATGTGTTCTCTGTTGACCATCACAGAAACTTTCATGATACTCGCACAATGCAAGCAGTTCTTTTCAAGATTTAGCAGCTAAGGCTACTATAAGACAACCAAAGATTTCAATGTCCTGCGTATGTCCTCCATTCTGGGATGGGTTTTGTCAAAAGAGTAAAACTGGTAAACTCTGTTATTAACCTCAATCCAACTGCACCCTGGCATCTTATAAGCATCCTGTTCCTTTGTCGTCTTCCTAACATTGCGAGCCTCATCCCACTTCCCTAACTCCCCATATAAATTTGCTAACATCAGTCCATAGCCCGCATTCTTTGGATCAATTTCAATCAGTTTTCTAACTGCAAATTCTGCTAAGTCTGTACAATTGTGTATTTTACAGCCATTAAGCAGAGAAGCCCAAACAACCTCATCAGGTTTGATCTTCATTCCCCGCACAACTTCCAAGGCTTCTGCAAACCTCCCAGCACGACCAAGAATGTCTATCAAGCACCCATAATGCTCAATCTGAGGTTCAATCCCGTATTCTTTAGTCATCATTTGGAAATAGAAATGACCTTTCTCAACAAGCCCACCATGGATGCACGCATTCAACAAGCCAACAAAGGTAACTTCATCTGGTTTTACGTCAACTCGATGTTGCATCATCTCCTCAAACAAGCTCGTTGCTTTCTTAGATTGCCCATGAAGTGCGAAACAATTGATCATGGAATTCCAAGATGTCAAGCTTTTCTTTGAAGTCATTTGAAAAACTTTTCTTGACTGGTCCAAGCTCCCACATTTTCCATACATGTCTACCAAAGCATTCAACACAAACGAGTCAGAAACAAGGCCATTCCTATAAACATAACCATGAATCCATTTCCCGAGCTGAAGCATGCCAGTATGGCCACAAGCAGAGAGTGCACACACAACTGTAACTTGATTAGGCCTGTTGTGTTGATGCTGTGGCTCTTGTGCATGAATTAACATCTTTTTAAAGATCGAAATAGCCTCCTGAAAGAAACCATTTTGTGTGCAGCCAGCAATAACAGCATTCCAGGAAGGGACATCTCTCTCAGGCATTTGGTCAAAAAGATGCATAGCGCTCTCAATCTCGCCAATTCTTGTATACCCAGATATCATAGCAGTCCAAGAAACAACACTCCTCTCGATAATTTCGTCGAACAACTTTCTTGCAACTCTAATATCCATAGGAGACCTCGCATACGAGTCGACAAGAGCAGTTTGCACAATCGGGTATTGGTCAAAACCCGTTTTGGCAATATGGGTATGAACCAATTTAGTAACTTTACACGATTTCAGAACGTGGGGGAAGATAAAGTGGTTGGCTTTAGGGTGGCCTCGGCGAACCATGTCACAATACAAGGCGAAAGCCGAATCGTGACGAGAAAGAGAAGCATAGGCAGTGACCATGGCGGCGTGAAGGTAGATATTGGGAAAGTAGAGATGATCGAAAATGGAGCGCGCATAGTCAAGATCGGACAGCCTGAGGACGCAGAAGCGTACGAGTTTGAAGGCGTAGAACTGGGTTTGAGAGTGTCCGAGCGTTATGAGAAAGGATTGGAGTTGTTTAAGATGATGCAGGTGCTTGCACTTTGAAAGTATTGCCAAGACGCGTTGGTTTAGAGACAGCACTTTAGGGAGGGATTGCATGTTGTCGATGGAGAAAGACAGTGGCTCTCTCCTTTTCATAATGTGCCATATCCTGCCAAGATGCACTTTGAGGCAAATTGATTTTTGATATTTCTTATCAGGTTTTCTCCGTTTCGTAAAATAGCTTGTTATTTGTAAAAATTACATTCATGGTTGGACGTGGGCATTCCCAATGCCTCGTAAAACTGCATTGCTTCTGTGAGAGAAGTTCGATTGATAAAAAAGAAAGGAAACGGAAAGGCTGGCAACAGTGAACAAAACTAAATCCCTTTTCAACGGTGAAAAGTCATTCTGGATATCAAAACATGTTGCGTAGACGCGAAAATTAGACATGTTATGTGAACCCCAAGAATTGGAGGCAGCACTTCATTTAATATTTTCATTTGATGACTTATTTTATGGTTCTAATTCGAGAGGTGTGTGGTAAAGATTTGATAAAGCATGCTTGATTCAATGCCAATTTGGGAAGAACTAAATAACAGCTTATCAGTTACGAAATCTGAAAGACTTAACAAAAACTTAAAACGCAACCAATGAAACCAACCAACATCTACAGGGTCTTGAAGAGAATTTTTAAGGGGGGGAAGGAGAAGGAGAGAAATAAAAGGACCTCTAATTGGACTTGGACTTCGTGAGTGCAGGTACATCCGAACTGGCCGGAAGTGCTGGGATTGCCCTTTTCTGAGCAGTGCAAATTGCTCCGCATGCGGTTGAAAATGTCAGAGCCTCTCTTAGTTTCCCTTCATTCTGCACAACATTTACATTTACAGTGCTAGAGCAGACAAATAATAAGCTCAATTATTATATAAACTGCAATGAAATTAAGAAACAAAACAGAAAAGACAGACAAGGAAAAAAAGTGTGTGGAAATCAAAAACAAGGAAAGGAAAAGAAGCTCCCTCCAAAAATTGAAGCATCTTTGGCAACGGAAACCAGAAGGGAACCCACAAAGGAATCTCCAGGGCCAGTTGTGTCTACCGTTTTCACGGAAAACCCAGGCACCTATCATTTGAAACTCTGCGCGGCTCAAAATCCAACATACATGACCACAATTAATTTTGGGATCCATCAACAAAAAGAATTAGATGAGCATAACTAGGTAGAAGGTGGCAGAAAAGAAGAGAAATTAAAGGAATATTAGCGCATGACTCTGCTAAAAAAAAAAAAAATATATATATATATATATATATATATATATATATGATTGGTTTTTTATTTTTTAAAATATACAAAAATTTAAATTAAGGTACGATATTATAATAAAAATTAAAAAATTAATTATTAAATTAAAATTAATTTTTAAAATATAATAATAATTTTAATTTTTATTATATAAATATATATAATTTTAAAATTTTAAAAATTATTATTTATAATAATAAATTTTTTGAAAAATACCACAGAGATATTGCCACTTCTTCCTCGCTCGTGTCTCCTTTTGTCAGATATTCTATCTCTTCATCGCTGAACTGCTAGGATCAGATAACAAAACAGAAATGAAATTAAAAGGAATTAAACATAAAAATTTTAATTAGTTAAGGGAACTAATCTTAGATCCGTAAACCACCTTGATTAGATTGGCTTTGTTCCAGATGCTCTTGATCCCATCTCTAGCAGCTCCAGGAGAAGGCCGGGGAGGCAACCGCACGTTGGGATGATAGGAGAGCATTACGCCAGCACTCTTGGCAGCGTTCATGGCCGCCATGTGAGTCAATCTGCATGGCTCCGAGATCAGACTTATGGATCCATAATGGAATCTCTTGGCCTGCTGGATGAGACCCATGTTCAATTCCGATTCCTTAAGCAGCATATCTGCACTGGGGTTCCCGTAGAACACGAATTCTCTCTCTCCATTTTTCTTCAACGTCACAAAGGCCAATGCAGTCTGGCGTCTTTGTCAAAGCACACACCTTCAGTGTTCACGTTATTCTTCTTCAGGATATCCACTAGCATGTGCCCAAACTCATCGTCGCCAAACTGACAAAACAATAACATATGCTTTAATTTTATTTTAGAGAGAAATTTTCGATCAACTTCATTATGCTCTATTATATTACAAAATACAAGAAAAGAAGAAGATTAATTGAACAACCTTCCCAAAATGGCAGATTTGCCGCCAAGCTTGGTGATGGCACAAGCAACGTTAGCAGGTGCGCCGCCGGGGGCTGTGAAGAAACCACCAGACTCAGCCAAGGAAACGCCGGCAACGTCGGGAACAAAATCAATAAGCATCACTATCAATGGGCTAGAGACCGTCATCTTGTCTATTTTCCTCTCTTTTGATTCTTGAAATCTCTCTATTTCTCTATCTATCTATCTATCTATCTATCTATGATCACGTAATGTTGCATTCTTTCTTGTTGCTTGTGATTTTAAGGTACTAGCGAAATCAATGGAAAATAATTCTCACCAGAATCTCACTGTACATATAGTGGTGGCCTAGATTCTTTGAGAGGAAGTTAGTACTTACGTAGGCATAGGAGATCAAATCCTAATTGGTATAGAAAAAGTAAAAGTAAACTCTGTATACTTTTATTTTTATTTTTTATTTTTTATTTTTGAGAAGAACACTTAATCCATCTACGTAAGAAGTTGCAACTTTATCCTGTTATTGGGTTGGATAAGGCATTCTGTTTGATCACAACAAGGAGTAAGATGTAAGATATGAGAGTCACAAGAAAATAGATTAATAATTTTTTTTATTCAACTTTATTGAAATATAATTATTACGTAAATTTTTGTTCTTATTACATTATCTTCGAAATGTTATTACTTCGTTTTTCTTATTCCATTTTGTGCTTGGAGTCCAAGGTCAAGCGGCATGTGAGATGGATATTAACAAAGGAAAATTATACAGTGTTTTTTATCCCATCCGCCTACACTATCCCGTGAGAAGGGGAAAAAGAACGAAATTCATAAAGAATGAGGATAAATATGGATCGTTCGCTTAGCAAAGTTTCCGTATAACTCGATCGGATTGATTAGTAGCTAAACAAGATTTCCTTCAGATTCCGGGGTCTGAGCTTTTTTCTTAGTAGCATGGACTCAAATCTCATAGACATACTTATACGCGAGAGAAAAAAACAAAAAAAAAAAACTTGTTAATATGGCAAAAAATAGAATCACATTGACATTTGTTAATACAAAGAAAGCCGATTTTACGAAAGAGATTGAATTTGTTCCATGAGTATAATAATTTGCTAATATCGATCTTACTATAAGAATATAGCATTTATTAATTGATTTTACAAAAATTAAGGTTTTATACTTTTGTTTTTTTTGGGGGGGGGTCTGTAGAGGATATAATTTTACCATCGCGAAGGTTTTATACTACATCACTAAAATCGGCTCTTGGACAAGAGCCATTGCTCATGGGCCAAGGCCATGGGTTCATGTTGCTCGGTCCCACGGTGCGGGCTTCTACTACTAACCTAGCGGCAGACCAACCCAAGGAAGGAACAGGGCAGACTTTATTGGTAAGAAAATTGCATTTCAATTGACTAAAAATAAAAAATATCACATACAATAGACCAAAGAGAAAAAAAAAAGAAAAAAGAAAAAAGAAGGTTACATTATTTCCAAAATTTTCTTAAACATCTCTGAAACCAAATTTCATTCCCTCAATTATATTGAGACACCCATTGAACTTGGGATAGAAGGACTTTGCCTATTTCTTGACCCCTGATGTTGCTACTCTAACCAGGCCTAACAATGCAGCACAAATGGCTGGATTTGCATTGCCCTTTCATGCACAAGTCAGTCACGTGAAAAGAAACAGAGTACCAGAGCAGAATTCATTCGGTGGTGCATCTAGTGCCGGCGACATCTTCCTTCTAGGGGATGACTGGATTTCTATCATCTGTGCTATGATTATGATACCATAACAACAACGACAACAACAAGGCCTCAATCTTAGATGTAATTGGCATCCATTACGCTAAATCTTTTCTTTGACACTTAATTGGAGTCAGTTAGATGATTTTTTTTTTTTGGGTCATTTTTGCTCTATTGTTAAATTGAAAAGAAACAGATTCCCGAAGTCGTGTGTGATCCATAAGTCATCTTTTAACATCCAGTTTGCCACTTCTATACAAAACCAGTACAGTTTATGCTCGGCTCTATGTTCTGAATGGTCGCCGCTGTTTTGAAGCACATATTATGTTCAACTTAATCTTCCTTCAATCTGGGAAAAAATGGGACGAATTAAGTTTTTGGCCGCACTCAAACAGAGCGCGAGATCCTACGATATCGCTTGAACAAGTAAACAGGAGTTGCAAGGCCAGATTATTATCAGGTTCATTACAAGTACCGCAGTTTCATCATATGAGAGTAACTGGTATACATTCCTTCTGCAAACAAAGATATGAGCTCGTCAGTCAAACCTATAGTGCTTGTCGACACCGACGGAAACATCCCAAGTGCAGTTCATTCCTTTTGGAAACTCAACCAGGTCACCGGCAGCAATCTCAACAGGCTCCTCCGACCCATCCGGGTGAACCTTGACTTTGCCTTCTAGAAGATAGCATGTCTCCTTGGCAGAATATGTCCATGGAAATTTACTTGGAGGGCAACCCCACCTGCAAACTTGTAAAAGATTCAATCAGCCACGCTGAAACAAGCAAGTATATGCAATGGCAAAAGAAACCTCAATAAAGGCAAAACCTCGCATCCACTAATTCCAAAGAGTTTTATAGAAATTCAGATAACCCGAGAAACCTATTTACCTAAAGATCTAATTGCTAAAATCAGATAACCCAAGAATTTTACAGAAATTTGTATTAAAGAACGTGTGGTGGGTTAGAAGCATAATTACTTGGGCCAACTGCGAACGCCGAGTTCGGAGAGTTTGGACTCAGGAGGGTTTCTCACGATCTTGACTCCCGATTTCTCTATGGTCACGGCCTCTGCTTTCAATGCTGGGAGGGTCGCCATTCTTGCTATTCTCGATCTTGTGCTTGACCTTGGTGATGGAAAGGACAGGGAAGGTGGAGTAGGTGGCGTCGACTCCTGTGGGCGGTCCGTTCGTAAAAATGAACCGCTTCCGTGCGCACCCACACATGCCATATTTCTTGACCCTCCGGTCTAGTCCTTGCGCGCGCAGGCCTAACCGAGGAGGGCCTCCGTAAGTCCATATTTTTTGTGTTTCGCCAGCAGCCGGGTCCCCCGCCACCCCCCCCCCCCCAATATTATTATGAGCCACTCATATCTCATCTTCGCGATCTGTGGCCCATATCATTATGAGCCACTCAGATCGCTTATCTCATCTTCGCGGCCTGTCCCCAATATCATTGTGAGCCACTCAGATCTCACATCTCATCTTCGCGATCTGTTAGTTTTTTTTTTTTTTTGGGAGTTGGAGAGATGCTAAGAATGTTCACGAACCAGGAAAAGAAACAGATTTGTCGTAGATGTGGTTAGGATATGATATGTATAAACTTATTTATTTAAAAATCAAAGTCTTGTAGTCTATCTTTGAAACTTTGAATTTAATCCTAGGGGAAGACATGAAGTTAATATAAAAAAATCACTTTTATTATATAATTTATAATTACTTTTAATAAATAGAAAAATGTGTAGAAATTGAAGTGAAGGCCTTAATGTTCCTTATGCTATTTTATAAGCTTTGGAGGCCATACGACCAGCTACCAAGAAATGAAATTTATTTTTAGTGATTACTGTACCTTATTTTGTTTAACTTAACTTCTGTAATTACTCCCATTGGACTTAAGCTCGTTTTATTCAAAAGAAAAAAAAAAAAAAACAGAAACACACTTGTTTAATGAAATTATTCCTGAGAAAAGCTAAAATAACAATTCCAGCGACATTGCACCAATAATCATGCCAGGGAAAAAAACAGAAGGATGGCGTTAAGGAACTTGTAACTTGTTCTTTTTAGCCTGCGGTGTAAAATGCATACATAGGCCAGGGAAATTAGGTACAATTATTAGTACAAATTATTATTTAATTAAATTCCTATGCTCAGAAATTATAATAATAAACTATTCTAAAAGCGTAATTGACTACAAATGGTGCACGAGAAGATACAAAGATGCTACATATTGTAACGTGAAATATACGTAACAGTCAATAGCCAATTAGGTCGATCTCTACAGAGCAATGGGGCATATCCTGTCACAGGGACGTCGTCCTTTGGATTTTACAAAACGCTTTGTTTGGGATAAAATTGCAAATATATGACGTCGAATGATAAATGTTAAAATACAAAGTCTACGTTTAATCGTCGGCAATAATTCCACATAATTTATCGTCACGTGACATTAACATTTTGTTTTGAGTTTTCGTAGGTCGAGTTAAATACACGGAAGTAAAATATTAATGAAAAATATGTTCCAAAATATATATATATATTTATGAAATAGAATGAGACTGTGTGAATTTACACAAGAAGTCAAACATTAATTCAATATCGTTTAATATTTTTTATTTCGGAATTTATGATATACCCATTTCTTGTGCCCTTCAAAAGTTCTTCTTTGCATTTTCCTTTTTGTCGGCTTGGATGTGTGAAATCGTATCAAACACTCTCTCATAGGGCTACGCATTAATATATTTACATGCAATTAAGCAACAGATTAAGTAACGTGCATAAACAGGTACTTTTCAACGAGTAAATTACTTTAGAGAAAAGGATAAACAAACACAAACAGCAGGTACGTATACAAGATCTTAATGACAATAAGAGACTAAAATGCATTTTTGCATATATGTTGTATAGAGGTTCATCCAGTTCTTAAATATCAGCTTCTAATCCCACCGGGGACATTGGAGGAATACTCTGTTGATTACCGAAGACATTGTCAGGATCAATGGCTGTCTTAGCTCGTACCAACCTGTCAAAATTGCTCAAGAAGTACTTTTCACCCCAAACCCTAGCAGCCTCCACAGCATCCCCAGATGAGACGTTAGTATCCAGCAACCCCATCACTCCAAGGTCAAAGTCTATGTAATTGATATAAGCAGCTCTTGGACCCCATGAGACAAAGGGTGTCATTGAATTATAAAATCCCCTTATCCAATCTATGTACTCCTTGCTTTTACCGTTGTCCTTTCCTTTCCATTCCACCAGGTACTGAATTGTGAATAGGTTACCTTTTCGGTGAGGAAAGGGAATGGCTTCACTGCTTACTCTGTGCATCACCCCACCATAAGGGTCCAATATCACATATCCTTTGTGTTCTTTCTCAAGTATGGCTAGAGCAGCCTCTATGCCTGTGAAAGGAATTTCATTTCTTACATAGTCTGATTTAGCCTTGAAATAGTTTTTCTCTAGCAAAAACCGATTTTTCAAGTCGGATACCGAGCTACCATTCCTTAGGCCAGAGAAGAGTAGAATGGACTCAATCCAACTCATTTCTTTGCAATCCTCTTCCCCTATGGCCAACTCAGGGAAAACATGGTTTAATATAGACAAAGCTTCACTTCGAGGGCCTAAGTAGAAACCCTTAAATGTAGCTGAAATTCCAGTAGTTTTTGTCTCAGGCAAACCAGCACCGACGAAACATGACATATAAAAATCTTCGTTCAAGTTGGGTGCCACAAATTGCCACTTATTAACTAAGTTGGCCACATGGCCTTTTGTGCCAGGTCTGGAAACTATAAAGCCTGTTACTGTTGAAGGTACTTCCAATAGCCGGATTTTCCAAGCATAAACGATGCCCCAAACACCTCCACCCCCACCTCTAATTGCCCAAAACACGTCTTCTCCCATGGCTTTTCGGTCCAACATGCGTCCCTTAGCATCAACAAGAAGTGCGTCAACTACATTATCCGCAGCAAGTCCATACTTCCTGGACAATAGACCAAAACCACCTCCCCCAATATGGCCGCCAACTCCAACAGTTGGGCACGAGCCAGCTGAGAACCCACGGACGCTGCTTGCTTCAGCTATTGCAGAATAAGTCTCACCAAGTGTCGCCCCCCCTTCGACCCAGGCAACTTCAGTTTCCAAGTCAACGGAAACTCTGTTCAGATTCATCATGTCTATAATCACAAAAGGGGCTCCATCACTGTCTGCATAAGAAGTCCCTTCATAGCTATGCCCTCCGCACCTCACCCTGATTCTCAACATTCCTTCCCTAGAACACACGAGGCTTTTTGCCAACTGCTCTATATTCTCTGGCAAGATTATGGCTACTGGCTTAGGAACAGCAGGCTCTGTGAAACGAAGATTTTGAATGGAGAATTCCAGCAGCTTATAATAATAACCCCTGGACGCGTTCTCTGTGGTAGGGCATGTGGTGAAGTTATTGATTTTATGCTCGAGCAAGCACTTAATAAGTAAATGGTCCGTGAAAGAACATAGACAGGGAACATAAAGAAGGGATACGATGAAGAATAATTGAGAGAATGGTTTTGGCATGAAGTTAGCCATGGCTTTTGTTGTGGGCTTTGAAGAGCTTAATTTGGAACGATTGGAGAGGAAATATGTGGGACTTTACATTGAAACGGAAGGAGAATCAGTGACATTCAGTGCGGACAAAAAAGATGGAGAAAACGAGGGTTGAGATGGTATTACCCGGCCGGCCATTCTTAAAAAAATTCACAAAGCGTACGAAGATGGAAGGACCTGATATTTAATTTTTCTCAAACTACGACTGAAATCTTACAAAACGCACACAACGTTTTGAAGGAGAATCAAGAGCATTTTCGCAGAGGGAATTCTTAATTGGATCAAACTAACTTAATTTTAAATATAAATAAAAAAAATTAAGTAAGATTTAATTAAAATAAAAAATAATTAAATAAATTTATTTGACATATAATTATGTATATGTTATATTTATAAAAAATGTGAGTAAGAATAACAAACATTAACTATGCACATGTATAACTTTCAATATGATGCCCTTTCAGTAGAGTTAAATTAATGTATGACTTTCAATATGAAACCCTTTCAATAGAGTTAAATCAACTTAATATTCAAATATTTATAAATAATAAAAAAAAAGACTTAAGTGAGTTCTAATTGACAGAAAAATTAAATGAGAAATTGTTTTATAAAATATAAAATTAGGTATTTGTTATATTATAAGCATCACGTTACCTTATGGTACACGTATTCCGGATTTATGTCTTGTCGTCAAATCAAATGATAAGTGTAGGCACATGTAAACAATAGCATAATGTGCACAGCAGGAACATGATCAAGATAGCTGTACGTGCCGGCCAACGATAAGATTTTAAGGCCTGCCCTAGTGCCCATGTTTGGTGGCGTAAGTTTTCATTCATCTGTAACGTACGTATCTATCCATGCACGCTCATTTACTTCATTTTTGTAAGTTGCAACCTCAAATTGGTTTCTTGAGTTAAAGGAAATGAAATGTGTCGGGTAGCAGAAAGCATGGTCCAAATGCTTAAAAATTAGTTTTTTTCGTGGGGGTGGGGGCTTGATTCTTAGGGAGTATTGGGCTAGAACCTTCACACAATAATCGGCGTTTGTAAGTTAATGGGGGGAGAGATGAAAAAAAATTGCGAAGGAGAGAGTGGTCGAAGAAAGGTTATTGTCTTGGATGGTAGGCTGGTCTTGCATGTTTTATTTCTTAAAACCGCAAGTTAAAATTAATAAATAAATCAATCTGGGCGATCTGAATTTGTGGGTTACCTATCTTACCGGGATTTTGACGGCGGTGTGCTACGTCCACGGCCCAAGTACATCCAAAAGTTTTTACCACCCTTTCGCCGTTAAGCATGAGTTACCACAACACCGGTGAAATGTAAGGGTCAATTTGAATAGGGCCTCTGGCATTCTCGGTCCGGGAGGTAAGGTTGAACATGAGCCCAACTTACGAGCTTGGGCTCAAGCGCTGCTGTAACTTGCGACCATTATTGATAAAGATCCGTGAAGATTTTTAAAACGACCCCCCCCCAATTGCCCTGATGACACTCTCGACCATGCTTGTTAAGGTCAAGAGTTTTGAGGGCTGGCGTCAGAAGCAGACAATTAAACAAACCCCACAAACGAGATCTTTAAAAATTATAATATAAATCTTCCCTCATGAACCCACGTCTAGCCTTATTTTTAGATATTACCTCCCCAACCATGGACACCGAGACCGTTCTCCTCATGCTCTTTTTCTCCTTTTTTTTTTTTTTCTTTGGCACATCGGGGGAAAAAGAAACAAAATAATCGGCGAGCCTTTGAATACCTCTAGGCTTTAGATTAGTGTGCATTATCGTACCGCTGAACACAAAACTCCTCGTTCCACATTTCGGCCATGACCCACCACACAGTAAATGCATTCAATGCTTTTGCAAGGCCTGGCTTGAGAGTTTCCACCTAGAGTACTGAAGCGGTACCTTCTAATAAAGCCAAGCACACACTTAGATGTAGAAAAAGGTCCACGATGAGAAATCGTATATATGGCGACAAAGAGGTAAATACAAGCATGTAATAGCTTTGTTATGGATTGTGGAGAGACGGTTCACATTACAGAAGAAGAGGGAACCCGTCAAATACGTGAATAATTGATATTCAATGATTAACAAGTGCTGCTTTTTTTTTCTTCTTTATATATATATATATATATATATATATATGAAGATAAATGTTTCTTTTTCTGAAAATATAAAAATGTGATGATAAAAGATTGTGTTTAAGAGTAAACAAATAGTTTCTTCCTCAACGTCCTGAAGTTGCTCATGAATAATCTAATTTGTAGCAACGTCCTAGAAACAAAAAATCAACGGTAAACTCACTTAAGGAGAAAAAATATAAAAATTCTGACACTACATTGTGAAGGTCTGCCCATTGAGTTTTCTTTGTATTATGTCTGACCATGTAAAGGGACTGAACAGAAGTGTATAGAAAAGAGCAACTGTAGATTTGTAGTGCAAAATAATAATAATAAAAAAACACATTAAAATATGCACAGAAAATAACTACCTAGATCTAGGGCCTCTTTGTTTCAGGAAAAATAATCTACAGTCTACCTATAGAAAATACTTTCTAGAGAAAATTATTTCTCAAAAAATAATTCTCATGAAAAACAAATTCGTTGCACGATGCAAAATATTTTTCTTTAGTCATCGTCTAAAGGTGGTATATAGATGATGACTAAACCATAACCAGTTTGAATAATCATTAACGACTTATTAGTGTTTGACTGACCAATCAACAATAACCTATGCAGGTTGCAGATAACTTATTGACAGTCGACTGATCATTGGTGATAGCTTACCAGTGGTCAACTGATGGTGGCTTGTCAGTGATCCACCAGTGATGATTATCTAAGCATCGCAAGTGGTTCTCTCCTCTGAAGATAGAAAGCGTTCTTTTTGAAGCTCATGCTGCAAGTCCAGATGGCAAGAACTGGATGACCTCGGCAAGCTAAACATCTGCATGTGAGCTTGAAACATGGTACTCCAGAACAACAAGAACATCAGAACCCCTGAAAAATAAATGGTTCAAGCTATCAGCATAAACTTAAGACACAGTATGCACCTGTGGTGTTCACCCTTAAGAAAATCTTTTTCTTTTCTGTATTGCATTAATTTTGTACCAACCAAACATAAATCAACAGCTGTTAATGTTGGACTTTATTGGGTAAATCACTTACGAACAATTGCCTTGCTAGACATTTGTTCAAAGTCAATGGCAATTGCATGCTTTGAACGCTGATGGAACAACCAGATTCTTCTTCTTTTTTTTTCTTAAATTCTTTTTTGGGTGGTCCACGTCTGGGGAGGGGGGGGCGTTTAACTATCAATGAAGTCTGGGCTTCAAACACCACAAGTTTGAAATTTGGTGGCCACTTGGCTATTCATAGTGGTTAGAACAACCAGATTCTAAGTCACCATGATATGCATCTCTCTGAGTTTGTAATCCTTCATTGCTTGCTAGACCTGACTGGTGCAAACCCCGGTTATGCTAAATTACAAGAGTTAAATTCTTGAATACCAAAACTTGCCGTAACAGCAGAGCACTTATATCCAGAAAGTAGTGGATTTTTGGATTGAAAGGTCAGAGATAAGGTCTCACTGCTAGGAATGAACCAGAATTTCAGCCTAAACCCAAGACCTCTTGTTTTGGAGTAAACAATTAAATGGTTGACAGCCAATTTATTGAGTCCCTGGTAACATTGAAATTATACGAAATGGCAAAATTCCTCAATGAGACTTACAATGATAATTGCCACCAAGGTCAAGAAGAAATCAGGTTCGTGAAAATGGAAAGTAGGGAAGATGCTAAATATCACTTCCATCGTAGGTTTTCCATCTTTCTATTATAACCTTGAACTGACTATCCCTTTTTCTGACCTGAGAAGCACAACATTTTTAGAATCCTGTCAGCAATCATATAGCTTAACAGCATAATGGAAGTAAAATCTTTGAGAAGCATGCATTGGCTCACAAAACAAATAAAGAGCATAGGGTGGGACAGGCCTTAGAGTAACTTTCTTTCTTTCTATAAAAAATAAAAAATAAAAAATAAAAACAATGTATTACTTGCAACAACAGTATCTCCTGAATCATATTCAGGCAACAAAATGTTGGTTGCAGGAATTTCTTCTTTTAATCTGTTCAACCTGACAACTGCCTCAACTATATACTGCACAACGAAAGGTAAATACTGCCCTCATGTCTACAGAATCTGATAGAAGTTGAACAAAATGACACCTGACATGTTCTGCATGTTTAGTTAACATAGTGAACAAGTTGCTAAAGTTGTCCTTTTGATTTTAGGAGTGATATGTTTAGGGCACCAATCCCAATGCCTCTCCAACAATGGACTGTTTTGAAGTAAATAAATTGTCAAATTCCAGAAAATGGACTTGGATGAGCTAAACCAGCAATTTGATTGCCCCCAACAACCAACGACAGACTAGTCATGCATGTAAAAGTGGAGTGGCCCCCAACGACCATGTTTACATTCACCAGTCCCACCAAACTTCAAGATCTCCATTACCCCCTAGGATGCTTATCATTACTCTCTGATAAACCCTTGATTTTACTATGCACATAACTGAAAAAATTACCTCAACTAGTGGGCTTTTTCCATTAAGCAACGTATCCACACTTTTCTCTGTCTGTTAAAAGAAAGAGGCAATAATTATTTCAGGAACAATTTCGAAAATAGTGAATTGCTAGAGTAAACAGTTGGAAGTGCATTCAACATGCTATACACATCAAAGACAAAAGAAAAATCTTGGCTGTCAAGACAACTATGGGTCACAATAATTGTTCACTTGAATATAATGCAGCTTTGGATTGGAACTTTAAATATCCAAGCAATTGTGTGCGTGCATGATGGCCACCAGGATTTCTAACAAAGATGTGTACAACCTGCGGTACACATAAAGTTTTCCATCTTTTTCATAGGAATGCTCAGTCTAAGCTGTTCTCTTTGAATTCCTTTCAGACTCAACATTGGTTTCAAAAATTGTTCACTTTCAATGCTAGGTTGGAGAAAATTGTAAACACGCTGGAACCTGCAAAGCCAGTCCAAAACTATCTCAACTTGAAGAAGATATGTGCTCTGTTTCAATCACAATATTAAGCCCATATAATTATTGACTAACTACAGGTTAACTATTCCAATAGGAGACAGGTAAGTAGTTTACAGGGTTTGCACACAACAGTATTATGGATGCTCAACCAGCATTGCAACATTATTAATCTCCATGATTGGCATTGCCCCTGGAAGTTCACTAGTAGACACCCTTTTACTGAGTGAACTAACTTAGTTTCTAATAAAATGTAAGCAATATTAAGAGATACCTGATGCACAACCCAACGTTGCCTCTCCCTCATCTCAATCAGAAAATAAAATGTCGGAGGATGCTTTCTTTCAAGAATACTTTTCTGTGTTCTTCTGGCTCGAGCTTCATAATCTCCTAATGTAACAGTTTTTATTCCCCCAATCTGCAAAATGCAAAGCAATATAGTTGGAGGTGTAGCCATGATTTCAGATGAAAATGAAAACATAATGAAATTTCTTTCGATAAAGTTCCTATCATATAAGTTGAACTAAATATCAATTCAAATACTTGGAACCATTTATGCAAGGTACAGAAAACAGTTATATCAGATAAAACAGTTCAGATTCTTTTTGTTCAAAAGAGAAGGAAGAAGATTCAAATTGTGAAATGACCCAACAACAGGAAACACTTCAATTAATCAAGGACGGAAAAAATTAGAAATCCGGACTTGATTTGTCAATTAAGTGGAACAAGGCAATCAACTAACCTTTTCCATAACTAGAATTATGGACAATCGGAGAGTACAATATAAAACATGTATCCAATTAATAAGCATCATAATTAGGCCATGAGTTGCACTATTGCCCTTCTTCAAAATTATGAAGTGATTATGCCTACATACACACAAGGAGAGAGAGAGAGAGAGAGAGAGAGAGAGCGCATAGGCATTGCGAGGAAAAATATCACACTCAAGAAGGCATCTTATTGTCTAAAACCATGAAGTGTCGATTTTAAGCCATGGCTATCATCCTTATTTATGACCTACCACAGAAAGGAAGACACATAACTACCTCAACCTTGAGAAAACAGACAAATAAGCTAAAAGGACACCCACCCTCGTATCCTCAGAATGCAAGCAGTCATACCCAAGACAAAACCTTTACATGGCTATGTGCATATTTCACCAACAAAGGAGTTGGAAGAATTTATATCCTTGCATCATACATACTGCAGAAGCATGCTTCAGGAACTGATTAACTTGAAAGAATGCATATGCTTGCATCATTCATTCAAGAGGTACATACTTCATGAACAGATTGACTAAATAACAGTCAAGACAGGCACAAACTTGCTCAATGCCCCAGAGAGGATCATTTATGCAAGATACATAAGTCAAAATCATTATCTCTGCATGTACACCTTTGTTCCATATCAAAGTTTAAAATTAACTCATTTCACCCGTGGGATACAAGAAACACATATCTAAGTTACAGAGATATATCAAGAGGAGCTATAAATATTGATTCCTAGAGATGAAAAATATACTTCTATTTCCTTCTTTGTCTCTGAAAAAGTAGCAAGATTCTCAATTACTCTATGCAACAAATGTCTTAATTCAAGGCAGGGAAAAGCAGATAAAATTATTCATTTGAACATTTTTAATACTTAACCTAATATCAAGCAGGAAACTGTGTTTAACGTTTGACCAAATTTACTTTTTTAGCATCGAGGCCTCCAGAAAATTTTGATTTATTAAAAAAAAAAAACAAATATTACACACCAGGTCAGTGAGAACTTGATTATTTATTATGTTTCCGAGCCGCTCTCCGTGAGCAGTACTAATAAGCATGACACCTCTCTCAGCAACTGAACGGCAGGCAAGTGCTTCAATCTCTGTGCTAATCTCATCAACGATGATCACCTCAGGCATATGATTTTCTATGGCCTCAATCATAAATCTATATTGCAGAGATGGATCTGGAACCTGAATTCTTCTTGCACCTCCAATCGCTGCATGCGGAACGTTCCCATCCCCTCCTATTTCGTTGCTCGTATCAACAATCACCTATCCATTTATTTGCGTATAAAGAAATTTTCAAAGTACAGCTGTGTGCATTGCATGCCAGGAGGGAGAGAGAAAGAGAGCACACCACTCTTTTGTGAAATTTATCTGACAAGACTCGTGCAATCTCTCGCAGAACAGTTGTCTTACCAACTCCAGGCCTTAATCAAGAAAAATACAAATGTATTAATAAAATGCACATTCATTTCAATGGTCGGAATCAACTGCAAAGAGTTTTGAGACTGCACTAGGATCTTTTCAACACTATGTGCCTCCTAATGAACTAATTATGCCATTGAAGGTTTTTGGCATCAAGTTCTTCCAAATTTAGCAAGTCAATGATCCCCATTTATGAACAATTGTTCAGATATTTTCTCCCATATATCAGCAGTAGTACCTTCCAACAAACAAGATGCTCTTCCCATACTGAAGCAGATCATGAGCCATATCAATGTGACCACTCACTGCCCTGCCGACTCGGCAAGTCATACCAACTATCACCCCGCTTCTGCTCCTGATCGCTGATATTCTATGCAAGGTACCCTCAATGCCAGCTCTATTATCAGCTCCAAATTCTCCGACAGTTTTTTGAGAATACTCCAGCTCTCCTAGGGATACCTAATGCACAAACATCATAGATAGCCAGTCAATGCTTATTGATGGTTGCTAGGCCTAGGAACCAGGGTTCAAAGCCTGAAACTGATGAACCAAAAAACGAAAAAGAGCTTACTAATGGTAATGGGTTCTGCTATCATCTTCTTTCTTGCTATATGGTTGCTAGTGACAGAGATTTGATGGTATATAATTTGTCACTTAACAATTTATTTTCGATATTTGTTTCACTGTTTTTCTATTCAAGCTCCCTTCATGTGTTGCAGTGAAAAATTTTACCTTCTGTGACCTCAGAACATGGTGCAGAGTCATTTCTTTAAACTGTCATATTAAGGTGGCTTTTGTTTAAAAGGTTTAAAAGACACTGTGTTTTGGAATTGAGTTGTGGCAACAAAACTTGCATGTCATAACTAAAAGCAACCACCAAGTCCGAAAGGCAGTTCCAAATTCATACAGATGATCTGCCACAGAGGGACAAATTATGACAAAATATGGTCATTATGTCGGAAACACCAAGTGTATGCATTTCACTTATGCAAACAACTGAGATTCCAATAATTCCAAAGAATGTTTACCTCACAGTTCCTTAAGTATTGCCCACTAAATTCACCCAGATAACGTGCTTCTGGCAAGCGACCCAAGTCCAATACAACCTGTCAATATACCCATATGCCTCCATCGTAAGTGGAAGCAATAAAAATAGAGGACATCCATAATAAACAAAATTATTTCCAACAACAAAGAAATGAAGAGAAAATTAACTAACTTTTTCAGGCAGTAATTTCCTTCAGAAGAAGACATTCTATAAAAGAAGAAATGCTAATATGTAAGACAATAAAAGTAATTGACCAATTAAGCAGTTCAAGCATTGTCAAAGAACTAATCCATATCTATTACTCCACCGGACAGATTTTACATCTTGGAGCTATCAGCATGCAAGAGCTGATCATACTCCTCAGAACCTCGCCACCATCTCAAACTTACATTGGATATAATGAATTAAATGAGAGAAGGAAATTGGTAAACGATCTTTATCTCCAAGACTACAACTTGACTATACCCGCTTGTAGGTTCTGTTGAGCAAAAAGAAAAGCAACGAAAAACGACCATCACCTCTAAGAGTTGAGCTCTCTTGGGGTCATTTCGAAGAATTTCCCGCAAATCATACGGAAGAATCTGCCAAAATGACGAATCACCCAATTCGATTCAAATTCAGAAGTCCGAAATAAAAATTGCCAATACCATAAATAGCTTTACCTCAGTAAAAGGAACGAAAAAAAGCATGACAAGAATTAATTCAGACAATACAGTCAACAGAGTAAACAAAAGAAAGCACTCCCAACAATCTAATAACAGCTGGCTTTGGATAAACGGGTACAAAGAAAAACAGCACGAGGGAAATAATCCAAAAAACAAGAATAACTATACATCTACAAGTATGCAAGTATCTCTATTCTCTACAAAGAGAGAGAGGGAGGGAGGGGTAGGATACAAAAACAGAAAAAAAAAAAAGTGAAGAAACAACGGAAATGAATGAAGAAATAACTGGTAGAAGGTAGAGACACGCGAACAAGCACAAAGCCATTTACAGAAAGCAAATAGGAACGTGGATATACCTTCAAGAATGCTTCAAGATCGTCCTCCACGACTACATGGCGCCAGTCCGATGATAATGGTCGTGACACACTGTTCAAAGGACACCGCCGCGGTCGACAAAGCCTGTTTTTAAGGAACAAGAAGTTGGATTCTACTGCATTCCGCCTGGAACCGGAAAAGACTGGGTCTTTGGCTGAAAAATGTAAGGTACAGACGTGGGTGGTTGTCCTCGCACCGTTCATGATTCGTACGGTGCCTGTGTGGGCAAGAGCGGAAGACGGGAGAGATAAGAGGGGCAGGGCCCGCATGGCGGACAACTTTTGCCTTTGTTGGTGGATACCGCTAATAAATATGTTTATCATCCTATTTATAAATAATAATATAAAATTCTTCTCATTTAATAAAAAGATTCATTATTTAATATTTTTAGATTTTTAAATTTAAATAAATCTTTCCAGTTTAATCTTAAATTATTATTTATAAATAATATTTCTGCAGTCTTGGTCCTGGTCAACACTATAAATCCCAATATAATAAGGAAGGACAACACTGAAAAAACACAAATTTAAATTAATATAAAAAAATGCATCCCATCACTTCTGGAGGTTTGTACAACGCCGTTTTAATATTAGAATCCTGATATATATATATATATATATATATATATATATTATTTATTTATTTATTTATTTATTTATTTTTCTTTGCTCTTACCGCTGATTTCTTTCTCAAAAACCTGACAAGCATTGCTGTCATCTTGGCCGAGGAAGCAGTCCAACTGAACTGATGGGGTTCGTTTCGGCTACACATGTAGCGAGAAAGAACCACCATCGAGACCGAAACAACACAAATTAACCTTCAAAAGCAAACAAGAAAAAGGACCCCCCCCAAAAAAAAGAAAAGAAAAGAAAAAAGAAAACCAACAAACAGTTTGCCTCCCATCATCAGAATCTCCATCAAGAACAGAAATGCACTAGAGCTTTTTCACAATTCTTGGCAGCGATTTCGGTGGCGGAGGGGGTCGACACTTACTTGGAGATGCAACGGGATTCCGGTGGTTTTCTTGGCGCGCTTGCAAGATTCAAGATTGAAGCGTCTTTTAACGCAACGGAAAAGAAAAGCACTGAGCCTGAGAAGAAATATGGAGAGCATTAGCATTCCTCAGAGAAGATTTTGACTGCTTTGAGGAGGAGATGTACAGAGGAAAGAGGAATTCCACAATGAACAGGTTTGCATTATTTATTTATTTATTACTTTTCTTTTCACCCACTGACCAAAGTATTCCATATTAACATATATTTCCATTTTCATTTTAAAACTAACACAAAATTAGCATCTAAAAATAATACTTTCTGTTTTTCATTAAGAGATCCATTGAATTTAAAATTACACAATTAAAATATATTTTTTATTTTTATATAAACTATATATCTTTTTCTCAAATTAAAATTTTAATTCTTTGAGATAAATATCTAAATGTTCAGCTATGAATTATTCTTAAAAGATAAAATAATAAGATTATTATTATATAGTAACATATAAAAATAATATTATAATAATTTTAAAATAATATAATAATTATTTTATATTTAATTTTATTTTTTAAATAAAATAAAATATAATTCATTTATATATTTTACTACTATAATATTATTCGTTACTTGTTACTTGTGTCACCTAGTTTTCTTGAACAATAATTTCTTTTAACCCTGAAAGCAACACGAAAATGTAGTTTTTTTTTTATTTTTTTTTTACGATGAAAATGTAATTTTTGATACATTTCATAGACTATGTCCGTGTTTGAGAAAAAAAAAGAGAAAAAGAAAAGGCCAATGTCCATGCGAATCGATTAGGCCCATGACCCATTAATCCGAATCCAGAGGCTGCATCGGAAAGTTCTTAAAGAAAGAGAAGCGGGACAGAGAGAAGGCTCTTTATTTCAGTAGCCTCGAAGTCTCGATCAAGTTGGAGAACCCCTCAAGTGTGTTGACTATCCAACGGAGGGAAAGCGCGAAATGAACGGTTACGGGGGCGGCAGGAGCCACGAAGAGGACAAGGGTTTGCTGTGGAAGCTTCCCGAGGTTAGGCTCAAGGGGCTTGGCAAGGTAGGCCCCGGGTTCGGTTTTGGCGTCGGCTGCGGTGTCGGCTTTGGCGTCGGCCTCGTCGGAGGTATTTTCATTCTTTCTTTTTTTTTTCTTCCTCTTAATTAATCTTAAATAAGATATTTTTGTTAAACCAGAGGATGCATATTAGGTCTACAAGGTTAAAGAAAAATAAATAATTTGTGACAGGCTTAGGGTTTGGTCCTGGGATTCCTGGTCTGCAGTTTGGTTTTGGAGTGGGAGCTGGGTGTGGAGTGGGGTATGGGTTTGGTTATGGAGTTGGGAAGGGCGTGGCTCAAGATGACAAGCGCCGATACTCTAACATTGGAAATCTGCCTAGCCAGTAAGTCTTCCTTGTTTTAATTTCCTTTCTCTTTGCTCGATCTTGGTTTTTGGTTGTTAAAAATTATGAGTCATGGAACTGAATTGAAGTTCCATCCTTTTGGTTTGAATTCTTTATTTTGAGACGAAATTGCTTTCTTGATTGAGGCCAGCCCGATTTTGTTTCTTGTAAGCATCACATGGTGATGCTTGTTGATGTATCTGATACCAAAGGTGTGAACTTTTGATGGTATCTGATACTAAGTAGAAATCAGTTGCAAATATTTGCAAGCACCATAGATTTGGTTCAGTATCGTCCTTGACAAGGGTTTTATGATACAAGTAAATTGATTAATACGAATTTGTTTGTGTCTTATTTTCGTTGGTCTTATCAGGGATGAGGTAGGCGCTCTTATCAATGAGTGGGTCATCAACACCAAGAAGCTAGTCAGAGCAACTTCAAGAGAAATTGAGAAATGGAGGAAATGAGTTGAGTCTGTTGTTTCCTCGGTGTACAACTTGCTGTGTTTAGAAGATTTTATGAGTGTTCTGGTTAAAATCAGAAAATGCATTCAATGATACGACAGAGCCCTTATTTGAAATTTGATTGGGGCCAGCTATATATATCCAATTTCGCCATTTCATTCCAATTTTGAAGCATGCATGTGTGGAACTGGTCATTGACCTTAGTTAGCGTGTAATTGAATCCATGGCAATCAAGATTTTTCAGTTTAGCCATGTGAATGATATGACCGTGTTTACTAGGGAAGAATTTAACTGCAAAACTATCAAAGCATGTTAAGGGGTCTGAAAGTTGCTGCCAACGGCTTCTCTCAATCAGGTCGATGATAGCCTTTTTTTTCGGTGCACACTGTGCAGGACGCAACGTGAATAACTCAACTAAAACTGGGACTATGTAGAGATTTGGGGAACATCTCGTTGTTAAATACGGCTTGCAGTCCGTGTTCGTGCTGGTAAATTATATGAACAAGCTTATAGTTTCTTGTACCTACACTGGCGGTTGCCAATTGTTGTGAAACTGTGAAAGTCAAACAGATTTACTCGATAGCGAGCACTATTCTGTTTGGTTTTGCAAACGAGATCCCCTGTTCCACAAAAACGATGTTGGACAGGATCCTGGATAGGTCACCTCTGTTATCCAGAACAGGGCAACCCACTGTTGCCACGTCAGCATCATATCTGGCATGGCATTGATACTGTCCTATCAGATTCCAGCATCAGATAGCGTTTTCCGGACCAACCAATCACAGCCCAAGAATTTGAATCCGAGGTGGCATGTCGACATCCACCAGCTCAATGCCAAGCCATCGTCCTCCTCAGGCTCCTCATAGTCCACACCTTACAGTGTTACAGTAGCATACCAGCACCATATCATCTGAGGGCTAAAGAATTGAGAAGATTTGGCGGCAAAGAGACATGGCAACCTTGGCAGCATCCACGGCACCCGCCTCCCTAGGAGCGTCTGAAATGCTTCGAAACCGTCTAAATATTGGTGTTGCCACCAGGTCCGGTGCTCTCCCACCTTCTAGCCCCACCACTTTCAAGACTGTTGCTCTTTTCTCCAGCAAGAAGGCTGCACCTCCCAAGTCAAAGCCTGCCCCTGTTTCACCAGTCAACGACGAGCTCGCCAAGTGGTACGGTGAGTTCTTCACCAACATCATCCTTTCTCTTCTTTGTCCATCTTTTCCCCTGAGTTTTAATTTCTTTGGTGTTTTCCTATTGTACTTAAAAGCCGGGGCACTCGTTTTCTTTCTTGTCTTATGGTGATTTCAGGTCCCGACAGAAGGATTTTCTTGCCAGAAGGGCTCTTGGACCGGTCTGAAATCCCAGAATATCTGACCGGGGAAGTTCCTGGAGAGTAAGATTTCCTTACTTCTTCTTTGTGCTGCGGTTACTTTGAGTACCCACAGCTCTAAATTTGGCCTCGAGCCTTTGATTGACATTTCTAAAATATTTGCCTAATTATGAAATGCAGCTACGGTTATGACCCTTTTGGTCTCAGCAAGAAGCCAGCGGACTTTGCGAAGTATGTTCCTCTCTCTCTCTCTCTGCCCCCCCCCATGGAATCACTGATGGGATTTCATAATTGACGGCAGATATCAAGCATATGAGTTGATCCACGCCAGATGGGCTATGCTTGGAGCAGCCGGCTTCATAATCCCTGAAGCATTCAACAAATTTGGTGCCAACTGCGGCCCTGAAGCCGTTTGGTTTAAGGTTTGCCATTCTGCTTCTTTACAGCGGCAATTTTTTTACGGTTGGTCATTACTCAAATTGCACAATAGTTTTTGGCTCACGGTGTTCTGTTTGCTGCCTTGAATGTTAACAGACTGGAGCTCTACTTCTTGATGGGAACACATTGAACTATTTTGGAAAGAACATCCCCATCAATCTCGTTGTTGCAATCATTGCTGAAGTTGTCCTTGTTGGTGGTGCTGAATACTACAGAATCATTAATGGCTTGGTATTGTTCTACACCTCTAATTAATAGAATGCTCCTTTAGTTAATATTTCCATCTTCATTATCAATCATGCAAAAGATAATTAACTGCACAAGTTATAGGTTACCGGTACAACCTAAGTCGTGGTCTCTCTCTCTCTTTTTTTTCTCATTTCCTTGAGAATGGACATTGCCATTGAACGCCAAATCTTTTGTCAAACACCTTGCCACAGGTGTTTATGGGATCTGTTCCCTCAGAGATATCCAGTAATACTGGAACAATACTGAGAACTTCTGAATCAATGTCAGGAAACTAAGTGCATCATGAACTTCAACTCAGTTGACAGAATCACCCATGTTTTGTAGATCTAGGCCTTAGGTTCACTGAGACACAAGTAAAACTTTTTATAATTCGATAGTGAAGATTCTTGGTTTCCAAATGACAATAACATAGTTGCCTTCTTCTATTTGTAGGATTTGGAGGACAAGCTTCACCCAGGCGGTCCTTTTGATCCACTGGGATTGGCCAATGATCCAGACCAGGCAGCAATCCTTAAGGTGAAGGAGATCAAGAATGGTAGACTTGCAATGTTTGCCATGCTCGGTTTCTTTATCCAAGCTTATGTTACAGGAGAAGGTCCTGTTGAGAACCTTGCTAAACACCTCAGTGATCCATTTGGAAACAACTTGCTCACTGTTATTGCTGGTTCTGCTGAGAGAGCCCCCACCTTGTAATTTTTATTTAGCTTGTCTTTTTTTTTTCTCTTGTGCCCACGCAACTGACTTAAATCCTTGCACTTGGAATCCAAACTTTGTTTTCACTTATAGAGATTTCCAATGCTTCTACTGAATGGCCATGTAAAACTCCCTGGAAAGCAATATTCTATGTTGATTTTGTGGAATGCTAAACCTCAGTCCACCAATTTGCATTCAATTGTAATAAAGTGATTAAATTATGAGTTAGGCTAGATGAACCAGATTTGAAGATTTTCAGGAATCATGGCAAGATATGGCTCATTTGATGATCTTTTGGAAGTTGAAATGGTGAATCCAGATACGGATGTGATAGAAGCCAAAAGTTTGTCTTCATGGTGTTTACTTTAAAGCACGGTATTGATTCTGTTATGGTAACTTACCATATAGAATTTGTACAGCAAACTTAGAGATGGAATGGAAAATGGGGGCCAAGTTCATTTGAAATCATACTCTTGGACGCAGACCCCTCCCCCGAATTTCATGGTCCTGGCGCCTTGTTGTTCTACTATCAGTTCCTTCTTCTGCTTCTACCATGTCTGCGCTTCAATGTTCTCCTCATCTTATGGTCCAACTATCCTCAACAGCCATTTCGGTCTTCTCATGAGAAGTACCAGATGACCCATGGCCACTCCAACCATCAATCTGCATTCATATCCAAGCAATAGAGGGTGCCAGCCAAACCCGTCCCCTGAATCCGAATGATCAGTTGACAGTGTTGGCTGCGGTTCATCGAATTTTCTTGACAATAGAGCACCACATAATCCCAAGTTCCTGTAATAAGAATCATTTTGAAGTGTATCACATTGGTTTCCTTGTGGTATGGGTCGAACAAGTTGGATTTGCGAGAGATTCAGCACTGCAACAAATGTTAGACCGGTCAGCTCTGCAGGTATCTCCCCACCAGGCCTGTTTGAAGAGATATCTAGCGATTCAAGTTCTGTCAAATTCATGGCATATTTCTTGCAACATTTGATGAGAACAACATGTTGAGGATAAAAAATATATATATATTTTTAAAATTAATATATAATTTTATTTAAAATTATGTATATTTTAATAAATATATTTTAATCTTTTAAAAATTATAATTTGACAATCTTAAAATAGATTTTTTAACAATTTTAACCGGCCGTAAACTCAAATAAACGGATTTCATTAGGTTAGTTAACACGGCATGTTGAAATAAAACAGGCACTTAATGTGTACTAAAAACGAGATCATAGCAAAATGTCACCCGAGTCTATTTAAAGTCTAAAAAGTAATTACTAATTAACAAAAAAAAATTATATGCATAATGCCACTCCTCATAAGGTACAGTGCTATTCACATATGCGAATCGTTTTGAAATGCATCAAATTGGTTTCCTCGGGGTATGGGTCCAAGAAGTTGGTTTTGCGAGACATTCTGCACCGCAAGAAATGCTAGACCGGTCAGCTCCGGAGGTAACTTCCCACCCCACCAACCCTGTTTGAAGAAAAATCTAGCGATTCAAGTTCTGTCAAATTCTCCAGTGACACGGGGATATGCCCTGTTAAGCTGTTATTGGACAAGTTGAGTTCCAGAAGTGAATCGAGTTCCCCCACTACTTCAGGAATTTCACCATGGAGACTATTTTCCGACAGGTCAATTGTACTGAAAATTATTAAGATGCTCGAAAGTTCGATTTCGTGTCCTTGAACAGATATTGTCACCGTATCTTGGCAGTGTTCATCCCTGCTATACAGGAGTCCAGGTTCCGCATCTGCTTTCACCAGAGCTTCCAGATTTCCAAAGAAAACTGATGGCAAATTTACTGTAAACTCATTGTTCGAGAGATCGAGCACTTGCAAACGCTGGAAAGAAGATTCGGTCATCAAGGGATCTCCTGTGGGACATTGGAATTGGTTATACTGCAAAACAAGCAACCCTAATTCTGGAAGAATTCCCAGCCAATCTGGAAAGGTGTCGCTGATCTTGTTGTTTCCAAGATTTATTACCGGTAGAGTCCGGCAGTTGACCAAGGAGCACGGAATGAGGCCTTCCAGTTGATTGCCATTCAAATTGAGACTCCTCAACACGTTTTTCTCATCACATGTTGCAAGAAATATGCCATGAAAGTTATTCATCTGAAGAGCCAAATCAGAGAGAAAAGCACTGAAAGTTGGCTAAGCATCGTGGAATCACGCCTGCTAAATTGCTCTTGTAAAAGGTCAAGCATCTTAGAATAGCCGTAACTGCATATCGAGGGAGGAGGTCCTCCTGACAAGGCACCGAGCATTGTGCCGCTCGCTCCACGAATCCATTCGGTCTCTCTTCCTCATTTCGAATCTCATAGAAATTTGGCATTCTTGTCCAGTTGTCCTCTTCAAGTTCACTCCAAGTATTTTCATCAAACACGAAATTCAATTCAGGTAAATTACATTTTTGGATTTTGATGCATGTTTTGGTGACCCATATTCAGTAAATAGGAGTTCCAAATTTTCTTTCTTGAAGAAAAAAATATTAATAAAACACCACAATATTTACAATACAGAGCTGAAAATCTTACATCTACATTCCAAAAAGGGAAATGCTACATGGACATTGGATAACGAGAGCCCAAATGCCGTAATCATGTGACCGAATTGATAAGTCAAATAAAGTGGATCAATTGGACTTCCCTGTATAGATTTATTATTCGATAAACACAAGTAGACACAATATAATTTATATTATATAAATAACATTTAATGTCAAATAGATAATATCTTTTTATTTTAAAAAAATGAAAATTATTTAATATCATATACAATTTATATAATAATTTATTACATTTCCATACAATTATAGCATATGATACTAATTAATATTTATATAATATTAAATATTATCTATATTATAATTACAGTATATTTAATTACATTCGTTAAATAAATAGTGACTATCAACCTATTATTTTCCTTACACGCTTTGAGTTTGACTGGTTAATAAAGTGGACAAGAAATTCGGAAGCGCTTCATTGCAGGCCTATTTTGGGCTCTTCCAATTCCAAAAAGGCTTAAAAATTGCAACATCTCGAGTAGGCTGGTTCCAGTCGTTCCTCGGTGAGGTGAATCAGCAGGGCGGGTCCGCCCAAGTCAGCGGGAAATTACAAAACGCTATGCCTGCCTCCTAGCAAGTAACAAAATCATGGAAAACCTAATACACCTGCCCAGATCTCTCAAATGGGTTAAGGGGTCAAAAATGATTCGGCCCGAAAATTGGATTTTTTGTTTTTATTTATAAAATGCAGATTAGATTAGGACTTATTACACGGCCCATAAAAGAAAAAGTCTTCACTACGAGAAAAAAATACGTTGTCTTTAAAAAAAACATATTTCAATAATTAAATAATTAAAATTTTATTTTATAAGTTTTGAAATTTAATTTTAAAGATGTGATATGAAATTTATAAAAATAAAAAATTTATTTTTATTGTGAAATTTATATCTAATAGTTTTTCTAATAAAAAATGTTATAATTATGGAACCGTATAAGAAATTGTCAAGTGTTAACATTGTTAAAATAAACTTATTTTGGATGAGAGCCCAATAATTACGAAATTAAAAAAAAAAATCAAATCAATGCTAAAATATTCAATACATAAATGACTTGTTATATATCATATTCACGTGCACGTTTTGGGAAGATTCCCTCCGGGATGAAATTAAATTAATTTTGGGTGTGGGACTCAGTGGCAGGTCGGGCGCCGTTATCAATTATTCACGAGATGGGATGGGAGTCCAAAACCGTATGGCTTCCTTTTAGCCTTTGGGTCACCATAAAAAAAAAAAAATCAATAAATAAATAAATAAATATATATATATATATTAAAATTGAAAAAAAAAATCTCCCTTTTGGTCACCGTGAAGTAGGAAGCGGGTATATAAACAGTGCAGATATTAGATAGGGGGGGTTAGGGAGGAAGAGGAAGGAGAGAGAGCGACGGTTAGAATGGAAGAGCTAGACATTGTAATAGTTGGCGGTGGCATTTGCGGCTTAGCCACTGCTCTCGGCCTTTACAGGTCCGTGTTAATCAAGTACTTTTAGCATAGTTTTGATTTTTTTTTTATTATTATTTTCCTTTTCAGCGTTTTGTTCTCTAAAATGCAAGAGTTAATTTTCACGATGGTGTCATTGACTTTTTATTATTCACTAGTGCGAGCATGTATTGATGCAGTCATCTACTCTTTATAGCATGTCTTCCGTTTTTTTGGTTTTTTTTTTTTTTTTTTCATTTGAAAAAAATGCAGGAAGGGAATCAGAAGTGTAGTGTTGGAAAGGTCAAAAACACTGCGTGTGACGGGAGCTGCTATTGGGATCCTCACAAATGGTTGGCGGGCGCTAGATGAGCTGGGTGTTGCCTCGAAACTCAGACAAGCTGCGCTTCCTCTTCAATGGTATTACCTCTCTACGGCCAGAAACACTACCTTTTTCTCAAGCATTGTGGTCACTCGGGTTTCCAATTGGGTCTCTCTCTCTCTCTTTTTTTTTTCTTTTTTTATCAAAAAAAAAAAAGCCTGTAATTTCATAACGATGTTCATTAAGTAATAGAACTAGGCATAAATTCTGGACCGGGAATCTCCAAGTTGCAGCTTACACAAATTGATTGATTGATTGTTCTTTATTTTTTAGTTTTTTTGAAAAATTTACAACTTGTAACTTACTGACTCGGAGTTATTTGAACAGGTTCTGGGACATAGATCTCCAAAGTGGCAAGAAGCGACGGGCGCCACTCTCGTAAGTTATCGTAAGCCTGCGATCCGTCTGGATTTATTTCCCGTATGCGTGCACGCCACCGTTTTTGTTTGAAACTCTGAATATGGACGTCGTGGAAAACACAAAAAGAGAATAAAAAAAAGGGTTGATGCAGCGGACCCAGACATCGGAATAAGGAATTCAAGTGTAAAAGAAAGCAAAGTTGAACAATTAGCATAAAAAACTTTTATCAATGGCCGTATTGGAGTTTGAACTTTGTCCCCATTTTCCTAATTCTTTGGACTATAGTTGGTCATGAACTTGACGTTTTTCCAGAACCCATGTGATTCGGTGCCATCTTCAACAATTTGAATGGAGTTGACTGAGTCTAATTCATCTAGCATCAGGCCATGAACGCAAAATTTACGGCATTTTTATTCTCGTAATGGTCACCCACCACTTTTTATAATTTAAAGTTTTTTGCGGGTTGGTTTATTCTAGTTATATCAAAATTTTATGATTAATAAATTTTGTATTTAAATTATATTATTTTTTATATTTAATTATAAAATTTTAAAAATAAGATAAATTTATCTTTTGTCATAAATAATAAGAAAGTATATGATGGCATTATCTTTTTTTTTTCCCTTTATTTTCTCTCTCGTAAACATAAATCTGCGTAAATTTTAATGACCGAGTTCACTCCCCCTGCACCCCAAATTGACGTCGCAATGGAGAAAAGATTAAAAAAAAGGATTTTGATTGTCATATAGGGTTTAGAGCTTCTAATTACCATGTGACGCACCCTGTTTCGATGTGCTGAAATTTTCTTCGGCAGGATGGGGGAAGCGCGCTGTGTGAGACGGAGTGATCTAGTGAAAGCGCTGGCAGATGACCTGCCAGCCGACACCGTACGCTTTAATTGTGAGATGATCTCAGTGGAGCTAGGCGCTGACACCTCCTTCCCGGTTCTCTATTTAGGAAACGGAAGTTCTATTAGAGCCGAGGTTAATTTATTACATTGGATATTTTGCGGTTTGTGTATTCCGGAAAAAGAAGAATTTTACTCTTCACTCACGTTTGATGCTTTGGACCACCTATTTGTGCGCTTTATCTGAAGGGACTGAACATGTATGGATACCGCAACAGGTTTTGATCGGTTGTGACGGGGTGAACTCCGTGGTTGCAGACTTTCTTGAACTGAAACCTAAAAACATGTTCTTGCGATGCCCGGTGAGAGGTCTCACAAATTATCCAAGTGGCCACGGATTTGCTCCCGATCTTGTCAGAACTAAAAAAGACGACACGGTGATTGGAAGAATTCCAGTTGACGATAAGCTGGTCTATTGGTTCGCATCTCAGAGATCGAGTTCTAGAAGTATGCATGTTAGAACAGATTAAAATGATTTGTTAGGCAAAACAGGGTTGAAAAAGAAAAATATATCTCGATAATAGTAACTTTTTAAGACATCCTTGGATCCTGCTGATCATTTGTTGTCTTTAAATCTACGTGCAGATTCAGAAATCTCCAAAGATCCCGAGCTCATTAGACAAGCCTCTCTGGAGTTCGTCAAAGATTTTCCGTCAGAATGTGTAGAAATGATAGAGAATTGTGACTTAACTTCACTGTCTTTCACCCACCTGAGATATCGTGCGCCCTGGGATATACTATTCGAAAACTTCAGGAGAGGAAATGTTATAGTGGCCGGGGATGCCATGCATGTAATGGGTCCTTTCCTTGGTCAAGGAGGCTCGGCAGCCCTTGAAGATGCTGTTGTGCTGGCCAGATGTTTGGCGCAAAAGATGAAGAAAATTGGAGCTCTGAAAGAAAATGTTAGGCGGCAGGAAATTGGTGAAGCATTGGATCAGTTCGTCAAAGAGAGGAGGATGAGATTGTTCTGGCTATCCTTACAAACCTATCTTTCTGGTTCACTACTGGACACTTCTTCCATGGTTAAGAAAGTTTTGATTCTCGTTGTCTTCCTTGTTTTGTTTAGAAATCCAGGGCATCACACACAGTACGATTGCGGTCGCCTCTAAGCCCTTGGTTTCAATTAAGCCTAGGTGTATTTCTACGTTTCTTGCTGTTGTAATATGGCAAATACTTCTATGCTTTTCATAATTTTCTCTGCAATAAAATAAAATAACAAGAAATGGAAAAAGATAAAAAAAGTAATTATTCCTCTGTATCCATCATTGAAATTATGCTCGGGTGTGACTTGGGGGAAAGAATTGGTTTTGAAACGAGAAATGTAGTGGACATCATGATCATTCCACTGACGAAGGACAAAATTATAGAAGTAGAGACATTCTTAAGTCTTGTCAGGTGCTCCATCCCTTAAATCCAGGTGGGGTATGTAGAAAAGAAATAATTACAGAAACCACATACAAAAAATAATAATAATAAATAAATAAATAAACCACATGCTTCAAGAAGATTTGGGTGTGTCAAGCCTTGGTAAAATTTTTCGTTTTGCATCAAATTAAACCAAATGCTCCGCCGCTTGTGTGAAAATCCTTTGAATCCAATCTCGACGGGTATCATACAGCCTAAAACAACTTCTTTTTTCAGGTTTTTCAACCAATTTATACAACCACGGAAAATCACTGTCGCTGAAACGCGAGCAGTTTCTTGAAAACTCGTATCTAATATTAGGAGAAGCTCTTCTCATTCCTCACAATTCCTCACAATATAGCTCAATAACCGATCGCTTCTTCCAAAGCGCTTCCATTCATTCCGCTCGAAACAATCCAACGAAGCAGTGTATACAAGGCTCAGGAATGAATTCACCGCCATCTTATAGCTGACTGATGATTGCTAACGATTTGAGCTTCTTTACTTTTTTGCTCTGTTTTCTCTTACCTACTTTTTGCATCATCATGATTATATCTGTATTGTTTTATTAATTCTGTTAAATTATATACATATAATTATATATTCACAAAGTGGTGTCTATTTAAAAATAATTATAAACAATAATTAATATTTAATTTATAAATAATTAATATATAATTTTATAAATACAAAAATTGATAATAGTTATTTTAACTAGTATATTTAGTTCAATTTAATTAATTTTACAAGTTTTAAAAGTGATCAAGTTTTATTTACAATAAAAATATTTTTCAAATTTAAACTTAACAAAAAAGAAAAAAAATGATTCAAAAAAAGATTCATACACAATTTTATTCAAAATTATACATGTTTTAATAAATATATCTTCACCTCTCAAAAGTTACAATTAGTTAATCTATAATTTGGATATTTAGGAATGATTGTAATGTAATTAAGAATACATTCATAGAAAATTAATCTGTGGTCTTGTGAGCACAAGAATTAATAACGTTTAATTTGATTTGTAAGTGTTGAGTTTCTAATTTAATTAGTTTCACAAGATTCAGAAGTGATCAGGTTTCATTTGAGATTAAATGAAAAAGCAAATGGCTTACACCCCAGAGCTGGGGAGATCCGGCGACATAACGTACCAGAGGCCATCCAGAGCAACCCATTATGCCGTCGTACATACCTAGAGCAAGGTCTTGCTCTTGATCTAGTTGAGTTGAATCAGTCCAACTCATCCAGCCCGACAAGGCAAATGAGCTTTTTTGTTCTCGTAATGGCCGCACGTTTCATGCGCCGAAAATGAGGTTTACAAAGCATTATCCCCGTTCACGTCCTTTTCATGAAAGTATTTAATTTATTAGTCATCTTGTCATGATTACTGAAACCTGAAAAACATGTACAGCTGCATGCCCCTTCAAAATGCCAGACCATGATTTTGTTTTCCTTTTAAGATGCAAAAATAATAAATAAATAAATAAATAAAATACTAGAGAAATGGTTGGCAATGAGGATTTGATTTTTGTTTTTAATCAATATTTTAAACGGGAGGTAGGCATGATTGCCGCAACCAGCATCCCATGCGCACTAGCTGGCCATATGGCTTGAGGAGGTGTGGTCTACAAAACTAGCGTGTCAAGAAAGCAATCCACCGTCGAGTGGAAGAAAATAGATGGAGAAGGCTGGCATGCACGATACTGTAATTGTTGGAGGTGGGATATGCGGGCTTGCCACTGCACTTGCTCTTCACAGGTTTCCTATATTTTAATTTCCTAATGTATATATTAGCAGCATATATATTTGTGCACGGATTTAAGTTCGTAGGGCGCTATGCATGACTCTCAACTCTCACATTCTAATGTCTAAAAAAGAGTTAAATGTTCACAACATTATTTTTATTTTTCACAAACATTCGGAAATCTTGTAATTAAAGAACAAGAATGAAATATTATAGGGCATTTCATTTTTTGGGCATAATTAAATATCAATTCAAATCAACATAATCCAAATTTCATACTACAAGATGACCGGAGTAGCTTTGATTTAAGTTAAATATACTACCATTGATGCCTGCTGAAGTTGATGCCTTGGATTTGCGTTGTAGGAAAGGCATCAGAAGCACAGTACTCGAAAAATCAGAGGCCTTAAGAGCCACAGGAGCGGCTATTATATTGCAAGCAAATGGTTGGCGAGCACTTGAAGAGCTCGGAGTTGCATCGGTGCTTAGACATAATGCCATTCGAATAAACTCGTAAGACTCCTTCACAATATTATTGCCTGCCAGTTTAATTCTTCTTTTTCTCTTCTTCAAAACATTAATCAACTTTAGATTAATCATCTATATATGCCAGAGGACTCCTCGTTTCAGTCCATGATGGCAAGCAAAAGGATTTTCCAATCGGGTAAGCTCCATGTGCAGTTAATCAATCAATTTCTGGTTTTTCGTCTGAAGACTCGTGTTGCACCCAATAAACTTCTAGTTTAATCTCAGTTACTAAATTTAATCGTGGAAGAATTATGTCGGCTTGATTACTGGTGAGGAGTTAGTTACAATGATATTTAATCCTGGAAAACTTGTTGAAAGAATTCCATTATTTAAAAGATGTTACACAATTAGTATATATATAGGACTAAGTATACAATATACGTACCCTTAAGCACCGATATAGAGTATCATTTGTCGCTTAACGCCATAGTTTATCATATGGGTCACTTATTGATTCACCATGGACGGTGAAATCGAAATTATAATTACGGTGCAGAAAGAAGGTAAAGCAACTAGGATCATAGTAAGCAATTGATAATGAACTTCCCCAAACATAATGCAATTCTCAAAGGGACTCCAAATTGACAATTTAATTAATGGAGTAGGGAAAGAAAAGAAAAAAACAAAAAAAAGATAGCACGTGCCTAGGGAGACAACACACTGGCAAGAGCTTGGACACAACCTTTGAGAAATAAGAAATTAAAATTAAGCCTAAAAGAAGTATGAGCTTTATGTCGTTACCTTGTATAATATATAATCTTGCATTAGCAGTGGGGAAATGAGATGCTTAAGACGAACTGATCTTATCAAAGCTTTAGCCGATAATTTGCCAGAAGACACTGTTTATTTTGGCCGCAAGGTTGTGTCTGTAGCCGTGGATCAGGAAACATCATTTTCAGCTCTCCACCTCCAAGATGGAAGTCTCATTATCGCCAAGGTAATCATTTACAAAACTTTTGTTACGGTGATCCCAAGACAACGATCCTGACGCCTGTAGTTTTCCAATATGAAAAAGTAGGTACACATATATGTCAAGCTAAGTGTTAAATAACCTGTGGTCTACAAATGATAATTATGTTGATAGGATGAGTTAATCCGTCATTTCACTAATAGACGACCACTAACCACTTGCTCGTGATAAAAAATTTCGAGCAATGTCTTGCAATTGTTTGTATGAATAATACCCATGCATGGCAGGTTGTCATTGGATGTGACGGTGTGAATTCAAACGTCGGGAGGGCGATTAGGCTAAAATCTCCAAAGATTTTGTCAACTTGTGCTGTGAGAGGCTTTACGAATTATCAAAATGGTCATAAATTTGGCAGCCAATTCCTTGTGTTGAGGAACAAGCAGGTACAAGTGGGTCAAATGCCAATTACCGACAAGATGGTGTATTGGTTCGTAACTCGGAAATGGACTTCCCAAGGTATTTCTCCAACACTTGACTTCATGTGATAATCGCCGCTAACTATTGAGTAATTCTGAAAGCTTATTGCCAGATCCTATGGTTTCAAGAGACCAAACCCTCATAAAAGGATCAACTATAGAATCATTGAAGGGGTTTCCCCAACAAACGGGGGAGATGATAAGAAATAGTGATATAGAGACGTTGCACCTCACAGACCTGAGCTACCGTGCCCCATGGGACCTGTTAAGAACAGACTTCAGAGCGGGGACTGTAACAGTGGCTGGAGACGCAATGCACGCGATGGGTCCCTTCCTAGCGCAGGGTGGCTCTGCATCTCTCGAAGATGCAGTTGTGTTTGCTAGATGCTTAGCACAAAAGATCAGAACAAAACCTGGAGTAGGTATAGGGGACAGACTAATGGTGGAAGAAACACTGTGTAAGTACGTGGAATCGAGAAAGATGAGAGTTTTCTGGTTGTCCCTGCAGAGTTATCTCATTGGCAAAATGCTGGATACACCATCCATGCTGATAAAAATCCTGAATATCATCTTGCTAGTCATTCTCTTTAAAGATTCAACTCAACATACCGATTATGATTGTCGCCGTCTCTAACTAGTTTTCGCGTCAAGAGCCATAATTCGGATGCCTGTACATGTAGACTCAAAACCAAACAATCAAATACCATGCTTTCTGTGATGGTCAATAACAAATGATTCTTCTCCATTGGAAGAATGAATTGGATGGTATATATTGGTTTAGACTTTGTGTATCGGCCAGTCTCTGTACATAAATGCTCATGGCAAATTCAGAACCAAAAGCTTCATCACTGGTAGGCCAAAATATCAGAAAAAATCCAGCTACTCCACCAGATCAAAAAAACCAACAGATTCAGCACATCTAAGCGGAAGCAAAACTGAATTGTTCCTTTTATGGACCTAGACATATCAGGAGCAGCCCTCAAAACCACAACTCCTGAAGGCCAAAAAAAAAAAAAACCAGATTCCTATCTCATGGACGTTTTTCTGCAACACTGCATCATATCAACTTTCCAGGCCACTGAACATTCCACCAGTAATCTGATCGAATTTGTGGGCCCCAGCCCCTTCCCCGGCAAAGGTGCCATCTCCTCTTTGTATTATTCAAACCTAAACAAGACATCAAACCCCTAACATTCAAAGTAGTAAGCAACGTATTATAGAACAGAGACCCCTACTCTGGTATTGGTAAAGTAAGAATGATCGTGTGTTGAGTTGGCTCAATTTGCTAAATTGTTTGTGACCTCTCTTTCGAACCTCGTGGAGCCGTTTGGCCATATTGCGCCAGACAATGAATTACGTAGAATTCATATCAGATTATAAAGTCCTACCATTTCAAATTACTGTTTAGATAGGTATTTTAATTATGATAATTAAACTTATTTATTTAGGCTATATTATCATTTATTGCTCGGAAAGATTTTCTTGTTTTTGTCATAAGTGCACAACTAGTAGAAAAATGAACACGATAATAAAGCCTGAAATATTTTCTGTTCAAAGGAGTTTAGTAATGTAACTAAAGATTAGGGATGCTCACAAACGTATGATCTGGAACCGGGCGTCAGGGGTTTTTGATTATGTGCTCTCTGTTCCTTTTTAATGAATACGACCTTAACTTACCCGAAAAAAGAAAAAAAAAAAGATCAGGAAAAAATTACGAAAAATGAGAAACCTGTACTATTAATGCAGATGCATTCCAGAGACGCAAGAAATGCATATTGTGAATCACTCCTCGATTAACCTTGACCTGCAAACTTAGGAAGACTCCGGAGAACTCTTGGAGAAGCACACAAAGCAAGAGGACATGAGCAGGAATAAGTATAAATAGTAGCCGATTGCGCCACTTCTTCATATTTCACCAAGCAGCAGATAAAGCGTGGAAAATTCAATACTCCAATTACTCCGTAGGAACAAATCTATAATGAGAGTTGCAAATTAACGTTGATAGGGTAAAAAAAAAAAGAGAGAGAGAGAAAGAAAATTCTCAGAATATTGATAAAGAATGACATTAAGCGATACTGAAACCTTCACAAGAATTTTCCCAAAGGATTCAGTAATCGACTGTACTCATTTCGTTCCACGACTCCGCAATTGCAAGACCCACCATTTATTGATTGTCACATCATCCAGTGAACAAATTCAGTGAAGGTATCAACATTCCCAACGGGGTCTATAAGAAATACAGCCGTCACAGAAAAGAAACTCAATGAAACATAGCTAGTCAAGCACTTGCACTAAAAGGGCCTAAAACAAGCTCAGTGTACTACTTTTTTTTTTTTTTTTTTTATAACAAAACAAAATGCATAGCTCAATTTCTAAGTTCCATTGGAAAATGAAGAAAATTTGAATTGTTGACCTAAACCCAAAGAAACCGACTTTCATACCGACGAAGTCCAAATGCATTCGCAGATCGAAGCCTGAGATAAAAACACATAACAGAACAAGTTTACGTAAGAAGGACATTAGTAGTGCCAAGACTTCTGCTAAAATACGTAAGATCAGAAGCAAGTACATGGCGGTTATAACGTTATTGGTCAAATACAGACCAAAATGGAGGAAAGAGAAGAAAATATATATAGTATTAAATGAGAACGATCAGAAATAAAACGAAAGAAAAACAAGAGAAATTCAAGAAGTCATAGGCATAGATATGGAAAGAAAACCGAAAAGGTTATGCATGAGAAAGCAAGAATGTCAAGAAACGAGAGACGGAAATGAATCAGAAAGTCATCGCATAAAAGAAACCCCCCCCCCAAAAAAAAACATAGCATGTGAAACTCTTGCATTAAAAAAAAAAATGGAAAACGCATAATTCAACTTCAAAGTCTGAAAAATCTTGAATTTAAAAATTACAGAAAATAAAGGCTAAAATAAAGAAAATCGAAATGCAGGTCGTGGATCAAAGTTAAAGGAAATTGCAAACTGTTGATAGAAACACAAAAATAAAAAATAAAAAAATAAGTATGATGTTGGCCAAAACATAAAGCGGGATCGGATATTAAAAAAAAAAAAAAAAAACAGACTTTTTATAGCCATTTTGCAGAAAAGAGAGTGGTACAATAAAAACACACTCGCAAGATATTTGCGGTAAGAAGCTTCGCAACAAGAAATAACAAAAATAGAGTCAAAAGATTCGGAAAGAAAAATAGAAATTCAAAATGACTAACTAGTGGGCATGAATTTTTACGTGGAAATTCCACCATTAATTTCGAGAAAGGTTGCCAAAACGGAAAAAGATAGAACCGATTTATTACAAATGAAGAAGAAAGAGGAGAAAAGATCATCGAGAATTCAAGAAACCATGAAAATAATAATAATAATAAATAAATAAATAAATAAATATATACATATATATATATATATATATATATATATATAGAAAGGAGAACTGGGAGTAACGCTCTCTTTCTTTCTTTCTGTCGCCGCGCCAGATCAGCAATAAGGGGGGAAGGGAGGCTGTGAAATGATAAGAATCGTGGGTAATGGTAATTTAACTTTAGAGACTAGAGGCTACGCTGTCGTTTATTGTACCACCGAGACCGACAATAAAAGTTATTTTTTTATCAAGGACAATAGAAAATTATTATTAGCAATTAATGGAGCAATTGTAGTCAACCCGAAGCCAAATCCAAACGGCATGCGGATCCAGGAGTTATTATTATGCAGCTTATATACTGTCCTTAATTAGTTAAATAATATAATCTTTGTTCATCAGAAATTAAAGAATATAATAGTTTATTGAAAACTTGAAATAATAATTTAATTAACAGATTTTTTTACTATATTAATTCGAATTCAGATTTTTAATTTTTCGCAGTATGCCTGTCACATTTGAAATGGGAGTTTCAGATTTTTAATTTTTCGCAGTAGCCTCTGCATGGCTTTTAGACACCTTAACATGATGGAACCAGTTTCTTCTATGCTGAAAGGATGCAAAGCCCTTTAGCAAAACTGGAGGACACAAGTGCCAATGTCGATCACAGAGAAGGAAATTGAAGAGGTAAACAAGTTCTTAATGGCTGACTCATTTTCTAGTTAAAGCACTCTTGTCGTCAGGGTGACTTGTGTTGCTTGTAAACTGAGTGCCATTTTTAGCCTCGTCGCACCTGGGAAAGACTTGGCTAAGAGACATAACGTATTAGTGTCTATCGCCTCTGATTTATTACTTTTTCCCTTTGAACCTCTGATAAATCTATCTTTTACTTTCTGGGTGCAACCTCTGCTCTTGTGTCGAGCCAATTAAACTAGTTATTTTCTCTTATAGCAAAAGGACTGATCTTGAATTTGACATTGACTATTGTTCTTCTCTCCCCTCTTGAAAAATTAAAAAGGCAAAACATTCAAAATATCCAAAAACTGGCTAAAACGAAGGTACAGTGACGCACCAATGCTTCTTAGTTGCTAACCCACAAGAGTATCTTATGGCTTAATTTAAGTGTTACTCAGATCGACCTTCCAAACAGCATCTTCACCTTCTCCACAGGAATTGTGAACCGCTTTCATTCTCTCTACAGATTTGCATATTCCACTGCACGACCAATCAAATGATGCCACGCATAGGTTCCCTGCCCGTGTCTTCCGTTCGCAATCTGACAACATAGAACCGCACGATGGTCAATCTCTATGTAAGCCATGTGTCAATCACTATACAGTGTGCACGAGAAAATATATGTGTGCAGTCCACACGCCATCAAAGAATTTTCCACTCATTGTTGTCCCTTTTTTTTTTTTTTTTTGTTTCCACGAACATTAACGAAAAAGGAAGCTTGCGTCAACAGCTAGGAACAACTGTGAGGATTTTGGTACCTGGAGGGGTCCCACAGCACATCGAACGGTCATCAACTTGTTCAATTTCTAATCCAATAAGCCAGGCGCCCAAGGAAACATCCTCGTTGGCATATCTATGCAATATGGGCCTGAGAATGTAGTTTCAAAAGCATACCCATGCAATGAATGTTACTCGTTAAACCATTTGTTTCTGGGGTATCAGTTATTGAATCGAGATGGGCTCACTCACGAGTTAATGGAGATATAAGCGGCAAGGTCCTTGGAGATGCCATAGATTTGACCAGTGGCATGTCTAAAGTACTTGTTCCCTTCCTCGCCAAATTTCCAATGCTCTGGCTCATGATATTTTACCCCTCTGGAAAACCAGGAAAAAAGGTAAATGACTTAGCAACTATCTAAAAGCATTTTCACTGTACGACGTTCCCACACTCTGGGCTCGCCCTTCTGCCTAGCAACTCTTCTTTGAGAAAAATCTGAACCTTTAGATGTCTCTATAATGATATGTTCTATTATCTTAACATTAGAAGTCAATCTTATGTTGGTCCTTGTAGTAGTTTGTTTGTTTTTTTGTTTTTGTAGTTTTTTTTTTTAATGGAATTCTGCTTAATGCTTCAGTAACTTACTTTTTGGAAAGAACGGGCCCGGACTTCATGCACCCAATGTAGATCCTAGGCTTCAACCGGTACTTAGCCAGATTGCTCACTAGCAAGCCTAGCGTGATATTGGTACATAATAAATGTGATTAATACGTAGCAAAATTAATTAATGCCAAGGACGCATCAACAACTTGAAGGTTGGAGAGAAGCATTAAGCTAACCTAAGTTGACATGAACATCATCATCCACCTTAACGTAAAACTCCGCGTCCCAAATTGAAGCAGCAGTGGAAAAATACAACCTGGTCTTGGTGGAGAGCTCGTGGTATCCCTCGACATGGTTAAGCCTAAGAAAGTCCTTGTGTTCTGCCTCTTCTGAATCCAAAGCTTTATCAAGAGCACCGCCTCGCGTGACACTGTGTCCGATCACAAACCGGATCACAATGCCTTTCTCTTTCTCCAATTTCGTCAATTTAGCCCCTGTGTTGTGCAATCTTACTCTTTGGAGTTATGATACACACATTGGTACACACACATTAACATGCAAAAACTTTAGCATGGCCTGGCTTACTTGGACCTTCTCTCGTATGGGACATTACAAGGGTTGATCTTAGTTTTCTATAAGAGGGAGTAATAGACATGGCTTCCATGAGAGGTAGGGAAGGATGGGGAGAGAAAAGACCTTTTGGCATCCAAGTTTCTCGAACAGAGTCTCGGCGCTTTCTGCTGCTAAATGCTGTATTGATCCCAACGACAACAAAAACCTTCTGTAAAGTGTGATTAGTTGGTCTTTCCAGTGGGAGTTGGCCGTTGGCTTGGCTTTTCCGAGCAGCGGCAAGTTCCATCTCCAGGCTGGAAACTGTGCTCTCGAGGTATCTATTTATTTGTTCTAATTAATTAGTAAATGAGATGTGAAATGGTAGAGATTGATGGAAAGATTAAATAAAGCATATGCAGTTTTTCGAGAAGAAGCAAAAAAAAAAACAAAAACATTCTTACTTGACAGCTTGGTGGGTTCTTTTAACCTCTACCATGATGTCTTCAGGCTTTTCTTCAATCAATTTCTGTCAAAGTATTGAAAACAAAAGTGATAAATCAAGTACCTTAATACTGCAATATTTACATTCAAACAGGCGACTCACAAGCTATTGAGCTCATTATACTGAGGCCATCAACTTGCCGCTAGAAATATGACACACTTTTAAGAGCAAGAATAACATTTAACAATCAATTTGCGATGCCACAAAAAAGCTAAAAAAAGAAAAAAAAGAGGAACTATAATAGCCACAGGAAGTCCGACTTGGATCACAATCTGAATCATCTTATACTACAGTAATATCATAACCAGTTGATAACATATAAATTATATATAACTCATGAATATATGATTAATGAAAATGTAGCGACTCTTTGACATGCATGCGTGTGTTCGTGTAAATCACTCGATTGTGATGAGCATGAGCTACCAACTGAACTTACACGCTTGAGATCACAATCTTGTTTCACTTCCTGCAGCTTGTTAACGTGATGAGGAATGATCGGAAACTGATGGTCTTTAGGGCGAGAAGATTGAGTCCAGCTCCGGTTCGTGAAGAGAGATCCTGCAAGGAAACTAGCTATGCATAATACAAGAATGGCTTTGCCTGAAACTGGCTTTCCTCTCATTTTCTTGGGCTCGTTGCCAAGCTGCTGCCGAGGCCACAATGTGAACACCAAATCCCGCAATCCCACGACCAGCTTCTTTTCTGGAAGAAGCAACTTAATTTTTGTGGCCTTGATCGAGTCCTTCATGACAATACAAAGCGCAAAAGGCAGGGAATTTAGCCATATAGACAACTGGTGCGTGTGTTAAATAACATTATGCGAGAAATGATGCATGCAATGTTCTAGTACTTGTGACTATATATATGGACGTCTTGAAATCCCAGATATAAAATGGTGGCAATTAGTGTACATAATTGGAAACAATTCGGTGAATGTTAGCTCTCAAGTTTCATGGCCACCATTGATTTGAAATGCGCCCTTAGCACGCCATGTGAAGGACGTGTTGTGTTAGAGACTAATAAAAATTGACTATAAACGAATTACAAAAATAAAACTCATCTCCGTCCATCGGCTATTATGGCAACATTCCTTTACAATAAAAGATGATGAATAACAATGAAAAAGGGAAATCTCTAAACAAGTCTAGCACACCGTACATGCTCAACGCTCTCCGGTTCAATAGTCGGTACCAAATTGTACATTGATCTTAAGGTCTTGAATGCTAATAATAATTCAACTTCAAAATAATATAAATTCAACCAAATCCGGCCCGGAGAGAGTAACAAAAAATCAATGTGCCGACAAAGTGAAAGACAAGCATTAAAGGGTAACACTATATCGATGAGATTAAAATACTGAAACAATATGCAATATCTTAAAATCTTTAGCACGCTATATATATATAAAAAAAAAGGAAAACAATAATAATAATAAGAAGAAAGTTAGAGATATATACCATTGATTGGAAAAAGCGAATGTGAGGGTACCTTTTGAAGAACATATGACGATGGGATCGGGTAGTATGAGAAAAGAAGGCCAATTATAGGCCTCCTCTGCAAGCTTTTCTTATTTGGAAGCCTTGCGTAGCCCTACAACCAAACTTCCATGTCTCTTTCTCTTATTAGATGGACGGCTGTGGTTACGGGTTTGGCAGTTCAATCATGTGATTTTCATGGTCCAACAAACTGTGTTGCCTTTAACAGAAAAGTAGGCCGATTTTCTCTTCGGTGGCATTTGCGTGTGTGTCAATGATCTTTCGCCTTGAGTGAGGGAGGGAGGCACATGCTAGCATGCAAAATACCCCTGATGAGTTCTTGGAGAAGCATTCGATTGATTCATATGTAAGTCTAATCTTTTGTCGTTCATTTATGCTCAATTAAAGAGGACCAATGCGTTGGGGACCCGGTAGAGTTTAGAGAGAAAATTGAAGAAAAAAGATGACAAAGAAGGAGAAGGAGAAGAAACAGCCAGAGCCCAGAGGGTTGGTTGTCTTTTGTTGTTGTTGTTGCTCGATACCTTAGCCTCCTGTCACTGCCTTCACCAATGGTTTCTAGTCTCATCGACTACCAATGTTTTTCTATTTTCGGCCAAAAGAGGGCCATTTGGTTCTTCAAACTTGACGTTGAGGATGGGCCTAATTGGGCCTCCGTTTCCGCCCAATTCTGAGAATTGATTGTTCCATTTATTTTATTTTATCGTTCAAATAATCTTATTTAAAAAAATTAATAAAAAAAAAAAAACTCCTACGCATCTGGAAGTAATGTTCTTTTTTCGTGTAGAAGAAGAAAAATATAAAGATCAAAGTTATTGTCCAATAAATGCAGGAGTCCTTTTGCCCACCTTCAGAAACAAAAAATGACCCGGCAACATGGTTGACTCGATATCAGCAGTGAGCAAGTCCAGGGGGCAAGCAGAGCTTGTGCGTTGAATGAACACTAACTCGCCCACAAAGTTGGGCATCATCGTCAGTCATGCAATGCAACAAGCAAGATCCAACTGGAGATCATCAAGCAACCGTAGCAAGAAGAGGAAAGAAGCCATGAGCCTTTTTTTTTTTTTTCTTTTTTTCTTTTTCTTTTTTCCCCGTAAGTTGAAAATTATGATAAGCCATGAGTGTACTAAAATAATATATGCTACTTATACGTATGGAAAAACATGCAACGGCTAGTAGATTCATGCAATGATACCATATTGTTATAATTAAATAACTGTCTCATGCGCCAACGGGTATATGCAATTGATATTTGTAACGTAACGACGAGTTAACGACCAATCAGTCACGACTTTCAATTTGAGATTAGAATTCCGTATAATTTATGTATGAAGCAATTCTACGCCTCAAAACACTGTTGGAGGAAAACAAAAATGGAAGAAAAAGATGCTTAAAATCATGATAACCAAGGTTTGAACCGTGAAACATGGAAAGGCAACCAGACAAAAAAAAAAAAGAAAAGAAAAGAAAAGAAAAAACTAGGGTAAAAGAAGGAGAACCGTGCAGTTCATTAGAAAACAAAGGAAATCCTATGGATGGAAAGACTAGGAGCAACAGCAAAATTTCGTCGTACGTTTTTCCATTTGTACTATATCCTGAGGAGAAGAATGGAATTATGGAAATGAGCGAAGGGAACTTTCGGCTTTGGGTCGGGAAGCGTGAGTTGACAAATATGGTCCACGAGAGTGAAATGGACTGGAAGTGGACAATAAGGCTGCGAGTCATGCATGTGTGCGATTAACATTTCTGTGCCTCTGGCTTCAGAGAGAGAGAGAGAGAGAGAGAGAGAAGAGAAGAGGAGTGTGGGGTTGCTTGGAACACAGGCGGCGTTGGATTGGCTGACGTGACTTTCTGGTCCATGAAGTTGGTGACAGCTGCCGCACAAAGACAAGGACAACAGAGTTATGCTCGCAAGAACCCATTGCCCAAATACTACCCTTTTGTTCATCAATATTGCCCTTCAATTATTTAGGAAAGGATCGTTCAATGCCTGTAAGATGGTTACTCGGTTGCGGTTAAATTTCTTGGGAATTTTAATTTTTCCAATGCGTTTGGCATAAAAATAAAAAGTATTAAGTTTGCATTTTCTTTTGGACAGCCATCCCGCAATATGCCATCATGCGATCATTTTGAGACCCAGCGGGATGTGGTTCTTCAATTCCCACTCCGCAACTTCTAGTTGGGGAGTTACAGTAAGAAAGCCAGGTCGTGGATTATTATACATCCTTCTCCTACCAAGATGGTTAGCGAAAGCAGCAAGGTATGGTCGGTGGTTAATTCTACATGAAAGTTTTCATAATCTTAAAGGGGACAAACGAGGTGACAATCTTGGAGTTCTTTTGTACATATTCTAATCCTTTGGTGTGCTCCCGCGTCAACATTGCAGACGTACGGACTAAATTTGATAGCTAAATTCCAATTGGTACTTTATGTATATCTGGTACACATAGTGGCATCTCAATGGGGCAACAAAGTGATAACCAAGTCCAAATCTCACAATTGCCAATGCAAAAAGGAACCGGTAATTCTAATAATTTATGGATCAATACAGTTTCTACCGGTCCAAGATTGACTCCCTAAAGTGAGGTAAAATACAGCCTCTAGAGGCATGTCTGATGGTACAATTATTGGCTTCTTACTTCTAGTAATTAGAATCAAAATCCTTTACGCTTTAAACCCATTAAAAAAAAAAAACAAAAACGAAAAAAGTGGTGCTTGGCCATTAAAATAATAATAATAATAATTAATTAAGGCAGGTATAGTTGACTAGAAATTCATGACCATAATTGACATCTATTGCCTACTACGTGCAAAAATAAGATTGGTCTTTTATTGGTCCATAAAATGAAATTAGTTGCAACAAGTCAAGCAGCCATTAAAAGACAAAGCAGAGATCAAAATTGATTAATGCAAAAACAAAAATTTTGAGATGGCACCATTAAATATTCTGTGCCCCGGCCGTTTGAGGTGGTTTGGTGGTTGGTTGGTTGGTAAATTAAAAAATCGACTCCAGTAAGCTATGGTATAGCTCATTGGAAAATTTGATTTCATCTTTAAAATAGATTACTCGTTTGTTTTCAACATGGTTACGGCCCTTACTCCATTTTCTGAGAAGTGGGCCCTTACCCCTTAATTCTCTCTACCTGTCTATCGCGATTTTTAATCCTCGTTATTTCCTCTCGCTTTACTCCCCACCTGTTTTCATTGGGCCTCCAGTTCAGCAAATTCGTTGTTGCTCGGTTTCGACTTAGCAACCACATGATAGGTCAGCATATGTACCTGCTGTTCGAATTATTTCGCCTTTTTCAAATTTTGAATTTCGTGTTGCTTTCTTTTTTTTCTTTTCTTTTTTTTTTCTCTATATGTCCTCGAGTCACCTTAAGCATCAATTGAGACTGTTTTCCGAGTGATTTTAATTGAGGAGTGATTTTAGTTTAGACAACTTTGCTTCATTATGGGAATGGAGCTTTTTTTTTTCTTTTTTATTTTCTCATTACCATCATCATTATTGTGTATTTATAATTTCTCAATTGCCTAAAGCTTACATGCGAAGTAACTCTTCTTGCTTTTTTCTTTTTTCTTTTTTTTTCCGTTTAGGAGAAAAGAGAATGAAAAGGGATTTGGTGGCTGTAGCCACTTTTATATGAAAAAATATAGAAATTTTTATTTTGACTTATTATTTTTTAAGTATAATTTATTTTAAATTTTATATTACATAATAAATAAAATTCATTTTAAATAAAAAAATAAAACAAATATATATATATATATATATATATATATATAATTATAAATAAATGAACAAATGAAGATTATTAATTAATATATAATCACAAGGGAACTACGTGCATCATGCATGATGATGATGCCGCCCACTTCCAGCAAGGGGCAATTTTAGCCGAGAGGGTTGACCGTTGACCCGCCCCTCTTCTCTCCGTTTTCCGAAAATTCCCACCGTTCCGTTTCTACCACGAAGCGCTTTTGCCCCTCCCGTTGCACTTCTTCGAGGTGCTTTTGTGACCGCCTGACATGTTAGGGGTAATCGCGTCATTCTACGATCGTTCCCAAAAAAGGAAAAATGACAGTACAGCAATGGATGACATAAAGCGCGCGTTAGTTCAAACATTATGTACAGTCACCAAACTATCATAAAAGAGTGGCGAACACTGGAAATTATGGCGCGTGAGGAAAATGATATGTCCAGAGTGTAAAGGGGTGGGGATTAGCTGGGTGTGTATCTATAATTTATGTCTGTATTATTAGATGGCCATTCCTTCTTTTGTTCTAGCTTTTGCTTTCCCTTCCCTTGCAATTTTTTCTCTCTCTCTCTCTTGGTATCTCTGACTTAGTTGTCTCCCTTTGATCAATATCAACTCTACTGCCACCATCAACACTAAATCCACCTCAAAATCCAAGAGAAGATTCCTCTGAATTCAGTGGGTCTTTCTCATCTTTAGTGAACAATACTCATCAGATCCAGTCTATTTTGCTAGGTAGCTAGTTTTGTACCACACATAGGTATCCAGTCACATATAGGTCTCATTTCAGAGGCACAAAGTTTTGTTGGTGCTGACTTTTTGGTTTGGAGGAAGCTGATATTCAATTGTCTCAAGAAGTAGGAGAAGAAAGGGAAGCGATAAAAGATGACTCCAGCAAGTTTGGCAGGGCAGTTTGGTGACACAACATACACTAAGGTCTTTGTTGGAGGGTTGGCTTGGGAGACCCAGAAGGAGACAATGAAAAAATACTTTGAGCAGTTTGGTGAGATCTTGGAGGCTGTTGTCATCACTGATAAGGCCACTGGCAGATCCAAAGGCTATGGATTTGTATTGCACTTTTTTGTTCCTTTTTTTTTTTTTTTCTCTAATCAATTTTCCTTTCATTCCGTATATAATATTCCATCTTGTAATTCAATTAACATTAGATTTTCAAGTGGAGGAGAGTCTAACATGATATTCGCGTGAAATTCAAGAATTTCTTGATGAAGCATCATAAGAATTTGTGTTATTTCCATTTTTGGATTGTCATATTTTGTACCCATTTTAGGTGACTTTTCGGGAACCCGAAGCAGCCATGAGAGCCTGCGTTGACGCTGCTCCGGTGATAGATGGCAGAAGGGCTAATTGCAATCTTGCCTCTTTAGGTTTGCAGAGATCCAAACCCTCTACCCCAAAGCACGGTGTACACGCTTTTCCTTACGACCTTTTCTTTTTTTAATCTTTTCCTTCTTTTTTCTATGTCTGTGCATTATTTCATGTGAAAATGGTTGTCTAAGTATATAGGCCTACATTCTATACACTGATAACATAGCTCAGATCTAGAAAAAGCTTTACAGTATCTTTCATTCTTTCTCTGTGTAAAAGATGCCTCAACATCTCATGCACGGTCTTTTCATCCTTTAATTCATTATTGAAGACAAGACTAGGTGTATTCGCCTTATCGCCAGTCAAAGTGAGCATTTTCATGTAAGGGTTTAATGTGGAGGTCCAATAATGTTCTGTTTTGGACAAAACTCTGCACGATCAAAATCAAAATGTAGAATGAATATTCCTCCCAGGAGGGAAAGTTCTACTTCTATTCTTTGTTGTTTAAAGGCTGTGATATAATTGCAGGTGCGTGTGCTAGAGAAATAGTTAGCTTTTCTTAGCTTGGAAACAACTCAATACTGGCTACAGATTTTGAGAATGCATATTTTTGAAGAATATTATACGCATGTTCAAGAAGGTTAAATTATTCTCATCCTATACGAATACAGCTGTTTATGCGTGTATCCTTTCTTCTTGCATTTGCACTTTTGAATTTTACAATTTGTGTAAAATAAGGGGTGACCTTAAAGAAACATGCTACGAGATATTTGAATATGATTATCAAATGCTATGTGTGTAGTCCAAAGACTAACAATAATGCTGTTGGCTGTGGCATGCAGGTGCAGCAGGCAGGAACTTTAGGGTAATGAGCTCTTTTCAGACAGGTTTTGGAGGTGGGGTGGGAACAACTTTTCCCTCGGCAGCATCCTTCCCTCATTATGCCATCCAACAAGGCATCCCTTACAATGTTTATGGGTATGCTTTTTACTCTCTCTCTCTCTCTCCATCCTGTGTATGTATGTATGTATGTGGAGGCTGAATGCACGTGCATCGCCAGCTCATGCACACCCACACCAATAAACTGGGGTTTGTTGACCACGCTCATACATTTATTCTGCAGCAAACGATGTTCTCTCTCTCTCTCTCTCTCTCTCTATCTGTATGCACAGGCAAACATAAATCTACATCTAACACATAAATGACGCATGATTTCACGCACATCACAAGTTCGACACAACGAAGAATATCATAGACATAGCACTTGTTTATCACTTCTCCTTGTCCCTCTATCTTTTCAATGCCTAATATACGCACACTGTTTAAAAAGATGGCGAAACTCATACACATATGCATGTATATTCTGCATGTGATAAAAAATATCCAATTAACATTAACAGCCAGATCGATTGGACACGCTAACCAACCTTACTTCTTGTATTCTTTCTTTGTTTCATATATACCTTACATCGATAGCTTTTATGGAAATTTGGCTTAGTCATTTTAGAAGCACCAAATGCTAACTTTTACTTTTGCCATTTCTCTAAACCCCATTTCAGGTACTCTTCATACTCGCCAGACTACAGTTACCCGACGGTTTGTATAAACATATCTTCTCCTTTTCTTTTTTTTTGTGTATTTTTTTAGGCTTCTTACGCACGACATCTTAGGATGCGTTTTGAAGCATACTTACTTTAGGAGACAGTGACTTTTTACCTTTCATTATAATGACTATCATTTCTATTACTATTGCTTTTCCATCGCAGAAGTTTTTCTTTTTGGTTGCATTAACAAATAATTTACAAAATGGCAACAATTTGGAGAACACATCGCGAAGAAATTAAACCCTCGCTAAGAATATTACAAGATTATGACTCATTTCACAAAAGACAATGAAAAATAATATCTGAATAAATAAATAGTTCCCAATAACGTCAGAGCTAGCTAATGACACGTCTGAATTGCGATCTTCAGAGCTATTATAGCGTGTATGGTGGGGCAACTGCCCAGTATCCTTTGTATGGAACTGGAACTGGTGGGATGATGACCGGCGCAGCAACTGCCTTCTATCCTTATCTTCAATTTGGAGAAGGAAGCGGAGTGGGAGCCACAAGCTATGCTTCTGGTCAGAACTACGGTGTCCAGTATCCACACCAGCTGTTTCAGTATTCAGCAATCAACTCAAATGGAGGCTACCCACAACACTATGGTACACCTATGTCCCTTGCACCAACGGCATCCTTACCAACAGGTTTGTGCCTCTTTTATCTTATCTTGTTTACTGATTCCCCTTGCACCAACCACTTGTTTGTACCTGATTGTAAATTGCATGTGAAACTTCCGTCGAGTGGTATATATATGCTTCTGCACAAGTACATGCATTGCGTGCAAAATGGTTTCAACAACAGAATCAAAAGTTATCGTCTTTCCAAGCTAGAAAAATCTGATTTTCCAATATTTAATGTTCTAAAGACAATAGGTGGGGATTTTAAATGTCATTAGCTAAAAGTGCGATTGTAACTTTAGATTGACCATAGCATACTTCTTAACGAAGGAAAATCAATTTCTTATAATTAAAATAGCAATATGATCTAGTCTCCCTCTCATTTTTCAGGACTTTTACAAATTCATGTGTTTTATTAATTTGTCGTTTTCAAGCAGAAAGAGTACTGATATCTTTGACAGTGTGTTTTGCTGTGCCACAGGCGTAACCGTGGCTCTTCACGCTCCACCAATTCCTCATCGCTAGAGACTTTTTTAAATCTATAGCCAAGCCCATGCCTCCTCAGCAGCTTCCTTTGAGGTTTCAACACCCTTCGGCCTAACCATGGTTCCCCCTTTATCTATCTCTTCCTAACACTAGCCCATGATCGGCATTTGGGCTTTTGCACACATGCAATCAGAAGCCCTCCGTAGGGGTTACAATCATTGAGTCATGCATCTCTTTCTCACCATGTTTTTGAATGAGGGGTTCCTTGAAAAGAACCAATCATGTGTACGAGATTACCAACTCAAGCTACTGGATTAGCTTAGCTGGAGAGTTTTTCTTAGCCCCACAAAGAGGTTGAGTAAAACGACCATTTTATAAATTTTGGCCAAGATAGGAAATGCTAATCGACGTTAAAAATTGGGTTTGCAAAATGTATATTCAACAACGAAAAAAAGCAGACCTATCAGTTTTTACATTTGTTTTTAAAATGGCTAAGCCCTCCAATGGATATGAAGGGTGAGTTTTTAGAAAAGTCATCTTAACGGGCCTTCGGGATGCCCGAAGTCTTTTCTTCTTCTTTTTTTTTTTTTTGGTTGCATTACGTTCTATCTAGTCTTAGGATTTTAAAACTAGGACCATGCAGTCATGTTAACTACAAATGTCTTTATTACCAACTTTGTTTTAAAATCTTCAAAGGTTTTACCGAACAATCTCCCCTTAAGGAAAGGGAAGAAATGTAACTAACTGTTAGTGTTTTCACTTTTTGTAAATTCAATCTGGCGGCTAAACATGGAAGTTGTAGCCCACAATAGGAAAACGATAGGAAGGGTAGTGTTTTTTGTTGTTTTATGCATTTACCATTTACATTGTTCAATTATCATGCTGGGTGCTCCATAAATGGATGTGGAGCTCACTGCACATGCATGCAACCTAAGGGATATATTTTGTTTTCCTTGGGTTCTCCTCTAACCCAACAACCATGGTTAGGACCTAAGTCATCCTCATCTATCTCTACTTCTTTCAAGATTATCTCTCTGCCCTTTGGAAATGCACCAAGATACTCTTTTATAAGCCTATGATTTGTATTGTAACTAGGATCCTACTTAGAACAATATTCATTCTCCAACAAGGGTTGTTGAGGATGGATATGCTACTTACGTTTATGCTTTAATTTGGAACTGTTATGCTTACTTCTGCACTAATGCCTTGTCCATGGGCGACAAGCACTTAAAATTTTTCAAGTTCAAAATTTTTGTCTTGGACCTCTCCGTACATTCATTTTTTTATTGCTGACTAAATGAAGCATAATCTGCAACAGTTCTATTGTAGTTTGGCAATTCCTTTCTAGAGTAGATGAGCATACATAATTGGACCAAGTAGTGTGTGCAATGATCATTTTCTATTGCCGACTCGGTATCGATAGTCAGTGTTTCCTCAGTTTTTAATTAAAGGATCTTACCAAAAGTAGTTGTTAATGGAAGAGTAATTTTAACAACAAATTGAAGCTGATTTTACATGACACAACAAACTTGCGGCCCATCGAAGAGTTCGATCAATCCGTAAAATGCTGGATTAGGCCCAATTGCATCGTCATCATCGAGTCCACCCCTACCTTTTCGGTGAACCCTACTTGGAAATTAAAGTATAGCCCCTCTCCTTGTTCATTGTCGGCCTCGCAAGTTCGCAACCACTTCATTTTGACCCAATTTTACATTCAAGATCCTTGGATACAAATTGAGTTTCTCTTTGCCGTCGCGTTCTATTATGATACTCAATTTTCTTAGGATAAAAGGTGTAAAACTCGCCTATTAACTTATACGGGCCGAGTCAGCGTCGTTGTCATTGGGCTTTCCGATCCGTTCAGATATTTGCAAAGAAGACCATGAAGTCGTTCCACTTTACATGAAAGTAAAGTTATCCCCTGCGCACGCTAGCCTCAGCACTCCTCAGCCGTGGATTTGAGCTCATCCCGGAATTCATTCACCGCAAAATGCTCCTCGCCATCGATCCTAATGATAGAATTTCGTGCATGCCGATACCAGACTGCTTGGAAACGGACCCGCCTCGCGAGATACCAGACTACTGGAATTTTGGGCACTCTACTTTTGGATATTTAAGATGCTTAATATCCCCCCCCCACATAACGAAAGGGAAGAAATGTAACTGTTTGTGTTTTCGCTTCTTGTAAATCCAATCATTCGGCTAAGCATTGGATTTGTAGCCCACTATGATTTTTTAAATCCAACCAGGCTGCTTAATAACTTCTTTCCCGGATTCTTTCTCGATCGGATTCAGGTTAACTCTCCGTAAACGATCATCTTAGTCACGTCACCGTGACTGAGTGTCGGAGCAGTACCGCCTTCCGAACCTCACAATTTCGACACGATAGGTTCAGTCAACGAGTAAAGATCGCAACAATAAATAAGCGTTCAGCTTAGCGTCCGGGGGGCATTTGTTCCAAGACACTTGACGCTGAAAGGTCAGGTGTCTCCGTCTTGACGCTGGAAGGTCGAGCCAAATATAGTTTACACTATACGTTAAAATGACCATAATTCGACAGTAAATAAAATTAAAATATTAAATAATTTAATAATATCTAATTAGATTACAACAACTCACTTATTTTATCAAAATTAACTAAAAAACATTTTACCAAATACTAAACACACACACACACACAACGTATACACACACAACGTATTAAAATTACGATGATCGAGATAATAAATAAATTAAAATATTAAATAATTTAATAACACACAACTAGCACACAGGCGCATTTTTGTGCCGAGACACTTCACGCCGGTAGGTCAGGTGTCACCGTCTTGGCGCTGGAAGATCAAGCCAATTACGTTAAAATTACGATAATTTAATAATATATAAATTTAAAATATTAAATAATTTAATATATTTAATTAGATTACAATAATTCACTTATTTTATCGAATTCAGTTAGATAATATTTTACCAAAGACAAGCACATGTACATAGACATGCGCACACGACATATTAAAATTACGACAATCGAGATAATGCACAGATCAAAACACTAAATAATTTAATAATGATAATTACAACATCTTGCTTTTTTTTTTTTTTTTTTTTTTTTACCGAAAACAGCTAAGCGCGCAGGCACATTTGTGCCAAGACTCTCCGCGTTGAAAGGTCAGGTGTCTCCATCTTGACGCTGGAAGGTCGAGCCAAAGATACGTTTACACTGTAAATTAAAATAACGACAATTTGACGGTAAATAAAATTAAAATATCTAATTAAACCACAACAACTCACCAACGCACTTATTTTATTAAAAGCAACTAGACCATATTTTAGCAAGTGTTAAACACCCACAAACACCCACAACATATTAAAATCACGATAATCACAACACTAAATAATTTACTAATATGTAATTGCTATTTTACCAAAGCCAGCTCAGCGCGCAGGCGCATTTTTGCCAAGACACTCCACGCTGAAAGGTCAGGTGTCTCCGTCCTGACGCTGGAAAGTCAAGCCAAATCCGGCGAACTTCTGTTCCGTGATTCGATCCAGACATTCGATCATTTGAGGCGTCAAATGATTCTTCCAATCTCCAACGTCCCCTTTCCTAAAAAACCACTCATTTTTAATGATATTGTGCTGAGTTCCAGTCTTGTTTGCCCCCAAGTTGCGCAAGTTTTCAAAGCTACAAAGATCAACAATTTCCTGCACCGTCCCGCTTTCCTCTTCTTTTAAAGAGAAAGGATGTCCTAAGAACTCAGCCAATTTCTTTACCTCAACTGAAGTATTTTCCTTCATCTGTTCATATTTCAAGAATAGTATATTATTGGGAGGCGATTCTAAACTTGCTTTATAGTATCCAAGCACATGATCCCAATAAGGTCCCATGTTAGAAACTCCTCGACAGAACAAATCAAATGCCTCTTCAATGGAAAGGGGTGGCAATTCCTTTATTTCCTTGATTTTTCTTGTGAAGAGCCACTTGGAGACAAACACATCTTTTGGTTCCCTACAGACGTAGACAATTCGACATCCTGATTTCAGAACAGAATTCGGCAAAAGACTGTGAGGAAGGTGAGAGGCGAGAAGTCGAGGTGAGGGCAGACTTTCAGGATCCCAAGTGGGGTTAAAACCAATCTTATCTTCCAATGAAGGGACACAGTCGTGAGGACTACTTGTGAGTAAAGGGTGTTTAGAAGCAACATCGTACCTAGTCCGGTTGCCTATGGAGAACGCAAGGGCTTTGAGCCATGTTGTCCCCGATTTCGGAGTTGTGACCAATAAAATGTCAGTAGGTCGAGGTCTGAATTGCTGTTGCATCTTTATTGCTCCTGGCACGCTCCTTGGGTTCATCCAGACGCCCTGGTACCGATAAAGACACTCAGACAGCCACCCTGTTTCCCTTGGAAGCGCTGATAAAATCTCGTCCAATGAATTGGAGCTGCTGCCATCGATATCCTGACGACATTCTTCATTTCTTTTACCCGCATAACCATGTTCATTGCTGTTTGGGGATGCCATTGAGGGGAATATCTGGGAGACTTTCCTGTGGTTAAGTATAATTTCAGGCCATGGCTACATGCCATGTACATATCCATAGAGATTTGTAAACATGTAAGAATCCCGAGGAAGATAATTATTGTTTTGAGCAATTAAGAAGGACAAGGGGGTAGGTGGGAAAATAATTTACCCTTGGGCCACAAATAATTGGTGTATGCATCATCAGTTTAAATGTATGCACGTGATTTACTGAACACCTACTCGTACACACTTTCCAGCCTGACAGAAAATTTGAAAATTTTCATTCAAAATTTTTTACTGAGAATTTTCTTAATCAACTGTTATTGCAGTAACTGCGATGTGCATTTCACCCCCAGAGTATATGAAATGTTTTTCTGAACATTTTTCGGCTGCAACTTATTTCCCTTTTTTACTCCGCAGAGATTTCATGTTTGCTTGAACCATTTGGTCTTCATTAATTTCCTGGTTGTCTACGCTGATGTGCTCGTTTGACGATGAATTCATTAGAAAATTGGTTAATGACGATCAAAAATAATGTGCACATATTTGGATAAAAGTTTTAAGCAATCATTAAAATATTAAAATAATTTAGTATTTTTTTTATTGTAAATTTAATAATATTTAAAAAAATTATTTATGTTATTTTTTAAAAATATATAATTTTCTTACAAAAGTAATTCATTTATTTATAATTTTTTTAAATAAATATTTTTCATAAACAAATATTTTCTATTTTACCTCCATCTATTTGTATAAAATGACTTATAATACTTTTGTCCTGATTTTCCGTTTTACTTTGCATTGGCAAAATACATGGCGCCCAAGAGAGCAGAAGTGTGAGTTTGTTAAACGCAGACATATGATATGAAAGTCAACAAAAGTGTCTCACTAATTGCCACGTGTCGTAAAGCAGCCCACGCCTGCTTTAAAGGTCATCGGTGCCCATTAGCCTAGGTGTCCCACCATATGCATCTATTGTCGTTACTTAAAATTGAAATAATCTATATAAAAAATGGACGATTAAGTTATTTTTTGAATAATATTTATTAAACAATATCTACTGTTAATATAAATAATTGGAATTCTTATATCATAAAAATATTTGATTTTAATATAATTATTGATAAAATATAAAGAATTCAACAAAATTTTTATTTTACAAATTATACAAATTAATTTAAATTATATATATATATATATATACATATATAAACACACACACGCATACGCATAGACACGCACGAACAACATATTAAAACCACATATAACCAAATAATAAATAGATCAAAACACTGAATAATTTAATAATACCTAATTGCACAACCGACTTGCTTATTTTACCAAAACCGGCTCAGCACACAGGCTCATTTGTGCCAAGACACTTCACGCTGAAAGGTCAGGAGTCTCCATCTCGACGCCGGAAGGTCAAGCCAGATCCGGCAAACTTCTGTTCCGTGATCGAGACGATTGATCATTTGAGGCGGCAAATGATTCTTCCGATGTCCGACGTCCCCTTTCCTAAAAAACATTTTTATTGATGTCGTGCTGGGTTCCAGTCGTGTTGGCCTCTTTCAAAAATACAAAAATCAACAATTTCACTAAATAGAACAACTACTATTTAATTTTTAATTGACGTGACACTTGTACAGTAAAACAACTACCGTAGCTTCTAGTGACCCGCGAGCACTTTTATTTATTTATTTTTTTATGAAAAAATAATATTATCAAATTTATATCTTTTAATATAATAATCAATTTTTTTATTATTAAATAGTATTATTTGGTAATATATTTTTTAAAATTAAAATTTTAACAAATATTATTAAGATAATTTGAAATTGATAACATATCGAACCACTAAAATAATAAAACATATATTAGTAATGATATTGTATCTAAATATTATAATAATAGTAATATCGTTAAATTAACTAAAAGATTAAATCATTAATCACATTTAAGTAGAAAACACTCAGTTTTCTTCCCATTTTAATGTTTTATCATATGTGCAGCTTCTTCGGAAAATGGATGGGCAAGAGATTAGCTTGCAACATTTATATGTTTTATTAATCTGTCGTTTTCAAGCAGAAAGAGTACTGATATCTTTGACAGTGCGTTTTGCCGTGCCACAGGCGTAACCGTGGCTCTTCACGCTCCACCAATTCCTCATCGCTAGAGACTTTTTTAAATCTATAGCCAAGCCCATGCCTCCTCAGCTGCTTCCTTTGAGGTTTCAACAACCTTCGGCCTAACCATGGTTCTCCCTTTATCTATCTCTTCCTAACGCTAGCCCATGCTCGGCAATTGGGCTCTTGCCCACATGCAATCAGAAGCCCTCCGTAGGGGTTACAATCATCGAGTCATGCATCTCTCTCTCATCATGTTTTTGAATGAGGGGTTCCTTGAAAAGAACCAATCCTGTGTACGAGATTACCAACGCAAGCTACTGGATTAGCTTAGCTGGAGAGTTTTTCTTAGCCCCACAAAGAGGCTGAGTAAAACGACCATTTTATAAATTTTGGCCGAGCTAGGAAATGCTAATCGACGTTAAAACTTGGGTTTGCAAAATGTATATTCAACAACGAAAAAAAGCAGACCTATCGGTTTTTACATTTGTTTTTAAAATGGCTAATCCCTCCGATGGATATGAAGGGTAAGTTTTTAGAAGAGTCATCTTAACGGGCCTTTGGGATGCCCCAAGTCTTTTCTTCTTCTTTTTCTTTCGGTTGCATTACGTTCTATCTAGTCTTAGGATTTTAAAACTAGGACCATGCAGTCATGTTACTACAAATGTTTTTAATACCAACTTTGTTTTAAAATCTTCAAAAGTTTTACCAAACAATCTCCCCTTAAGGAAAGGGAAGAAATGTAACTAACTGTTAGTAAACAACGATCTTTTAAGGGAAGAAAAATAGTGCCAAAAGACAGTTTTGTGGGACGCAGGAAAAGCTAGAGGCCTAGAGCTGGGTCCGAAGAAAGCAGCGTCGCTTGCGAATTTGATAAAAGTGCCGGGGCCGAATCGTCATTTGCAGTCCTCTTCACGAAATTGTGTAAACGCCCTCCCTAAGGTCGACTAAACCCCCTCCTCGAGGTGCTGCTTGTTACACTTGATATGTCCACCAAAGCCCCAAATTATGGACTGGGACTCTGCCACGTAATACAAACGCCGCAACTTTTCACCACGCAATACTTGGAAAGTAAAGGCCACCTTTCTGGGCTAAATTTGAATAAGACCTGCCTTCCAGAATACTGACGTAACCAATTTACAATCGAATTGTCCGCGTGCACACAGCGTTCATGCCGCGGCAACACATGTTCTGACTTCACTAAGTGGAGGTTACCGAAGAAACATTTCCAATGCCCAATGGCATCTCTAATTTGGTCGTCGAGGAAATCGACTCCACATTCACGTGAAAAACCGCTGAACCTAGAACCATTGGGGACCGCAAGTCTCGGGGGAAACTCCGATGCAAAGACAACGCAGAAAGCAATTCCCGTGAACCCACGCCAATGGGAGGGAAACTGTACGGTTACCGAGGATGCCTTGCGTCGATTATCAAAACCATCGTGGAATTTCACCTCCTGGTATCAGAATGTTGACATCACTCGAATTGGAAAGTTCACTAGATTCCGTATCATCGATCCGGATTCTCCCCCATTTAGGAACGATTCCGAAAACTAAATGAAGAAGAGTTGCCGTACCCCCATTCTTCGTGTGGGATCGCCCAGCCCATCTCTTGAAGCAAATCTTGCATCTCCAATTTGTTGCCAGAAAGAGTCGAGAGACAATTATCAATGAGACTAGTTACCATAAAATGCAGAGAATTATAACAGCCGTCCAATGTTCTTTCTACATAGTCTTGGTCCTCTCCTCTGAAGAAACATGCAACATCAAGAAAGACTTTCTGCTCTTCAAGACCCAATCTATCATAGCTTGTTCTAAGTACATTAAGAATTTGTGGATTTAGAACTTTTCTCAGTGCTTGCAGTGAGCTTTCCCAATCTTTCTTGCTTTTACCATATAGAGTGGAACCCAGAACTTTGAGAGCCAAAGGATTCCCTTTGCAATAGTTTACCACAGCCATTGACAGCTCCCATCGATCTTCTGGAGGTTGCTTTTCTTTGAAGGCATGCACACTGAAGAGTTGCAGAGATTCATCTATATTAAGCCCCCCAACAAAATATTTTCTATCAGTTGCATCTTCAAAAGCTCGACAGACTCTACTTGTTACAATGATTCGGCTTCCCATGCCAAACGATGAGCTACCCCGAGCAATAGTTCTCGTAGTTGCAATGAATCATCTACATCATCAAGAACAATAAGAAGCTTTTTGTGGTGAAGACGGACCCTTCTAAAATTACACTCTAGATCGAGCGAACCAAGGCAAAGGTTTTCATCTTCTAATATTTCTGAAAATACTCCGTATTGTAGATGATCCAGCCCAAACTTTTTGGTTTTGTCACTAACATTCTCAAGGAAGTAGTATGCATCAAATTTCTTGGAAATTTTCTTAAACAAAGCTCTGGCAATGGTTCTCTTCCCCACCCCAGGCATCCCCCAAATTCCTATGACATGAACATCATTCAATTCAACAGATAGCAATAATTCAATCTCCCAAATGCGTAAATCAATGCCAACCAAGTTAGAGTCACCGCTTGGGGACATCTGATATAGTTTCCCCAAGACATCCTTGACAATTTCCTCAACCAGTTTGGAATCCGGCCTAGCAATTAAGAATTTGAATAAAACCCAGTTAGATGGACAGAATTAATGCATTAACATGGACTTTCATACCCCAGGAATCAGTCTATGAAAAGGAACAGCAGTTAGTAGCCATTTCAGCCAAAAAGGCCCAATGTTTCAATGTTTTTCAGGTTTTATCTCTTCCCAAACAAGACCTATCACGGAGAGGCCATTTTGACCTATCAAATTTAATGGCTGAGACTTTGGAAACATGACTACTTTCAAGTTTTAACGTTTCAACATCACCTTTTCTGCTATCCATGCCAGCTAACACAACTTTATTCTAGTTTAAAAAAAAAAAATGAAAAAATATCGAAATTCAGAAGCCTTGGAATGTGTTTTCTCATTTATTTTCTCTGTTTTCTCTCCTCCAAATCATTCTCTCGCAAAAGAGTTTTTTCTCTTCAGTTTCTATTATCATTTCCAACCCATCATCTTCTCATCCATTTCTTGCGGACTTCTTTTCACGAAAATTCCAGTCTCACAGATAAAAAGACATTTCTTCGTTGACTTTCACGAATGGACGTTATGGGTTTTGATTTGGAAATTGTCTATTTTAAATTTATAATAAGAAAAGAGGAGTCCAGAGTCCATTTCTTCATTGCTTGTTATGTATTTGCCTCAAATGAACGCAATGCATGGTCGGCTGGCCAGAATTCTGACAACGGATCGCCATTTTTGGAGTTAAACTAGATGCTAAAAACTGAGTTTTATTAAAACTTTCTCGATTGTAGAGACACCCTCGTGGTTAAAACGAACAACACTGCTCATTTGGTCTAATGGACTATGCCAAATTAGATTTTAGGAAATCACAAAATGGAAAAGCAGAAACATAGATAATTTATTTACCTGGTGACCCTGGAATCCCAGCCTGCCCGGCTGGCAACCATAGGCAAGGCCTCCCTCCACTTGGCGACTTTCTCCAACACCGCCTTGTCCCCCCTCTGCTCTGCATCTTCTTCATGCTTAGAAATTGCTCTCCCGAAACTGCCGGCCACTTCTCCCACGTCAGATGGATCGACCCGATAGAAAACCGGTAGAACTGTTTGTCCCAGTGAGTGCACGCATTCGACAATCTTCACTACTTCATCCAAGCACTACTCTGAGGCTGCGAAATTTTCCACTGGGATTTGGAGGACAAGCTTCACCCAGGCGGTCCTTTCGATCCACTGGGATTGGCCAATGACCCAGACCAGGCAGCAATCCTTAGGGTGAAGGAGATCAAGAATGGTAGACTTGCAATGTTTGCCATGCTCGGTTTCTTTATCCAAGCTTATGTTACAGGAGAAGGTCCTGTTGAGAACCTTGCTAAACACCTCAGTGATCCATTTGGAAACAACTTGCTCACTGTTATTGCTGGTTCTGCTGAGAGAGCCCCCACCTTGTAATTTTTATTTAGCTTGTCTTTTTTTTATTCTTGTGCCCACGCAACTGACTTAAATCCTTGCACTTGGAATCCAAACTTTGTTTTTCACTTATAGAGATTTCCAATGCTTCTGCTGAACGACCATGTAAAACTCTCTGGAAAGCAATATTCTATGCTGATTTTGTGGAATGCTAAACCTCAGTCCACCAATTTGCATTCAATTGTAATAAAGTGGTTAAATTATGAGTTAGGCTAGATGAACCAGATTTGAAGATTTTCAGGAATCATGGCAAGATATGGCTCATTTGATGATCTTTTGGAAGTTGAAATGGTAAATCCAGATACGGATGTGATAGAAGCCAAAAGTTTGTCATCATGGTGTTTACTTTAAAGCACGATATTGATTCTGTTATGGTAACTTACCATATAGAATTTGTACAGCAAACTTAGAGATGGAATGGAAAATGGAGGTCAAGTTCATTTGAAATCATACTCTTGGACGCAGACCCCCCCAAGAATTTCATGGTCCTGGCGCCTTGTTGTTCTACTATCAGTTCCTTCTTCTGCTTCTACCATGTCTGCGCTTCAATGTTCTCCTCATCTTATGGTCCAACTATCCTCAACAGCCATTTCGGTCTTCTCATGAGAAGTACCAGATGACCCATGGCCACTCCAACCATTAATCTGCATCCATATCCAAGCAATAGAGGTTGCCAGCCAAACCCGTCCCCTGAATCCGAATGATCAGTTGACAGTGTTGGCTGCGGTTCATCGAATTTTCTTGACAATAGAGCACCACATAATCCCAAGTTCCTGTAATAAGAATCATTTTGAAGTGTATCACATTGGTTTCCCTGTGGTATGGGTCGAACAAGTTGGATTTGCGAGAGATTCAGCACTGCAACAAATGTTAGACCGGTCAGCTCCGCAGGTATGTCCCCACCAGGCCTGTTTGAAGAGATATCTAGCGATTCAAGTTCTGTCAAATTCTCCAGGGATACAGGGATATGCCCTGTCAAGCTGTTATGGGGACAAGTTGAGTCCCAGAAGTGAATTGAGTTCCCCCACTACTTCAGGAATTTCACCTTGGAGACTATTTTTTGGCGGGTCAATTGTATTGAAGATTGTTGGGACGCTCGAAAGTTTGATTTCGTGTCCTTTAGCAGTTATTGTCACCGAATCTTGGTAGTATTTATCCCCGATATACCGCAGTCCAGGTTCCATATCTGCGTTAACCATAGCTTTCAGATTTTCAAAAAAACCCGATGGCAAATTTCCTGTGAACTCATTGTTTTGAGAGATCGAGCACTTGCAACTGCTGGAAAGGAGATTCAGTCATGAAGTGATCTCCTGTGGGACCATGGAATCGGTTATACCGCAAAACAAGAACCCGTAATTCTGGAAGAATTCCCAGCCAATCTGGAAAAGTGTCGCCGATCTTTTTGTTTCCGAGATTTAGTACCTGTAGAGTCCGATAGCTGACCAAGGAGCGCGGAATGGGGCCTTCCAGCTGACTGCCATTCAAATTGAGACTCCTCAGCATGTTGTTCTCACAAATGTTGCGAGAAATATGCCATGAAAGTTATTCATCTGAAGAGCCAAATCAGAGAGAAAAGCACTGAAGTTTGCTAAGCATCTTGGAATCACGCCTGTTAAATTGCTCCCGGAAAAGGTCAGGCATGCCGTAACTGCGTATCGAGGGAGGAATTTCAACCTTAGATTTTTATTTTAATTTTTTTTTAAAAAATATAAAATATAAAATTTATCACAATAAAAAAATTATTTTTATTATAAAATTTACCATTCAATAAATCTCTTAATTTTATTAAAATATATATATATAACCATGTGACCATATCCAATTTTTTCAAGTACTAACCTTCTTAAAATAAACTTATTTTTGATGTGAGCCCAAAAATGACGAAAGCTTTAAAAAAAAAAGTCAGCGCAATGCTAAATTATTCAACGCACAAAGCACTTGTTATGTATCATACTCACATGCATGTTTCGAGAAGCTCACAAGGGCAGCGATATTTTGATATTTTGAAGATTTTTCCAGGATGAAATTAATTAATTGCGCTTGTGGGACCTTGTGGCAGGTCGGGCACCGTCATCAATGACTCTTGAGATGGGATGGGAAAAGCAGATAGGCCACTTTTAGCCTTTAGGTCACCATAAAAAAATATTAAAAAAAAAAAAAAAACGCTCCCTTTTGGTCAATGTGAAGTAGAAAGCGGGTATACAAACAGCGCAGCTATTAGATACGGGGGGGGGGATCAGGGAGGAAGAGGAAGGAGAGAGAAAGAGACGGATAGAATGGAAGAGCTAGACGTTGTAATAGTTGGCGGTGGCATCTGCGGCTTAGCCACTGCTCTTGGTCTTTACAGGTCCGTCTTAATTAAGTACTTTTAATATAGTTTTGATTTCGTCCTTTTTTATTTTCCTTTTCATAGTTTTGATTTCGTCCTTTTTTTTTCTTTTCATTTTTCCTTTTCAGCCTTTTGTTCTTTTAAATCAATAGTAAATTTTCACGATGGTGGTGATGACTTTTAATTATTCACGAGTATGCAAGTCATCTACTTTATATAGCGTTTTTTTTTTAAAAAAAATTATTTTAAAAAATTTATGAAATGCAGGAAGGGAATCAGAAGTGTGGTGCTGGAAAGGTCAGAAACACTGCGTGTGGCGGGAGCTGGTATTGGGATCCTCGCAAATGGTTGGCGGGCGCTAGATGAGCTGGGTGTTGCCTCGAAACTCAGACAAGCTGCGCTTCGTCTGCAGCGGTACTACATCTCTAGGATGACAAACAAACACGACCTATTTTTCCGAGCATCGCGGTCACTTGGGTTTCTAATTGGGTCTTTGAAAAACAAAAACGCCTGTAATTTCTTAACGATGTTCATTAAGTAATCGAACTAGGCATAAATTATGGATCGAGAATCCCCAATTTGCAGCTTACACAAATTAGTTGATTTTTTCTTTTTCTTTTTTTTTTTAAATTTTTTTAGTTTTTCAAGAAATTTAAGACTTGTAACTTACTGACTCGGAGTTATTTGAACAGGTCCTGGGATATAGATCTCCAAAGCGGCAGGAAGCGAGAGACACCATTCTCGTACGTTATCATAAACTCGCGATCTATCTGGATTTTTTATTCGCGTCTGTGTTTGTTCGAAACTGTGAATATGGACGTCCGGGAAAACAGAAAAAAGGTTGATGTAGCGGACCAGGCATAGGACGAAGGAATTCAAGCGTAAAAGAACGAAAAATCAAATAATTAGCATTCAAAAAAAAAATCTTTTATCAGTTGCGAAATTGGAGTTCGAACTGCCCTTTTTCTCGTAATTCTTTGGACTGTAGTTGCTCGCGAACTTGACTTTTTTTCCCAGAACCGATGTGATTCGGCGCAATATTCAACAATTTGAATAGATTTGACTGGGTCCAAGTCATTTGGCATCAGGCCACAAACGCAAAATTCACCGCGTTTTTGTTACCGTAACGGTCTCCGACGACTTTTTTTCTCATAATATCATAATAGATTTTTTATATAAATTATATTATATTATATATTTAATTATAAATTCTTAAAATTTTAATTGATATTATTTTTGTGATGAATAGTTCCACTTAATAAGTTAGAATTTGTTTTTAAAAAAACTAGTTTCCTAATATGCTCTAAGTCACGAAATTATTTGATGGTACTTTCTTTCCTTTTTCATTATATTCTCTTTGATAAATTTATTTAAATATTAATGACCGAGTTGTTTCATACTTCACTCACTCAGGTAATCAATTTTTCATAGCAACAGAGAAAAAAAAATAAGAAAAAAATAGAAGGGGCAAAAGGAATGCATTTTGATCGTCGTATGGGGTTTAGAGCTTCTATTTAATTTGTGAAGCACCCTGTTTCGGTGTGCTGAAATTTTCTTTGGCAGGATGGGGGAAGCGCGCTGTGTGAGACGGAGTGATCTAGTGAAAGCGCTGGCAGATGACCTGCCACCCGACACCATACGCTTTAATTGTGAGATGATCTCAGTGGAGCTGGGCGCTGACACCTCCTTCCCGGTTCTCTATTTACGAAACGGAAGTTCTATTAGAGCCAAGGTTAACTTTTTACATTTAATACTTTGCGGATCGTGTAATCCGGAAAAAGAAGAATTTCACTATTAACGCACATTTTATACTTTGGACCACCTATTTGTGCTTTTTATCCAAAGGGATTGAACGTGTATGCCTAATGCAACAGGTTTTGATTGGATGTGATGGGGCGAACTCCGTGGTTGCAGACTTTCTTGAACTGAAACCTAAAAACATGTTCCTGCGATGTGGGGTGAGAGGTTTCACAAATTATCCAAATGGCCATGGATTTGCTCCCCATTTTATCAGAAGTAAAAGAGGCGACACACTGATTGGAAGAAGTCCAGTTGACGATAAGCTGGTCTTCTGGTTTGCATCTCGGATACTGAGTTCTAAAAGTATGCATTTTAGAATAGATTAAAATGATTTATGAGGCAAAATAGGGGTGAAAAAGAAAAATATATCCTGATAATAATAACTTTTTAAGACATCCTTGGATCCTGCTGATCATTTGTTGTCTTTAAATCTAAGTGCAGATTCAGAAACCTCCAAAGATCCCGAACTCATTAGACAAGCCTCTCTGGAGCTCGTCAAAGATCTTCCATCAGAATATATAGAAATGATAGAGAATTGTGACTTAACTTCACTGTCTTTCACCCACCTGAGATATCGTGCGCCCTGGGATATACTATTCGAAAACTTCAGGAGAGGAAATGTTATAGTGGCCGGGGATGCCATGCATGTAATGGGTCCTTTCCTTGGTCAAGGAGGCTCGGCAGCCCTTGAAGATGCTGTTGTGCTGGCCAGATGTTTGGCGCAAAAGATGAAGAAAATTGGAGCTCTGAAAGAAAATGTTAGGCCGCAAGAAATTGGTGAAGCACTGGATCAGTTCGTCAAAGAGAGGAGGATGAGATTGTTCTGGCTATCCTTACAAACCTATCTTTCTGGTTCACTACTGGACACTTCTTCCATGGTTAAGAAAGTTTTGATTCTTCTTGTCTTCCTTGTTTTGTTTAGAAATCCAGGGCATCACACACAGTACGATTGCGGTCGCCTCTAAGCCCTTGGTTTCAATTAAGCTTAAGTGGTATTTCTACGTTTGCGGCTGTTGTAACATGACATACTTTTATGCTTTTCATAATCCGATGATTGCTGACGATTTGAGCTTTTTAACATTTTTCCTCTTTTTGGCATCATCGTAGTGGCATCTGTTTTGTTTTATTAATAATGTACATCAATCAATTAATTATTTGTCTAGTAATAAGTGTCAATTATAAAATTAATTATTAATTATAAACAGTAACTAAATTTTAATTTATAATAAATTAATATTAAATTTTATAAATTAATTAAATTAATTAAAATTTAAAAATAATTAATTTTTGTTTGTAATTAAAATGTCTCTCAATTTTTAATTTAACAAGAATAAAAATATATTTTTTTAAAAAATTAATATGTAATTTTATTTAAAATTATGTATATTTTAATAAATATATTTTAATTTTTTAAAAATTATAATTTGACAATCTTAAAATAGATTTTTTAACAATTTTAACCGCCCGTAAACTCAAATAAACGGATTTCATTAGGCTGCGAAATTTTCCGAGAAAATAATTATGGAAATTGCTGACTGTTCAATGGCTTTCAGAAGAATTTATAGATCTCTCCCTCTTTCAAGTTTATCGTCTATAAAGGTCTAGATTTTTCTCTTACACAAAGCGTCGCGCGGATGGCTGGTGAGGTTATTGCGAGTTTCCCCACCTAAAACTCACAAAAACATCGTACTTCCATGGTCCAGAGTAAGAGTAAGAGGGAAACAAGGGGGGAGGGGGAGGAGGAGGCGTAGGCGGCGGTGATGGAGACAGAGGCAGAAGGGGGGGGGCGATGAACTCATCGTCGAATGAAAACTCTGCTGGGAAGCAAGAACAATTCGCATATTGAGAGGTTCGAGTCACTGATTTCGAAGAGGCATTTGTTTCTTTTTGTAAAACCCTCTGTTGGTTTTTTATAGGAGTAGTGGTCTGTATACTCGACAAGAAAGAATTTTGGGTACTCTACTCTCTGGATACTTGAGATGCTCAGAAAAGTAACTGTTTGTTTTTTCGCTTGAGATGCTCACTGGTCAGTCGGCTGAACATGTTTGTCACCGATTCTCTGGTCTCAAATTTTCCGTCCAAACAGAAGGGCAAGTTGTCAGGACAGACGATGAAGCATAGAATTGGAGGGTACTCACCAAACACGCCTCAGTTGCACTCTAAAGACCTCCTCACCCTTGTCTCTGTCCTCGCTTTTCCATCTCTTCTCTTTCTCAAACGATGAAGCTCTCTTGATTTTTTGAATCGAGAAACGAAGGTACGGAAATTTTAAGCATGAGTTCTCTGTAAGGTCTATATTTTTTAATTAAAGTCTGAATTTTTAAAAATTTTTATTTAAAAATTATGATTTTCATTTTTATCTTAACTATAATTTTTTTTTAGATGAAAGAGAATTTTACTATTAAATGTATGTGTTAATCTAACCAAATTATTTTTTTATATAAATTGAACAATTACCGAAAAAAAATTTTCAAATTAAAAATTTTCAAACATATTAACCCTGATTTGGCACCCAAACTCCAATCCTTGTGTTAGATAGGTTTTATAAACTATACTGAATTTACTAGAACCAAGGGGTATAGGCCCTGATTTATCACTCCTGTTGAATAATGGACATCATCATATTTGTCAACAACGTCTCTTGGAGATGTGTCATGTTGTGACAATCAATGGTCGTGAGGATTATCTGATAGTCGGTGGTCATAATTAACTCATTATGTCATCGCTGGCCTCTCTAGTGTATCATTGCTTAGCCCATCTTTTAGTCAGGGAGTGAAGTGTCTCAGATTATTGAGTCTTTTGGTGTGATCTGTTACTGATAATCTTTCTCCGTGCAATTTTTTGTTGCAGGTGTCGTCAACAATGTTCTTAAACCCGCTGAGAGGTTTTCTGTTCCTGTGCATCTGGTGAATTTTTCTGTTTTGAAGACAACTTGCGGTGTACGACATCAGATTTTCCATTGGCTTATAATTATCTTCTGTATGGTTATTACAGTTTAAATTGATTTAGTTATAAATATATTGAAACGTGACCATAGAAGCCTATATTCATATGTTCTAAGACCTGATTATTCCCCTGTCTGCGTTAATAGATCAGGTATTTCTGTGCTTACTTGACAAGTTCTTTGAGTTACTACTGTAATATTTTACCCCTTTTTTAAACCCATAAAACAAACTTATCCCTATAGCTAAAATGAGAAGTACTCCACTGGGTATCATTTGAATTATGAAATCCGAGTAATATAAGTGGTTGCGCGATATGGACTTTGGCTATATCTACCATGCCATATGTTCTTAAACACGAAGCGTGTCTATGCAATGCATAAAACTCAGAAAGGAACATAGTTGGTCCATCGTTGATTTGTAATATGTGAGTGGCATAGTTTGCCATTCATTTTTAATGTTTCCGGGTGCTGTCCTTTTGGTATCTAACTCGAGCCAGACTACAACGTGCAAAATTTCAGTGTTCTGATGCAAAGTATCTCGGACTATTGTTGTCAAATCTCGAAACCAATTTCCCATGATGGTATGCCACGATAGTCGTGTTCCATGAATAGCGGATCATGGTGGCGAAGAAATAATAAGCTAAGAATTTTTCTTTTTTCTTTTTCTTTTTTTATTTTTTATTTTTTGTCGAGTCAAATACGCAAAGAATTTATTATCTCTCATTCACTGATGAGATGATTCCTACTCCATGGCTTAATTAATTCGGAATTTTATTTGGCGACTCTTCCAACATCGCAAACTAGATGATTGGTCATCTTGAACGCGTTTTTCTCCATTCTTAAATCTATTACTCAGGCACGATCATTTTTGCTTTTGCGTTCATGCTGCCAGCGAGAAGAGAGGTGGAGGGAAAGCACCCCGACACATTTCATATAGCACCAATGAGATTCCACTGGGGACTTTTTGAGATAACGATAAGGTGTACATCCAAAGAAAAATCACACCCAGTTTGTAACTTTAAAAGATATCCTCGCCTGTAAGCTACAATGAGACACGATGTAAATCTAAGAAAATCACGGATGAGTTTGTAGCTTGGTAGAAAGTAGCATCATCTGAAAACTAAAATGAAACGGCGTCTAACCTTTCTATGACGGGTAGCTCAGCCGCTTCTTGTTCCAGAGACGCACTTGCAATCTCTGGAAGGCATTGACTGCCATAATCATACGGGAAGAATAAGCAGCAATTATAATCTCTTCCCGGGAATGTGTAACTGCAGGCCTCCTGCATAGCTTTTGTCCTTGTATTGTAAGAAATCACGCATCCCGGAAGCTGCAGATACATGGTCTTCAAGTCATCAGCGTAAGCTAAAGGAGATGCATCGCGAGGCTCCTGATGCCTAAAGTGCAACCATTCTTGGTGATTGACACTGTTTTCTAGTGCCCACCCGAACCTCTTGCGGTCATAGACGCTATAGTGTGAGTAGTGATCATGGTCCCGTTCATTGAGCAGAACCCAAGTTTGAACTCCTTCAAAATCAGTGTAGCAATAGTGAACTCGACCGTGAGATTCCCATAAGCATCGCCGGTAGGTCATGGTTGATTGCCAACACCAGTCCTCCGAGAAATTTGGCAGTTCCACCAATTCACAATGGTCATCCTCGACCCAATACGACAGCAAATGTCCGCTTATCTCCCAATGGATGGCTCCATTAGAGAAGATAGGAGGTGTCCTGAGCTCAGGAAACTCAAATTCTGGAACTAGAATAGGAATTGAAAGATTGGCGGGGCTGTGTCTTCTCCATCTTCCAGTTTCAGAAGAGAAAATCGCTAGCTCCAGACCACCAAACAATACTTCTGAATTATTATGATTTGTGTCAGCACCGCGTACAAGGACAACACGATAGCGATCCCCGTCATAAGCTAAACCGGACCTGATGATTGGCCCTGTGATGCCAGCAGGTTGAGGAAGAGTCACAGAGTACTTGGAGGTGGGATTGAACACATGGTAATCGACTTCTTGATCCCCAACACTGGACAACAAAAGCAACCCTTTGCACGAAGAATTAACTTGCACATAACCATGAGTTGAGAAACTGAGCGAATGTTTAATGCCAAAAGCGCCGTTCGCCTTATTAGCCTGCAAAAAAACAAACTGGGACGATCCATCTTCGAACTGATATTGACATACAAAGCCAGTATTATTTTTTACAATCTTGTTCTCACCCACGACTGCAGAAGAACATTTCGGTTCCATGTTTTGTGGATGGCGAACGGAGCTTTTTTCGGACCTTGAGAAGGAAGCTAATCGATTCAAAAACAAAAACAAAAGAAAATTAATCGCTGGTGGAGGTTTTCCCGTCTACTCTGCGTGAAATATGAAGGGAGCCGACGGCGGCGGATGACTGAATAGATTAATACGTAAAAGAACGACTTGACTTATCAATTTGTTAACTAATTATATAAATAACACGACAATTAACTTAACTGAGAAGGATAAATATCAATATTTATATAAGAGCAAACATAGAATTTCTAACCAATTATTAAATCATATAAAATAATACTTAATTAGTCCAATTTCAATTTGAATGTTAAATAACTATTAATTTAGATTAAATTCAACTAAATTAAGTTCGGAATGTTCAATCCCCGTGCAACTTACTTCCTCCTCAAGTTGAGTTGGACTAGGAAGTTACTTCCTGCTCAAGTTGAGTTGGACTTGGGTCTCCGTCACAAAAATAAATAAATAAAAAGTAAAGAAAACATGCGTAGCGTCCACGCTTTTTTATTTACATTTTTCCTCTGATGGGGGTTTGTAATTAGATAAGAGTAATTCATACTGGATGTGGTCATAACTTGTCTACGCGGTTTATAAAAGATGCTCCGAGGATAAGAACAACGAATCGAACGGCTGAGAATATTTTCATTAGTTTAGAGTATCACTTTATATGACTAACATTATTCATATTTTCAAGAAAAAATTAACCAAATTATCTATCTTGAGAACATGCTGCCCCACATTGGCTTGGTGACTAATTTTCCCATTTATCGATATATTATCTAGAAGCCTCATTTTGGCCTTTTGCAATAATGAAAGTCATGGAAGGACCAACGAAGTTCAAATGCAGACTTACCCGTAAATGGGGTGTCTATTAACGACATAATTCCCGCGTACTGTGTCCCACCCACCATGACCCTTGCCAAGCAGTTTCACAGCCCGAACGAAACGTTAGTTGGACCGGTTCGTCCTGACAGTTGCCGGTTCTCGGTTTTCTTGGAGAACTCTGGAAAAACCCTAGAGACTCAGTGTCCCACCTCGCCGCCGCCACCTGCTCGACATAATTACTGAACCATAAACCCTAGTAGTACGAAGCAAGCAGCACGATGAGCGAGGGCACAGACGCGTGGCAAATCATCCACATTCCCGAAAAGCCGCCGATCCCACCTAACCAACAACCGACCGGTGAGATTATCATACTCTGAAAAAAAGGGAGGAAAAAAAAAAAAAAAAAGAGCACGAGGAAAAGTCTGTTTTCTTCGTCCAGTTATTTAAATTTGAAAGAAATTCTTTATTTGTTTACCTTTCCTTTGTTTTTTGTTTTTTGTTTTTTTGATTGATTTTCATGGTTATTAATTTATTTTCTGGTATTTCCATAACACGCAGTGAATGTGGTTGCTTCAGTGATCGAGCCAAAGCATGCTAATATTCTTATAAGGTTAAGCTTTGTCCCTGGCTAATTAATATTGATTGCCTGACCGTATGCTCTATAGACGTTGTTTCATCAACGGAAAAGTTGTTCTGCTTCTTGTGGTTTTAAAATCCTAGAAAGTGATCGAATGTCGTTGGTTCTGTCTGAATAGGCGTCTAAATCAGGTAGCTCCACTTGAAAGTCTCTGGCATGTGAAGCGGATTCAAAAGAGAAATGTTGAAGAAGGTAGGCTCGTCGATATTATATCGGTTGAATTCGTTGGAGTTGAATCAACTCTTACATTTAGATTAGTAGAGTTTAAGTAGTGTTTACACTCTTATTTACGCAATTGTGCATGCAATAGTTGCATTTTTATTGTACCTCCGGACACAGTGAACAATTTAAGGCAACGTTTAGGAAGTAACATGGTAATAACTAAAAATGTAGATCAATCACAGTTTACTCGATCCCATAAATAAATAGAGTTGAATGTAAGAAAATTACTTTACTGCTCTCTTGTGCCTACCATGTTACTTAATAAGTGTTATTATGCAGTGATGCTCTAATTTTTTTGACAGGAAAAACTCAGCTATCAGTGATCTTATGTCTAGTTTATGAGGATGATCATCAGCTGGGTGGTTTGCCACAGTGCGTGCAGGAGCTCATTCAATCCTACCAGTTGAGTCCTTTTATCACAAAAGTGGGTTTTTCATTTTTTTTTTTTTTCTCTCCATGAAAGATTCATTTTCAATAGTTTGTTACACAAAGTACCATTAACTGTGGCAAGACAAATAAAAGAATATCATGGCCTTGACTTGCATTGTAAATGGTTGGTATAGCTTTTTATTTCAATGCTTGAAATTTTGCTGTGGCATGAGGCTGGAAATCCTGATGCTCTCTCTTCTGGATGCAACGCTTGAATGTTTCTATGGTCTATGAAGCTAATATCAAAATTTTTCTTTAAAGTCCTTGAACAATGTGTAGAAGCTGGTACTTGAAGTTGTTCCATAGATGTCATGTTTAACAGTTGTAACATATTTTTGTTTGCATTCAATGCTACACTTCATTATATGTAGTGAATGTGGTCGTCTTTTACAAATTACAAGTATTGTTTTATCAAGTTTAGGTTTGCAAATTTGCTGCAACATCTAGAGAAGAGTGGGAAGAGCAATGCAAGCTATGGCCAACTTCCTATCATCCACCAACCTAGTAAGTTTTATTTAATCACTCCATGTCAGTTTTCTATTGTTGTTATTGGTCGATGGGTAGGACTATCAGTTTTTTATACAGGAAACATAGATGCCACGTGTTAATCAGTGGTTGTGAGTGGTTTGGGACAGGACGAGAAAATAAAATGAACCAGTGGTTGGGACTGTCACATGTTTTGTGGCGGTTCTGTATTCATTTTGCACCTAGCCTTCATGTCAATGTTTGGTGAAATAATCCAAGTTTGTATAGCTGGTTTTATGCTTATTGTGTTGGAAAGTTTTGTATTTCACATCAGTCTACTTGAAACTTGTAAGAAAAGTGAAATTGGATGATTGTTGGAAATATCATTTTAGACACTGTTATCCTGACTATGCCCTTCAATTCTTTCGGTGGGCCCCAAAAAATCTCTTGAACCTCTCTATCCAATCAATTCTTTTCACATATCTGTTTTTATGAACTTTGCTTAGCTTTATCCAAGTAATCCCCTGTGTAGGTCTGTTTCCATGAACTGTTTAGTCTCTTCTTACTTTTTTTAAACTGTATGTCCTTTCCTTCTATAACACAGCAATATTGAGGGCATAACTGGATTCAGTAAGGATGACTCACTCTCAGTTTTCAGCTTCATGAAGATGGCAATTGAGTTGGCAAAATCTGGTGATGGTTTGGTAACTATTTGATTTCTTCATTGAGCTATTTGCTTCCTACCCGAGGATTGCAACCTTGCTAGGTTTTACTGACTCTACTGTTGTCTATGGGTGTTAGTATCTTAATAAGCCCCTAATTTGGTGCCTAACTAAAGGTGTAACATCTCTAATTGTTTAGAATAGTCTAGTGGATTAAACAAGTTGGTGTCATTTTGGCTAATCTGCACCAAATTTGCATCCCATTTTACTAAATTAAAAAGCTGTTATCCTGAAAATGCAAGTAGATGATTACAAATTTGAATCCTAAAGTAAGCAGGCAACTAGTGGCACTAAATTAAACATGCATTTGCACTTTGCCTTTGTAATCTCCCTCAGAAATTCTAGAAAACAATCTTGTTGCTTGCCTAAACCTGAATCATTAGGTAACACTCCATAGCATACTGCTCTTTACAAGTCTGAGTTCATATCTGTCTAAGCATGCCTGTACCACCTGTTCTTGTCCTTGCAGATAGTCAATGCTGCAGTTATCGTGGATCCTTCTTTTCGGCAGATTATTGCCAGTGGATACGATCAAATCTACTCATGGCATGTTTCCACAGACAAGAGCTGCACAGTAGATGCTCCCTTTAAAATGCCAGCAACCATTAGATCTCATCCTGATTGGAATGTACCAAGCCAAGAGACCATGCTTTCAAGTGGGCTGCCTAGTGCTCTTAATGGAACTTGTGTTGCTGTATCTTGTTTGAATCCTCGATGGTGGGCCCAGCAACAATTGTATGTAACAAGTCCTTGTTACTGGCACCCTTTACGACATGCTGCTATTGTTGCTATTGAATCTTCTGCCAACAGGGACAGATGCTTGTTCCCTAGTCTGGGCTCTACAGGAGAGAAGCCCCACGAAGTGGAATCAATGCAGTTTGCAAGTTTTCCAGCAAAAAGACAAAAGATTGCAAATGTGAGTTAATTTTGTCCACTTGTATTGGGTAACCTAAACAAATTTAATCCAACTGGACACACTCACAATTTACTTGTTTGGAAGAAACTATTAGTTTGCCAGCAATGACATCTCCTCCTTGCTTGCTTCAGGCTGAAAATGGGAAGGAAATAGATGCTCATACCAAGGGTTCTGCTTCAGTACCAGTGAGACCTTACCTGTGTACTGGTTATGATATCTACCTTGTATGGGAGCCATGTACCATGTAAGTTTTTCACATGAAATATTCCTTGCCTTCTATTGTTTTTTCCCCTTGATTGTCCAGTATTTTAGACCTTCCATAGGTAGAGTGGTGTCATAATCTGTCACCCTAGCAATATTCTGTTGGACCGTATTATTGTCTAATTATTTGGCCAGGTAGGGCAGTTATTTTATCTGCAATTTAATTGTCTTTTCAAGTCACGAAATGCACACTATGTAGATACACTACATTCTGAAAAGCATTTTGTTTAATTCATATGATGTTCCTTATATATCAGGGAATAAATCTGGGATAGTTAACTCCAGAAATTTTGTTCCTGGTCTGCCTCGAAGACTCTCGGTTGCTTGCTTAGATTTATTTGTTTAACATATAAAATGAAAGTAATGCCTATTCTATTGCATTTTACTGTTAGTTATGGACATTGCAGTTAGTTTGGCAGAAAACTGTATTCGGAATGGGTTCTGATGAATTTTGGGCTTTAATATACTGTTCAGACTTCTAGTCTGTTAAGTGATTCGATTGTCTGGAACTTGTTACATACTCGCGCCTAGAGGCTCTACTGTTTTTCCCATTCTTTTTCTATGTTCCATCATTATCAGCCTGCAATACTTAATTATCTGATTCTTGACCAATTTTTTCATTTAAGGTGCGCAATGGCACTTGTTCACCAAAGAATCAGGCGCATATTTTATGCCTTGCCCAACCCAAATGCTGGTGCACTTGGCAGCGTCCACAGACTGCAGGGAGAGAAAAGCTTGAACCATCACTATGCTGTCTTCAGGGTTTTACTGCCTAGAGAAGTTCTCGGTTTGGTTGGAAGGTAGTGGCAGCAAAATCTGCTGCCAATTACCAAAGTGCAAGGCATTATTTGCTAAAAAGATTGGCACCTGTCATCTGAAAAGCCACTTGGGCATTCGTTCTTTCAATGGAATGGCAGATTGGGCATGGTAACTTGCAGACTTGGCTTCGACAGACAGTTCCAGAATCACTAGATATGAAATGCATCCTGACGTACAAAGCGCACCTCTTCAGTCCATGTGGAACCCTGGCGTGGGGCTTGATTGGCTTTTTAGTGGTTACCATCATGTTCGGTTCATCATGTATTCTTTTACGATCATTGAAGGAAACTGGATTTTTCTTTCATGTTCAGGTGTCAGTCAAGAACAGTGTTTCTAGGCAAGTTCTCAAGTCTCACTTGAGAAGGTAAAAACGACCAAAGAACAGGTAAACTGAATGTTGTCCCCGAGATCGAATATAAACTTGGGATGACGCCAATCACGGTGCCAACTTCCAACAGGATTGGATCAGCTTTTAACCATGTTTAAGGCAACTATCATTCGGGGTCTGGATATCCGACAGAAGTCTTCGAGTAAAACCTGGCCCGCTCTGGAGGAGACTGGTAAATGATGGAAGTCCAAGTCCATTCCAAGGCAAACTTCGACAACCTGTCCACAATCTTAATCATGTTTGCCTCCCTGCACAATCAGCTTAATTTTCCCGGATCACAGTTCGAAGCAATCCTCGATCTACTGTTTTCCACTAGGTGCATATATAGGTGGGCCAAACCCAGCACCTTTGAGGCCTTCCACAAAAGACCTAGGGCTACTTGTGAGTCTAATACCGGTACTCTGTGCGGCTCGAGCCCAGTCACAATTGAGCCCATAATAGGCAGCCCATAGTTCCGATGCGAGTCCTGAATGGAGCCCAATGTTTTACACAAACCCATCAGCCCAAAAGCGGAGCTCATTCCTTATCAATCCAACCCCTGCTGCGTGGACATTCATTAATCGGTTTGGTTTTAATAGCGCACGTCGGGGATCAGGTCTAAGGCGCTTTCTCCGACAATACCTGTGGAGTTTGCCAACAATGTTATTACGTTAACCAACTTGGGCTGAAAAAAATATATAACAATAATAATAATGACAAGTGAATTTAATACTTCTATTTTCCTCAAAAAAAAAAAAAATAAAAGGAATCTAACACGTTTATATACTATTATCACAGTTATTGTATTTTTTAACTGTACGTATTTTTATCACAGTTTTTGTCGTACACACTGTCCTATGGCACATAATAGAATATTTTAGCGAAAAATCAGAATTTTAAGTTTTATATTATGTCAGGCTCGACCCGGTTCTCTTGTTACCTAAAGTTTTCATGTACGATATCAGCATTAGATATTCAACTGTCCTCGTTCCCGAGGGTCAAAAAAGTACAATAATTGTTGGGGGACATCCTCCATTATAATGAAGAGAGCACCGAAAGAGAAGAGAAGATCACGGAGCGAGAGAGAGAGAGAGAGTAAAAATGGATGCTCTGAAGCCAAGGCCAGCAAACTCGTCCCCTTTGACCACACTGGGCCTCTTAGAAAGGGCAGCTACGGTGTTCGGTGACTGTCTTTCCATCGTCTACAACAGCACCACCTACACATGGTCTCAGACCCACCGTCGATGTCTCCAGCTGGCTTCCTCCCTTTCGTCCAACGGCATCAAGCGTGGCCACGTGGTCTCCGTCGTTGCTCTCAACGTGCCCGCCATGTATGAGCTCCAATTCGCGGTGCCCATGTCGGGCGCTGTCCTCAACAACATCAACACGCGCCTTGACGCCCGTACGATCTCTATACTCCTGCGTCACTCCGAATCGAGGCTCGTCTTCGTCGACTGCGTCTCACGCGATCTTATTATCGAAGCCCTCTCTTTGTTTCCGTCTCAGTCCCAACGCCCTCGACTCGTCCTCATCACCGACGACGATGAGCCCCCGCGATTCTCTACACTGACCGCCGAATTTTCTTGCACCTACGAGAGCATGGTGGAGAGAGGTGATCCCGGATTCGAGTGGGTCCGGCCAGAGAGCGAGTGGGACCCAATGATATTAAATTATACGTCAGGCACCACTTCATCTCCTAAAGGCGTGGTTCACTGCCACAGGGGAATTTATATCATTACCCTGGCTTCACTGATTGATTGGGGCGTACCCAAACAGCCTATCTATTTGTGGACCCTACCGATATTCCACGTGAATGGGTGGAGCTTCGCGTGGGGCATGGCCGCCGTCGGTGGGACCAACATCTGTGTCCGCAGGTTCGACGGTTCCACCATCTACGGCCTGATCAAAAGACACGGCGTCACTCACATGTGCGGTGCGCCCGTGGTCCTAAGCATGCTAGCAAATAGCCCCAACAATGAACCGCTCAAGAACCCGGTTCAGATCCTAACCGCCGGAGCTCCACCTCCGGCAGCAGTGCTATCGCGGACCGAGTCAATGGGTTTCGCGGTGAGTCATGGTTACGGGTTGACCGAAACGGCAGGCCTTGTGGTGTCGTGTGCTTGGAAACAAAAATGGAACTCATTCCCATTAAGCGAAAGAGCTAGGCTGAAAGCGAGACAAGGAGTGAGCGTTATTGGGTTCACTAAAATGAACGTGGTCGATCCCAAGACAGGAAATAGCGTGAAGAGAGATGGGTCATCTATCGGCGAGATTGTACTAAGAGGTGGGTGTGTAATGTTAGGTTATCTCAAGGACCCAGAAGGCACATCAAAGAGCATGAAAAACGATGGTTGGTTTTACACGGGGGACGTTGGGGTGATTCACCCAGATGGGTATTTAGAAATCAAAGATCGATCCAAAGATGTGATCATTAGCGGCGGAGAGAACATTAGTAGTGTGGAGGTCGAGTCTGTGTTGTACACCCATCCAGAAGTCTATGAGGCGGCTGTGGTGGCTCGACCGGATGCGTATTGGGGAGAGACACCTTGCGCATTTGTGAGCTTGAATGATGGGCTGGTTAAAAAGCCCAGTGAGAAGGACATTATCGGCTTTTGCAGGGACAAGATGCCGCATTACATGGTTCCCAAAACCGTGGTGTTTAAGGAGGGTGGTCTTCCTAAGACCTCAACTGGGAAGATTCAGAAGTTGGTGCTCAGAGAAATTGCCAAGGCCATGGGCTCCTCTACTGTTAGTCGACTGTAGAGTTGGATCCGCCACTCCGGTGAGCTTAAGCAGTAATATGTTGCTAGACATATATTATCTCTGCCCTTCTGGGGAAATAAATAAATGCCATATTTACAAGTTTAGTGATCAGTATTTCTGTTGTTCACAGTGACTACGGATCACAGTATCAAATTCAGCGTCTTTGATTGAGTGTGCAACTTTTCAGGGTTCGTTATCAAAAAAAATTAAAAAAAAAAGAAGAAGAATTATCGTTTTGGCTTTCTACATGCTAATATCACCTTTTCTTAGTCAAAAAAAAAAAAAAATTTGTTACCAAGTCAACAATTTTACTTTCCCTCCGCCAAATACGCACCGTATAAAGCGATTCCATACAAAACATGATTTGGCACAAAATGATGACGACACAAAAGATGACCTCTCAAAGCCACCGGAAGATACGGGCGGCCCTCTCTCCCTCTGTTCAATTTTAATGTTGTTTCGTTCATCAAATTTGACTTTGGAAATAATAAGTTTCTACCCACGAGAAAAAGAAAAAAAGAAAACTTTGTTCGATATATAGCAAATCCTTGTTGTTTTTTTTTTCTTTTTATTTTTTGGTTTTTCTCTTTTTCTTACTAGAAGTGACATGACAATACATTAAAAATTCATCAATATTACACATAAGAAGCTTGAATACTTGGGGATCATTTTTGTAATTAACGTTTTTTATTTTATTTTTATTTTTTGGGGGCCCTACCTACACATCCAGGTGAGCAGACCTTGAACTTATGACGTCGAATCTCTCGATGGCCATTTCGCATTTTATTTGCTAAAAGTGATCGGATATAAATTCCAAACTTCGACGTACACGACATCGATACTTTTCCCAAGAAAATATGGATAGCATTAAAGTTTAGAAACATTTAAAACTTGGCCACACGATTCTCCCTGAAAATGACAATATTTAGATTGAAAAATGCTACACGGACATCTATTTATGAAAAATATTCCTCTTAATAAAGACAAATTGAAAATCAAACGGAAGAATTATTGACATGGATGATTGTTTGATTCTTTCCAAAATTATAGTTTGCATTGGTAATGAAATGCCTAGTATTTTAATATGTTTGACCCAAAATAGGATTATAATAAAATTAAATAAATTCTTTTAAATTATATATTTAATATTATTTTTTAAAAATAAAATTTACTTTTATTAAATTATAAAAAAAATTTACAGAATAAAATAAAATATTCTTATTTATAATTTATATTATTAAAATTTATTTATTATAAAATAATATGTCTCTTCTTATAATTCAAGATTTTTTAATTAAAAAATATATCTTTTAACACTAATTAAAATAATTGTTTACGTATTTTGTTATAAAATATATTTTTAAAATTATTAAATAAATTTAAGAAATATCTTATATTCATTTTAAAACGTGGAATCCTTCTTTTTGCTAGGAAAACGCCACACGAAACTAAAACCTGGAATTTTAGATCACCAATTTTCCACTTTTTTTTTTTTAAATTACAAGGGAAGTTGGTATTAGGCAGCAGCCTGTGTTGGATAACAAGGTAATAACTTAAACATGGTCATATATATATAAACTAAATGGTCAAAATTTTTAGTAATTTTTAGAAAATAATACATGTCTTATATAAAAATTAATTAATATTATTATATGTATAGGGGTGTTTAGGCTCATATAATAAAAATTTATTATAAATTGATTAACAAATACTCTACGAATCTATTATATCATCAACAAGCTGTTGGTGTACAAGATTAGTAGGGCAACGACGTGTTTGGCAGCATGAATAGAAGAGTTGAACGTACAACAAGGCAGTGGGCCAAACAACGCAAAGGGGTAGAGTGTAGACTCCGGATTACATCAAACACAGCAAATATAAGAAAAATAAAATTTGTGCTCCTATAAAAAGGTGACGTCAATTTGCTGATGGGACATGTGACAGCCACGCTAGCTTGTTGTCCTAATAAAAAAGGAGTGGCGTAAACTCTTTACGAGCGGAAAAACGCGGGTTTCCACTCAAATGATGTGGACTTAATTTTGATGATGTGGCAAACTATTTTCAAATATAGTAAGGCACGAGAAAGTGCTAATAATAATAATAATATATATATATATATATAAAGTGCTGAAAAAAGTGAGGGAAACCCATTTAGACATAATTAATTTAGCAGCTGAGTTATGAAGTTCTTAGATAGAGAATTAAGGGTACCAACCAACTGCTACAACTTATCTCATGTAAATATTTGTAAAGTGGGTTTACAACAAAAGCTAGTAGAGTGAGATGTGAAATATTAATAAAAAAGAGTTTACCATCATCATCATATCATCATTATCATTATTATTATTATTATTATTATTATTATTATTTTGTTTGTTTTTGTAAGAAAAATAATAAAAGTTGAGAATATTCTTGTATATGTTAGTGCTTAAATGGAAAATATTTTATTTATGTATTTGTGGGTGAGTTTGCGCGGGCGGCTCGATATTTGGCCCGCCGCCATTGGAAGACAGTGTGGGAAGCCTACGTGCGGAGGAAAATCGTCCTCATTCCTTCGTACAGTTTCGCGGAGATAAGAGAAAATCGCCAGAGATGGATCGACCCAATGTGTCCCCAATACGGGCCCAAAATTACGAGTCCGAGAGCCGTAAAATTAGTTTAAGACAAGAAAGGTTGGTAACAAAGCATAAGACAAAAGCCAGCCAAAAAGGGTATCAAATTAGTTTCAACCACCAGAAGATCTCGAGGGGTAACAGACGCTTGTCGTCTCCTTGTTTCCTTCCCATGATAACGTCATTCTTTCGTTTTCCATGTCCCTTTGCATTGACCAAGGAATTAAAAGAAAAGGAAGAAAAAGAAAGGGGAAAAAAAAAACAAGCTAGTTAATTTGTTGTTTGTTTGTGTATACTATTTCACCGCCACCCCTCACCCATTCTGGGTTTGTTGCTCTGATTTTTTATGCACATTTCGTTGCCATCACCGCCAGGAGCTAAGCATCTGAACGGAAAAGATGAATGCCAGGCGTCCACTTTTGCTTCGGTTACTCTCAATCACCATCTCCCATTGCTTGTCATCACTTCCCTCCTTTCTATTTTTTTTATCATCTCATGCAATGCAGGTTTGTTTAAGTATCTCGTACTTTATAAAAACGATTACTTTCTTCACAAGATCAATTTTACGACTCTATCAATATTTGGCGCATTGATTAGGAATAAATTTATCTTTGCAGTTATATTAACAATCATATGTGCCGGTAAACAAACTAAAAGCAAGGGTTAGAAATATCAAATATCAGCAATCTGTAACTCGGGGCCCAAAATTACAAGTCCAAGGTAACATTTTTACAGACATTGATCGTCAATAGCATCACTTGTCTTTTTTTCTTTTTTTTTTCGTTAGTTGAATTTTATTTTTTATTTTTTATTGTCTCGCCCTCGAATTAGAGAGAAGTTTATGTTATTGCGCCGCAATGAATTTTTAGACTTCTTGTCTATTCTTAAATTAAAGTAAAATTTATAAGAAATTTATAAGAAATATTAATGAAAAAGTTTTAAATTTTAAATATAAGAAATTTTTTTATTTAATAATATTTAATAAAATTGTTTATTAAAAAAATTTAATAAAAATAACAACATTTAACTTTAATTTTTGTTTTATGACTCTAATTATTGTTTCGATTTACCCATCCAACCGTATGTTAGAAAGAATAATGCTATTTGACACATCCACGTGGCAAATCGGGAAGAATCGGGAGAAGTTCTTCGTGTCAAATAGCATTATTCTGTTGGAAAACCTGACGTGGGGATGTGCAGCAAGCGCAAAGCGGCCAAAGGGCAATCTGTTTTTTCGACTTCCGGAACAATTCATGGCTGTGTGCACTCGGATAATCTTGCTTGTTCTGCCTGTCATATTATCCGCTTCATTTTCTTCTTCAAATACTGATAAATTGATTAGCGGGTTATCTTTGTCCGTGAAGAAGGGTAATGATTTCTTGACCCCACCAGGAGGAATCTTCATTGCTGGATTCTTCCCAGTTGGCAGCAATGCGTATTGCTTTCCTATATGGTTTACTGAACCTTTTTACTCACAACTACACGGTTGTTTGGATGGCAAACCGTGACCAACCAGTTAAAGGAAGACAATCAATGCTCTCTCTTCTTCAACCCGGTAATCTTATTTTAACTGATGCCGGCCAGTTCATGGTTTGGTCTACCAACACGGCTTCTGTCTCGTTTATGCAATTATCTCTTCAGGACAAGGGTAATCGTGTACCATCTGGCTTAGAAGGTGATGTTCTTCGGCAAAGCTTTGATTTTCTGACAAATACTCTTCTTCCCGAAGAGTTACTAACCAAAGACAGGCAGCTTATCTCCTCTAGAAGTCAAAGCACCTAGTCCTCATGATGCTACATGCTTTACTTTGATAATGATAATGTTCTTCGTCTCGTCTATAACTATCCCGAGACTTCGAGCATTTACTGGCCAGACCCAATGTTTTATGAGTTGGGAATTTGGGAGGTCCAATTATAACAACAGCGGAATTGCCTTTCTTGATACACGGGGCAGATTTAGTTCCACCGATAATCTCTCTTGTGTCAGCAGATTATGGACCTACGCCGATGCAGAGAAGACTGACGATTGATTATCATGGAAATGTTCCATTGTACAGCCGGAAAGATGGCCGGGAAAAGTGGGTTGTTTCGGGGCAATTCATGTCTCAGCCATGTTTAGTTCATGGGATTTGTGGCCCTTACACCATGTGCTGCTATGTTCCTTCAAGTTCCGGCTCTGGCAGGAAATGTTCCCGCCTTCCAGGATTCAAGATGAAGAACGATGCCGATAGGTCTGTGGGCTGTGAACCCGAGTTCAATCTTTCTTGTAAGAAAAGTGAGGCCACTTTTCTTCAACTAAATCATATTGAGCTTTATGGCTACGACAATGGCTTCCTCCCTAATTACACATTAGAAATAAGCAAAAAATTATGCTGTCAACCATGCGATTGCAAAGGTTCCAAGTCAAATTCGCCAAGCATAATTTTCCAGCAATATTCCTTTTTGTTTCCCCAAGACACGGCTGCTAAATGGGCGTCGTTTCCCGAATTTCGAAGGATATGTATACTTGAAAGTGCCGAAAACAATTCTTGCCTCCTCTGTAGTTAAAAATGAAGAATCCGAGTTAGATTGCCCCAATGAAAGTGTCAGGCTGCTTGATATGACGTATGCAAAAATTCTTAACAAAGAACCACTGGATTTTGTTCTCTGGTTCTCTAGTGCTATTGGAGTAATTGAGTTTGTTGGCATATCTTGGCCCGGTGCTTCTTGGTAAGAACGCAGCAGATATCAGATGGAGAAAAGCGAGGGTACCACATTGCAACTCGCTTTAGAAACTTCGCATATGCTGAGCTAAAAAAGGCAACTCACGGTTTCAGTGAAGCAATTGGAAGAGGTGTAGGTGGTACTGCGGATAAAGGAATGCTGCCTGATCAAAGAGTTGCAGCAGTAAAGAGGCTGAACGTACCAGGGGGAAGCAGAGTTTCGAGTCGAGCTTAGCTCCATTGGAATGCTTAACCACATGAACTTGATAGACGTAGGGACATTGTACAGAGAGAGAGCACAAGCTTCTGGTTTACAAGTACATGAAGAATGGTTCTTTAGCAGAAAATCTCTCTTCCAAGGCACTTGATTGGAAGCAAAGATTCGATATTTTTATTGGCACGGCCAAGGGCCTTGCTTGCTTACACGAAGAACGCTTAGAGTGGCTCTTTTTTTTGTTTCTTTGGGTCCTGGACAGATCAAAAAGACTATCTTAAAGATTCGGAGCTAAGAAAAGACCCGATTATGCTTGACGAAGGGTTGGCCTTTAAGGGCTGGCCACCCGTAAATACAGGTGAGTCCCATCAGGAAGAACATTGTTCTCTCCCCAAAATTATCCTTATCAACAAGGGAAGAATCACATCAGGAAGAACACCAATTTGTTGCCTTGAGTCCCACCATGGTACTCAAACCAACCTAGATTTAAAGGCCATGGCCGTGGTGAGTAAGATGCCTAGGCAACTCCATATGGACCAAACATTATATGGATAATATTAACATAACAGTACTGCAGCTTAATACTAAGAAAAACCAGGAAGAGCTCAAGCAACAAAATTTCCTGGGCTTCTGTGTTATTTGAACACTACAGGAAGCATAAATGCTAAGTAACATGTCTGCGGAGAGCCTCCAAAAAGCTAAAAACCCAAAAATTAGGCATATAAGGAATATCGCTATTCCCCTATTCTCCATAGATATCTGATTCTCTCTAACCATTTCAACCATTGACCTGCAAATTGACAGCACATGTCAGAACGTGAAAGCACAAATACTTCCACTCCTTAGTCCAGAGGGAAATGAAACCCATAGTTCATCTTGACAAAAGCAGGGGGAAATGACCACATAACGGAGGAGGAAAAGCCACTCTAAGTTCACTTTAAGACTTTTTGTTATATAACAGAAACAAAAGCAACCTGAGATGAGTACTGTCCTTGAGGAGATTGTCCAACTGTGCAGAAGCAATGGATTGCCAAGATATGAGATCGTCAACATTTTTGGCCTGCAAAGGGAAATAAAGGACAGAAAAAAATGAACCGAAAAACAATTGTAAGTGTCAAGCAAAGTAACCAACACTTTGCAAGAAGTAAGGGAGGCAGCTCACATACCATGACTTCCTGGGTATCCAGGAGATTCTTTATCTCCAATCTGATATTCTTTACAACTATATCTTTATCTCCTAAGTCATTATCAAACTCTCTAAAGATAATGCCATATCTTGAATTAACTTTCTCAAGGTAGTGCTCCAAGACAGATAAACTTAAGTCCAGAGACCGGACTTTCTGCATTAATACTTTAAGAGCTGTGTCGCCGGGCATCCTGCTAGCTTGTTGATAGCGAATTTCATCAGCAGAATCAGGCACATTGCTTTTCGGAACTTCAATTTTTGTATTGAAGCTTCCAAATGAGGACTTAAATTCCATTCCTTTGGACAAGTCTTCATAAAGATCATCACCTTGGCTGGACTCTGATTGGGACGACACTGGTTTCTGCTCACCAGTTCCATCCTCTGATGCAAAAAAATTATCTGGTACCGAGATCAAATCCTCCAGCATTCTCTCAACAGCATCCACTCCATAAACTTCAATGACACTCAGAGTACAATAAAACTCTGCACCATAATGACTCAAAAAATTCCACTTCAAATATCTCACCCATTTTGGCTCTGTTAAGGCAAACCTCTGAGCAAGCTTGCCATTGGCAGCTGTAAAATTTCCAAGCTTGACCCACACATCTGTTGGATACACCGAGCTGCCAAGTAGCTCAAAATCTTTTAAATTGGAAGAGTAGTGCTCAAAATTTGCTATTTCTATTGTGTGTACCAAGGTTTCTTCCGAGAGCTCAATTTCAACAAATTTCTCCTCCGCAGAACATGGGTTCCGAAGGTACTTGTCCTTGTCTCTGCCTAATATATTTGAGGCACCTTTTGCCTCCTTATTGAAATCCAAAACCTTGGCCCCCTTTGAAGCAGAAGCATAGTTATACTCTTTACCACCAGGCTCCACCCTATGGATTACACCTCCAACTTGACCATTACCAGATTTACTTTTAGAGCTAAATGCTTTGCTTTTGAATTCATCAAGACCAGGAAGCACAACCCGGGATACTCGTTCGTTTCTCAGAGCGTTAGTAGCAACTGAACCAGAGGTTGCCACAGGTTGCTCAAAGGAAAAGCCATAATTTGTTTCTCGTTCACTAGTAAGCAAATCGTCATTGGACCCTCTCATTTCATCACTATATGTACATGGACTTTGGTCAGAATGCACGAAACCTGTTTGTTTTGTTGTATTGTGATCTGCAGGGCCAGAGCGTTGGTCTTCTCCCAGCTTGGAGTCATTCCAAGTTGATAAAGCAGCTGGAAATATTGCAGATCCATCTAAAACCACAAAAGAAAGAAGCAGCTGGTAAGTAGCCACAAAAGATGAGTGCATAGAGTAAAGAAACAAAACAGGAGCATCAAAAACATCAACAGATAAAAAAGGCAGATCATTAAGAAATGTCCTTACAAAACACGTCAAGAAAGTTATAAATATGTCAATTTAAAAGACCAAATTTGCCAAAAACCCTGATGCATCAAAGTATATAAGTTCTGTACAACCATGGAACTGATGAATATAATTTTCTACAGCCAGCCTAAATATATTTAGCATTATAAAAAGCCCTCTTACAGTCTCATATATCTTGACATAGCTGTTAACATCACAATAATCCAAGCAATTCTGCTACTCAAAGTTGCCATAACATTCCCTTACAAAATCATTATCTAGTTATGATCCTACTTAAACAAGATTCTCAGAGGGAATAGTTCTACCCTTCAGCCCTTTAGAACGTTTGAATCTTATGCAATAGAATAGAAAATCTGCCAAGGGAAAAAATAATAATAATAACAATTCAATGAAAAAAAACAGAAAACAAGTTTATCTTTGGTTGATGTCAAATCTACAAAAAGTTATGTATCACGTCTTTCAACACAAGTGATCCAAGGAAAAGAAATGTAAGATACAGAAAGAACATCGAAGCTAACCCATATGGCCATCGCCACGACTGATCAATAAGTTAAATAGGAAGAAAAGTCCCCACAAAGCGAAGAACAAAGACACAGAAATCATTCGCAGACAGTTCTTGCCCAAAGCTCTTCTCTGAAGAAGAGCTCTACGTGGTCTCTGCATCTCACATCAATCCAATGCAGTTGCTAAATCTTGACCAGTCTCTCTTTTTTTTAATCTAAATGAAAAAAAAAAAAAAAGACCACCTGCACCAGATCACACAAGAATTAGCCTTTATCTCACAACCCAACTCAAGTCTGTACAAAACTGAGAATTGTTCTTCTTCAAATCAAATGATTACAAAAAGCACCCAAAAAAAAAAATGTACATAGCTTGTGGATTCAGCTATAGTCGATGAAAAATAAAAAATCGAAAATAGTAACCAAGTGGGTATTGCTTTAAAGGCAAACAAAAGGAATAGCTTCAAGGATTAGAAAGAGAAAATATACAAACAAGGATTGGGAATTTTTCCTTTTCTTTTTTTCAAAAAGAAAAAAAAAATCCATCTTACCACTGGAGCTTGTGAAAGAAGCAGATAGCGGCATCCAAATCACAACCACAAAAAATGAAAAATTAAACCAAAATAAATAAGCCCTTTGAGAAAATAAGAGTCACTCGTGTTTCGGGTACTTTAGAAATTCCTTTGCGAGTCAAACCACAACAAAAAAAAAAAAAAAAAAACCCGTCTTTGAAAGGAAAGTCTCGATAGTTATGATCTCATTCAGCCAGCGAATCCAAAAATGAACATAAGAGGAAGTAGAAGAAAGAAGACAATGAAAGAGAAGAAATGCGTTGGCGGCAGTAACGTCAGTACATCACGAAAACGGCGTAGTTTAGGGAGATCTTCCGCGTCGGCGTGCCGCTTGGTTGATGTCGTCGCCGTTTTTATATTGTTCATCCTGTCCCCTTCGATCTTCGGTAACGGATCCCTCTCTCTCCGCTTCTCTTGTCAGATTTCTGTTTCTCCCTCTCATCTCAGATTTTGAAGCTTTTTTCCCTCACCCCTCTCTTTCTCTCTCTCCCCTCAACGCTCCGTTTATGTATTTATTTATTTCCCTTTTTGTTTTTTTTTTTTTTTGAGTTTGTAACTCTCGCTCCGCTCGCTGTAGCACGTGACGGTCATCCCCAGCTCATCCATTTATTTATTTATTTATTATAAAAGAAAGTTGGTTCTTTGGTATCATTTAATTTCTGAATCTGCAATGTTACGGCAGGAACGCCACGAATGCAAGAAAATGCTCTATCTCTCGTACGGTTCATGGTCATTTTGAGTCGCCGGAAAAAAGAAAAAAAGAAAAAAAATGACGATTTCATTGGAGGGGTGGGTTGGGGGGGAGCTATTGTCAAAGTAAGTCAAATTATCAAAAACAGAGATTTTCATTTGTTAGCAAGAAAACGTAATAACTAAGAAAAGATAAGTTAACGAACACTCTCGTCCAGTGACCAGGGAACACAGCACACAAATTGAAACGGAAAACAAAAGAGATTAGTTCCTTTTTAACAAAGAATTTCAAGTCTCATAACTTTCACACAATACCCACAACTCAGCATCCACCGACTTTTATAATGGACCGACGTAATTGATCGCTGCAATCTCGGTTACTCGTTCTAGCAGTTTCCCATTAGTCGATCGCATTGGGCATACCCATATATAAAATATTTATATATAAAAAAAATAAAAATGAAATTACAAATAACATGTATGTAACTGTAAATTGTAATAAGGAATACCAATTATACCGCATAAATGTGGATAGCTTTTTAGTTTCGTTTCGCTGTCGATTCAAATTTTGAAACGCGCAACCCGAGACTTCAATTCTGGATATTCTCAAAACGGTCGTCTCCGTCCAATTTGCCTTTTTTAACAATTTGACGATTTCCATATTTGAATTGAACGGTCCAATTTCCGTTTCTTAGGTGCCTCTGATCGTGAGTATGGCAGTGACAGCATGATCGCCCACGTGGAAACAGGAGGGGGGGTTGGACAACGGTTTTCAACGTGTCACGGGCTGCAACTAACGAGATGAGGTGTAATCTCCCGGTTGGCACGCGACCGAGACGTTGCGGCGTCGCTGTCGGCGCACGCCTAATGTTTTACTTGTCAGCTGTAATAAAGTTATATCCTTTTTTTTTTTAATATTTACAAATATTTTATTTTATTTATTTTTTAAACTAAAATTTATATCATATTAATAAATTTAATAACATGATATATATATATATGAGTATAATTATAATAACTCTTAAATATAATTAATTAATAAAATTGGTATTATTCTTAATAATTTTAGGTGAAATATACACTATTACACACTTTTAGTGAAAATTCAAAGGGTCTCTAACCGCGAAGATTTATTGTTTTATTTATTTGAAATTTGATAAGAATATTCAAACTGTTTTCAATTTGAAAACGCGGATTTTTTTTTTAATTTTAATTTTTATTATTATTCTTTTTTAAATGATTACATACACCTTTACCGTACTTTTGCCTGTCTTCGTGGCAAATATATATTCAGACAAGTTTAGGAGAGTAGAGTCCGCGGCTAGTGGGAAGCGGGAAGTTTCCTTTGCTTGCCGAACATAAAGACATTTGTCCGTTTCTTTATGAGGAAACTTCACAAGTGCGCCCTTACAAAAAATGCTGTGCTTCGTTTTTGTTGTCTTGAATAATGCGGCCAACATGATTCTAAGGCCTTGAAAATTTCGGTCAATTATTCTTTTAAAAAAATATATATTAAAAATAATAATAAATTAAAAATTTTTTAAAAAAATTCAAAATTTAGGGCAATCAAAATCGAATGACGATAACCAGTCATCTGCCAACGCCGGCCTCTTTTTCTTTTTCTTTTTCTTTTTTTTTTCTCCCGAGCATAAATACATTCTGAATTAATTAGAATTCAATTTCTTTTAACTCGCGTAACGCTAGACCGAAAAGGCGCTGTGGTGGGTTGCGTTGACTCGGGGCCTTCCTTCAGCCGTCCAAGTCCCGGGATCTTTTCTGCACGGAAGAAGCGTAGTTTTTATGGGATGGTGCGATCAGCAGGTTGCATAGGATGATTCTGGATATGAATATTGCGAATTATTTTTGATGGACTAACGACCATTGCCGTCTAATAATTTAAATTTTTTTTTTTTTTTTTTTGCAGCATAAGATCATTAGTTTAAATATCTGTTAAGGTATTTGATATTATTAAACTCGTATCGAGTTTACCGTTGCAATGGACCCAGCACTATAAATACCGACCCAGTTGCCGAATCCGCCCATTTTCTTTTGACATTTTTCAAACCAAAGGAACGGACGGACGGGTAGGCGCAAAGTGCAACGCCTCCTTTCCTCTTCTCCGCCCGATTCTGGTTGATTGGCAAGTCAGCTTTTCTTGAATATTAGGCTTTCGTTTCTTTGATTTTGCTTTTCCGGCTCTTGTTTTATCCTCCTTTTTTTTTTTCTGATTTTCTTTTGACTTTATTCTCGTTTCTTGTATGGTTCTTTGTATTATTTTTTGAATTTGGAATTTAATTTCCTTTTTTTTTTTAATAACCACACAACTCAAGGCTATTAATTTCCTTTTGCCTTTATTCTCGTTTCTTGTACGTCACATTCCGCTCTTAATTTCTTTCTTTATTTAATTTTTTTTTTTTTTTTTTACGAATCAATTCCTCGCCACAATTGATTTCTAGGCTATTAACCCTCGCCGAATTTCTCTTAAGTTAAAGAGTTTTCTCTTTTTTTAATTTTTGTTTTCTTTTTGATCTATAACATTCTCCGTATTATTTTCTTGAATTTGGAATTTGGTTTGGATCTGTATCCTTTTTGAGTAGTAGCTGACACATTTTTGGATTTATTTATTTTATATATTTACTTAAATTTTTAATATGTATAATTTATTCATAATTTTATATAATATTAATTTATCTTTTTTTATATATATTTTAAAGAGATTTCACTTGCTATGCCATGTTGTATAAAAAGAGGAGGTAAATTATACTTAAGAAAAGTCCACCTAAATGCAAGTAACAGTTACAAAGAAGAAAAATAAGAATGAATTAAAGAGAATATATATGTATTATTAAAAAAAAAAAAAGAGGAAAAAGAAGAAAGAATAATGGTAGTGCTTATATAATAAATTAACTCTAAGATTAGTCTATTGTAGGAATATATTTCATCAATTTAATCAAAATGAAATACTTTCAAAATTGTGTATATTTAACACATATGTGTTTTTAATACTACTAAACACTCGGATCAAAATCCAAACTCATCATTTTGTACGGAATAAATCGATATTTCTATTGCTAAGCTACAACCCTCGGGGGTGGTGAGAGAATATAGAACTTATTATCATAAAAGATGGCGAAATGAACTCGCCGGCCTTTTTTGCAAGGTTCATCAGATGATTGGGTTCGACGGCGAGGTCGTCGCGGCTAAGGGTGTCGCTTGCTGGGTCCATGTTCCGAGCGTAAGTAGTGGGCAAGAATGTTGCGGTTGCTACACGGGGAAGGCTGACTTTAGGTGCAATTTCGCTGTGCATGAGCCCCCCCTCCCTCTGCATTTCAGTCATAAAGATACGATATTTTTTAATTTTCAACGCAAGATTCAACCCCCCGTGACGTCTAGATATCTTAAACACTGTCATATTAGTTAGCATGGAAATAAGCAATTATCATACATCGGCTTAATTTCTCGACCAATTGTTTATCATTATCATTAGTTATAAATATATGTTAAAGAAATAAAAATATATAATTAATAATTATAATAATATAATCAAATAATACGTCTCTATACAAGGCAAAATGCCAACCATTGATTAGCGGATTGGCTTGCATAGAATTGAAAAGGGGCCCACTTGTAAACCCCGTATTGATGTTATAAAATAAATAAAAAAAAAAAAGATAAGATTCATTAAATTTGTTCGGGTAATGTAACATTAATTTTGAATTATATCAATTGATGCGTCCAATTTTGTCAGATTATTGTAGAGTTGAGTTGTGAACTGTAGACATCATCGAGCCTAAATGGATTAGGCCTTGAAGCCCCATTTGTAAAAACAGCACAATTGAGTGACTTTTTTTTTTTTTTTTTTTAATGATGTTTCCTTGTGTGTTGGACGTAGACCCAACCATTTTGGAATACAAAATTGGGCCTCTTTTAGGGCCTCACCGATGGGCGCAAATTCAACAGAAAAAAACTGGACCCTCTAAGGTTGGGCTCCAAACTTCTTGATTGGGCTTTCCACAAGTTTAATTGAAAATGGGCTGCACCACATTAAACTAATACCATTAACGTTGCTAAGGCAGCGGACCAGCTTCTCCATTTTTTGGTTTCGACAGATGCTATGCCATTGGCCCAAATTTATAAGTTCTCAGATATCCAAATTACAATAATTTAATATTCTGTCCGAGAAAAAAAGAAGACACTAAATTATTGTTAAAATTCAAGTTCACTTTGTTTTGTGTGTTTGAATTCTTGATATTTTGTATTAGATATTATTCTTCTTAGTAAAATATGGTTGTAATAAAATCTATGGCTAATGAACTCGAGAAATAAATATCTAAATATCGATTTCAAGTGAACTAGCAGCGTTTAATTAATCGAAAGTTAGAGAAGGAAACGGAGGGGGTTAAAAAAAAATCGAATATTGTTGGGCGGCGGAAAGTGGGCCGAGAATTTAACTTTTGGGTGACTTCTTGATGGGTTTGGGAGCAACTAATAAAGCGGACCCCATCAAGTTGGGCTCTAGCGTCATAGATTGGGCCTACACCCCATGGGAAAGCCCTTTTACATGACATCCTAATACGAAATTCAAAATTATTGCCATTAAAATTTCTGTAGGCCAAATTGTAAACTGAAAAGATTTACATTTCTACGCGTTGTAAGTTTACGAATTCTTTCCATTAAGGTTTACGAATTCAAGTTGTGTATCTTACGCCAAATTGCAAACTGTACGAAATTCAAATTTATAGCCGTTAAAAATTCTGACCGTTCGTTTGATGTTGAAGTTTCTATTGGTGTCACGGGTGCTTGTAAAATTTGTTTGTAGATATAATATTTTTGGGAAAGATAATTTAAAGAATCCTAACGATCAGTTCATCTTAGCAAAAATTTGAATGGTTAGAAAAATTATATCCTTCGCATAAAATTTGTGCATATTTTAAGATTTATACGATATAAGAAAAAAGAAGAAAAAATTCTGATCGTCGAATACTCGAAAATAGAAAAAGAGAAAAAAAAAAAGGATTTACACTATCAAAAGGACAAGGAAAAAAGAAAATTCATAACCAAGCTTTCTGAAAATTCAAAACCATGTTTTTCAGCCAATAAGACTCAGAGGCTTTACCTTCTGCTTATCCTCTCTTATCAATAACATACCACTTTTCTATTATAAAAATACATTATAAAATGGATTGAATATGACCCGCAAGCCAATAATACAGAAAAATAAATATACGGTAAGAGCTAAGGAACACTAATATCCAGAAGAAATTTTAACTTCTACTTCTTTGTTGAACACCTATGCGCATATTTGTGTCAAAGATTCAACAGATATTAGTTTCACGAACATGAAAGAGCTTAGGAATGTCTAAAGTCATAGATGCTTTCTGTTAAAGACTCAAAATCATTTTTCTTTCATTATGCTCAATCGGGTTCTTACATTTTCCTGCCAAAACTGTTCTCAGCTTCAAAGTGTTGGCCGGACAAAAGGTTTCGTGCAACCCGAAATATAATTTCAACGAGAAAGTTGTCTCTTCTTTTACAGTCATTCAATAAGCTACAAACAAAGAACAGCAATCGTAATCACGCCGGCCTTCCCATCAGTCCAAATGTGCACGCCCAGGCAGATAAATTATGCCTCCAGCCTTTGGAATTTACCGAAATGACTCAGCAAGAGGAATGGCTAATTACAGGTGCACGTCCTGAATCTCCTTCCATACAAACAAATAGCAATCCGACCCATTACAGCAAATCCAAAAGAGGGGGCTGTCCAGCCTGTTTGGCATTGCTAGACCTTGAGGTCAACGTGCCTCCACTGCCTCTTCCTCTCCCCCTACCCACAACAGTTGATGGTGGAGGAGCAAGTTTCAGAGCAGTCTGCCCATTCCTGCTAGAACCGGACAAAGATTCCAAATCTGTTGAGTTCTTTACATTGTAAGCACTCAAAGTTGATATATTCTGATTTTGTTTCAAGAATCCTATAGAGTTCTGGGGATTAATACTGTTATTCAAACTGCCAACACTCGACGTAGATGTCCCTTGATTTGGTTTCAATCCTTGGAATGAGTTTTGGTTGTTAAGGGCCCAGCTATTACTGCCATTCGTCTGTGGGTTCACACTGGTTTTACTCATAATCATATTGGAACCATAATTGCTTGTCCATGGTCCTAGAGTGCCATTGTTAGAAGTCCCCACATGAATTGAAGCGCTGGTGGATCGTGGAGGCCAATCAGCAAAAGGATCAATATCATTGAGACCTGAAGTGGATGATGTTCCAGCATTCACTGACTGCTCACCATCGCCCAGCTGAGGGATTGCACCCAAAGACGCCCGAGGAGGCCATTCCAAGTCACTGGGAGGGTATGATACTTGAGTTTGCTGAACATATGTGGTAGGCATTGCCGGCAACTCTGATTGTGAAGATGATTGATTTGGCTGGTTGCCCAAAATAGGAGCAGATAATGAGTTGCTGGTAGAAGGCTGGTGGGTAGAGGTACGACCTTTTGTTATGGGACCCCAATCCTCATCCCATGAGGCACTGCTCTTTGAAGCAGGAGCAACAGTTCCACTCGTTTTGCTCAAGGCTTCAGACTGAAGCCCATTGGGGAAAGATCCTGGCTTCACCTCTGGATTTCCAGAACTAGTTACCATAACGCCTCTCTTTTCTTCAATCATCCTGCAAAATATTCCCAGGAAAATGCTTAAAAAAGGAAAGTTCTTGCCAAGAAAAAAATACGAGGGGGAGAACATTCACTTAGTTTTTTTTTAAGCAAATTTATCTATTTAGCATAAAAATGATGTTCAAAATCCACAAAAATACAGAAGATAACAAACCAAAAGAAAAATGTTGAAGAATTCCATATATTCAGATGCATCATAGCGTGATACCTGAGAATATCCTTCACAAAGAGCATATATTTCGCAAATTGCTGAACATTTAATTGTTGGGCAGTGAGAAGAGGAGTGAGTAGAGGAAGGACATGCTCTGCAACAAATTCTACCCCATACTGATATAAAAGCAGTAGAAAGACAGCCAGTTACTTTTTTGAATGACATTCTTTTACCCGATGCAAAAAAAACTAAAACACTAAAAAAGATGATAAACCATGCATGGAAAATGTTACCTGCTTGAGAATTGAGTTTGCTACCCCCAGAGTACACATGAGGGTAGGTGCAGAATGGTCTACGGCAGTACAACGTTGTATTGTTTGCAAGATCCCCCAAACAGCATGTTTGTCAAGTCTTTGGACAAGATCTGCTAAGCAAAGCAGAGCATTGACTCTTACCTGCCAAAAGAAACAAACACTTTGGTTTCAGATTCATCAATGTTGAAAGGAGAACCTATAATTTCTAAACAGCCATTTGAACCACTAGAAATAAACCTGTCTGCACATCAATCAATGCACTTAACAACTCTAGCCATATCAATTAAGGATAAAATGACACCTCCCTTATCCTACTTTAAAAACCACAGAATGTGATGAACTTAAGAGCTACAGCTTTGTCAACTAGAACCAGCTAATAAGTAGGTTTATTCCAAACGAACTCAGCAATTCTGCAAGATGCTAATCATTATTCTGGATAACAGGACCAAAAACGTTAAATTTAGATGTCTTGCTCAAGATATGAACCATTTTAGGTACCAGCAAATAGAGATGTTATGGAATGAGCCATTTTAAAAAATATCAAATACAGATGTCAACATTTATCCATGGTTATCAAAACCAAAATATAAGATGAAGCTAAGATATTCAAGTAACAAGAACACAGGCAGAGAACCACCCACTCCCATGTGGGTCAATTGCACTACTGCCCAAACATTAGCTGAATGATCAGTTGTCATATGAAAAATGGGATTTTAAGACAACAGAGTAGTCATAACCAAATTTGTAGACAGGTTGCAACCTTAGGGCCCACATACAACAATGAATTGCAGGGTGAATTGCAAACAAGAGCTGGATCTTTTGAAATGTTTTCTCCACACAGATCCATATAAATTGATAACAGCATTCAGAAAGAACAAACCAATGAACTCTATCACTTGAATGAAATTGTAGACATGAGTAACATACCGCAGCTACTGTCGTTTTAAGAGCTAACCCATGGACTCGGGGCAAAATTGTTTGTTTTACCAGCTGGAAAAAAGCAAAAAAAAAGAAAAAAAAAAGAAGGAAGAGTAAATGTTAGGATAATGTAGACAATAAACATTGGCAATATCCTCATAAATATGTCAACAAGAAATCTTCCATTGCCAATATTGCGTAAGTTGGATCAAGAGAGATATATAAGTAGAGTAACATGAGTCAAGAAGAAATTTGCAGATTTCAGCCTTCATCTCCTTATCCACATGTAGGTGGAAAAGCTCAAAATCGTTGTATTTTTATAAGCCACTTGGTTACAGACAAAGCATGACATATGAAATGTAATAGGTTCGAGTATTTTGTTAAGCCATAATTTATCCAACAAAATTGGACTGCAATTTGGATTTGAACTCAATTGGATGGTGTATGGATTGTTTGGATGAGAAAAGGATGACTTAAGTCCCCTCTAATGGTGAAGAGACTGCTTATTACCCCCACAAGGATCAGCAATTCCTTGAATCATGGTTCCTCCAGTTTTCTTTTACAAATGAGCTCTATTTTATAGGAATCAAAAATATTGGCTCTACCATCAAAACTTTTAACATTTAAAGCTTTGAGAGAAAACAAAAATTTTAACTTCGGACCTGGAAGAGATGGCTCCAGCCAATAAAATAATAATAATAATATATATATATATATATATATATATATTCAAACAATCCATAAAAGCACTGAAGATCACCTAGATCACCTGAATGTCAAGGTGCTTAGCAAGAGATGCAGACTTTCTTAAAGCTTCCTCTTGAATTCGTGGATCAGTATCGTCATAAGCTCGAACAAGTAAAGGAAGGACATGAGACACTAGATTCTCCTGGCTACTCTGAAATAATTGCATCACATAACTCTTAATTCTGAGTGTTAGAAAAAATTCATAATGCTTTCAGGTGGCAGACAAGAAGGACAAGCAAAAAAGAAGAGCGGACAAGAAACTTAATACTACAGCTCAGGATTTCATATCCCTGTCTAATATAAATCAAATTTTTGTGTCTGAAACATCTCAAATGATTCCAACACCAAGCTTCACCCCTTATATAGTATTAAAACTAAACAGAGCCAGAACAAGAGTTGATGCTGCCTTGAGTTATTTGGCCATCCAGTTGCAGCTATCATAAGGTGAATTTGTTTTACACAAGCAAGCTTTTTTTCCATATAAAACTCCACAAGAATTTGAGTGATAATTACAATAATAATAACAGTTCTAGATTAGTTGCTTTATCTACCTAGAAAAAAGAAAAAAAGGCATCTATAACTAATTTTCTTTTTAAAGAATAAATATCCAAAATCTACCATCATTGAATAGAATTTTGTAAACCTTATCTAAAACTCAAGGAATTAAATTTGTATTTGACAAAAAGAAACCACAAATATCTTGTCAGAAAAATAAATTAGAAGAAATATAAAGTAACCAATAAGGCTTTTGTAATTAGAAAACATGTGGAAGGCAGCAAAAACAAGGAAAATTTAAAAACAAAGAAAGCTATCCCATTGTCATTATATGAATCTAGTTTGCAAATGACAACAAAAGGACTATCAATCTTGCTGAAGGAAAGGCCGCTTTTTGTCTTTAGGGGAACTTGGACATGTTTGACAAGAGAATTTTCCAATTAATTAAACTTTCCCCCTTATTAGCCCAATTGCACTACCTCTTGGGGAACCCCACTTCACTAAAAATGCTGTTTCTCTTCCATTTTCATCACAATTTACCCTATTGCATCATTAGATCCGTAGTTCAAGGATGTCTTTTTGTGCATTCTTAGGATGGTTAGACAACCTTCTTCCATCTCGATTTCATTGAGCTCAGCTAGTTTTTTTTTTTTTTTTTGAACTTGGACCACAAGGTGAATAAGTAGATAATAGAACATACATTTAAGTTCATCTGGCCGGGTCTGACTTCACATATATTCATCATCAATCCATATTATCATGAATATATAGATAAATTCATTTTCATTCAATTTAGCTACAAAATCATTATACTAGATGCAGCCAATCAACCATTACAGGCACAATGGACATCAGTTTTACTTGCCTTGTTTATAATAAGTTCTGCTTGCTTCACAAGCAGCAATAAAGTCTCGCCTGCGGCAGTGCTTAGGACTGGGATAAGAGCTGGAATTGTCGATAGCTCAAACTCATTTTTATCCTGCAATAGAATTTAAGACATTAGTTCTTTTTCCTTTTTTACCTTTTCTGTTCCAATTAACTAACACATTAATTCATTTTTAATCCTTATTGGAAGGTTAAGCAGATAGTCCATTGCATGCAAACCGATCTCATAATTATGCACGAATACAAGAGAGCAAAAGCTGAAGTGAATAAAAGATGCTTCTTAATAACAATTTTGGTAGCAAGTACTATCCACCGAGTCCTAAGTAGCAATCCTGCGGTACATATGTCAGGCTGTAAGGCAATAAGGCAGATCAGACATCCAATTTCTCATATTTCAGGTCCTTTGACTTTCAAGTGGCTTGGGTTTCATGTTTGTGATCAAACTGTGTTTCAGATAGTTTGGCTATTGTTTGTTGCAGGGAAGAATGCTTCAGACCTCTAACATTCACTAAGACATTCTAATCCTCAATTTCAACATGCATAAACAATCCTCTTGCACACTTAAAAAGTTTAAACTTGAAGCAGAACTGCTATAGAATACTATTAAAAGGCAGCAAGGGCTGCCAACCAGTGCTGAAAAAAATGAAAAGAAAATATTTAAGCAAAAGAAATGAGATGCAGCAAAAATTCATATTTATAAAATGTGCACTAGCATGCCAATAACAAGTTGGATGAATGCAAGTATGCAACACACACCAACAAACACAAAAAGATGTACATGACAAATGTTGGGTTACCAGGATCTCATGTAACAACATTCAACAGAGATGTAATGTGCAAGACATAAATAGATGCCATGACAACAACAAAGATCAGTTAAAATTTAAGAGTATCAAAAAGCAGCTGCAAAAAACCTAACAACAAGAGGAAAACATCAATTATGAACAATGATATATTTGCTCAAATGACCTAATTAACCATTATATATCTTATCAAACACCTATATCAAAAATATTATACTCACAGCAAGGGCCATTCAGCAACTTAATTTAAAGTCATTTTATTACAAATTTATGCATGGTAATTTAACCATCCCAACTATTGATCTCTTAATATGATGAAAAGTCCAGCACCTGAGACTCAGCTATGGTGAGAACCATGGGAAGAATCACTGGTTGCATGACCAAATTCCTAAGTTCTGCACATAAAGGTGGAAGCACCTGCAAGAAAATATTTACATCATTTATCTTCCAAATGGTGGAAAAATGAACATGGTTGAACCTTTTCATAAGTCCAAAGAGAATACCACATGCATTTCCACTTTTTCATGGAGAAATAAATTGGCAAAGATAAAAATGTGCACCCTCAAAATAAAGACACTGTAAGGATTTCTCCTTTATGCTCAATGAAAAAATAGCTCATACAGTAATATGTTATCATGAGAGATTATTAAAACCAAGAAACAATAGCCCTATAGCCTGATTTTAGCAAATTGCAATCACATCACTTAATGTTCATTTAGTATCATGCTATCAACAGGAATTCCATCCTTTTGGTCTTCCTATTTAGAAGTTAAGAACATACTAACTTTTTCCTTATGTTAATTGAAGAAACTTGTAAAAGATATTATATGAACAGGCACTTGTCAGAAGAAGACAATATATCATTAGTACAGGGAAAATGCCCATAACCTTATACCGCAATACACGAGAGTCAAAATCTTTCCACATATCTGATAATGCTTTCAAAAACTCGGACTTCTGCATGTTATCTCTTCCCTGCACAAAAACAACACGCAACATCAATTGAATCATCATGTTTGTTTATTCTCTTTCTAGGTGAATTTAATCCCTTAAACGTGTGCCAGAAAAGATAAAATGCAATTACATACAAGCATGTGGTCCAGGAATCGAAGAGCACGCAACCTAGTGTCATTCCTGAAAAATGGTGAACCTGCAAGGAAACAACAAGGCTCTAAGCATAATCGAACTGAAAAGAAATTAATTAAATGCCACATGGTACTTTCAATATACATCTAAGCCATAATTAAATCAGGTACTAATATTATAAAGGCCTAATGACTGAAAAAAATCACAGACCTTACAAGAATTTTCAATTCTAGCACAAACTTTAATCCATTGCAATTTGGATGCAATTTTACCATAATAGCATACTGCTGCTCACTGTTCAAATTACTGTTGAATTATCTCTACATATCTAACTCCAAAAGACATGCCATAACATGTGTCAACTCCCAATGAAGTTGGTATTTGCAAGTTAAGCCAATTAATGCTTACACTGCAAATTGGATACCTTAGGGCCCCAAATTAGCATTGTAGAAATGGATATACAACATTCTGTAGCACTTGAATGGGTCCAGTGGCATCTAAAGTCAATAATATTTTGCACTTTTGGCAGGTGGCAGAGGGTCTACTTGACTTAAAAAATACAAGTTGTCCCACCTAATTGCAACGAGTTAAATTCTGTGCTAGAAATGATTTACCTGTGAAATCCAGAGCAGTTGGCCTCAAGGACTCGTTTGTAGAGAGCATCCTCTGCAAGTCAGAAACCAATTCTGCTGGAATAGAAGAGAAAGCTTCACTGGATAAGTAAGTCAACGTGTTCATATACTGCCAAAGATCAGAAAACAAATAGATGTCAGTAATTGTGGATGGATCCAATTTTTACTCTCAAATGAGTACATTAAGAATCCAATGTTTGCCTTGAGATAAGATGAATAAATTCCCTTCTGATAATGAATGTTGATAAATAATTTTCTGATGCACCGAAAGGAAAAAAAATGAATGTTGGTAAATATTGCCTATCACATTGAAACCACTCTCTTAAACAAAAATCAGTCACAGATAAGCAGGGTCCAATGGAATACGTACATACATATCTATTGTGTAACAGATGAGCAGATAAACAGACAGATAGACAGAGAGGTGCTCAGATACATTGATAGAAAATAAATTAGATATTGATGTCTCAATTTTTTCTTCTGTTGGGGATGAGAAGGAAGAAGGAAACAACCTCACCCACAGCTTTTAGCAAATCATTCCATCAAACAAGGTCTTTGATACAACTAGAACCATTCCAATACAAAATCGATATCCAGAACACCACATCTTGAACCATTCACATGGAGAAACTTAAGTCCAAGAAATTCTTAAATTTTATGAACAATGTTAGTCAAACAATAAATCAAAGGAAAACGCACTTCAAATAAGACAAACATATAAATTAGAAGTCCATTTCTCTTTTCTAGAAAATTTAAGCACGTGTTTATAATTTCAAGCAATGTCAATGCACAACCTAAAAAAAAAAAAACAGATTTGAATAAATGATTACCATTTTAACGTTGTTATGGCAGTCAATCAAAGGCTTGTGAGCGATCAAGTGGTATGCAACGCATCCAAAACTGAATATATCGCAAGAGAATCCGACTGAAGGTGACTTGCTTCGAACAAGTTCAGGTGCAGTGTAATTTAGCAATGGCTGAAGAGGTAACAGAGAGTCTTCAACATCATATTCCTGGGCAGTTGACACAAAAAAATAAAATAATAAGTACACGTTGTTTATACTCTAGATATATGCATGAAAAAAAAAAAAAAGGACAAGAATTGTTACAACCACATATGCCTAAAAAAAAAAAAAGATTTAACATTCAGATAATAAGGGAACTCCATGGTTCGCAAAAAGATTAACACAGAAGGAGGAGCAGAACATTAATTGTAATTGCTAAATGTTAGCTTCTATTAAAAGAAAATGCCAACATAAAAGTGGGACATCACAATGCAAATTTGATAATGCAAGAAAAAAAATTATATGTATTCAACAAAAAGAGAAAGTGGTATCATTTGAGTTAAAGTTATCTCAAAGCAGTGTACACCTTGAAGCCTTCCACAAAAATTCAGTGAAGAATTTAACTTACAGCATAATGGAATTGAGAACTAGCCAAATCACTTGAAGCCTGATCTGTTGTCAATGCAAAACCAAATCCACCAAGCTTCCATGCTCCACTTGAAGTAATTAGGACATTCTGAAAAACCATAAAACCAGTAGAATGCATAAGCCCTGAATGAAAATATCAATACAACAGGTTGCAAACAAAACAATGTTAAATTGAAAATAACAAACATATAAACATAAAGATTCCCTTTATCTTAAATGGGGGCCATTGCCTTGCACAAGACCCCAGAGAATCCCTCATTTCCATGAGTCATCCTATTGCTGCCACCAAAAATCCAGTATCATCTCAAAAAGAACCTACCTTGGAGCTCAAATTTCGTATTAAGGAGACATTTGGTAGGTTCTAAAGTGTCAGAAGAGTCAACTAGGTGGACATTTTGGGTATAGAAAAGTTGTAACTGTAAAATTTACAAATTAGAAGAAACTAGCAACAGTAACCGCCTGCCTGTTGCTTTATATTTTAAGCTGTTATAGCCATGTTTTAAATATCTTGTCATAGGACTCACTAGCAGCTTCACCTTAGTCACCATTAATGACATCATTGTTGCCACTGCTAATAATAACTGCCTGCTCCCACCACCATCACACATCACTAATTTTTGTTTTAGACAACCACATTTTATACAATTGCCACTAGTGCATTTATAATTTCTGCACACACCATCACTTCCACCACCTACCACTATTGAAACCAGCAGCGCTCTTACTAGGTGTTAGCATCATTGTAATCACATTATCACCTCAAGCACATGGTATTTACAATGTATTGGTCTGATGAAGATAGTAATCAAAGAACACAAAGACATCAACAAATATGCCAACATCAAGGGAATTCAATTTCAGGTTCAAACAATGGACTGTGAAATGTAAGCATCCAAAAGTCTCCCAGAAAGTTATCTTCTACAATTTAAATAATAAAGCAAGAAAGATAATTCATAGAAGTGCAAGAACTTCTAATTTCCACGCTTAAGGAAAGGGGTACCAAACTTCAACAACAACAACAACAATAACAATAAGTGTCAAATTCTTGTTTAATATTTTTTTGGCACATATTAAATCCTCATTTATGGAGACTCCCACTTTTAAATACCCATATAGTAAAGGACTTACCTCAGGTGATATGGCACGGTGAACAAGATGAGCATTATTATGGAGAAAGTCCAAGGATTCAGCAATTTGGAGCAAACCATGCTTCACCTCCAACAAGCTCATCTCCTACAAAGTGTCAACACATTCAAACTATAGAAGAAGATAAAGTATACTTTTAAGTCAAGTAATCCACCAGATATAGCTGGTGGTGCATCCCAAATGGAGAGAAAGGGAATAATTTTCAAGAAAGAAAGTTACCGAAATCTATGGCATCAAAAACATCACCAAAGTCATCCTTAAAGTTCTTTATTTTTTCAACAGAACTAAAAGCAAAGGAAATATTTCCAAATAGTTAGAAATTTGATTCTCCTACCATTGCAATTCAATTTTAATAAAAATGTGTCTAGTATAGGCATATTATCTTTGGCGCAAAATTATGGAATCACCAAAATAATAAATATCCAAGATGATTTACAGCTAAAATTGCCAAGGTAGGTAAATCCAGAGGAAAGATTACCTAATAATGTCTAGAATAAGACCACAGTATATGAATGTGACATAATATTCCCAAATTTGAGGCAGCATATAACTCCAAGAAAACAGACATGATGGCAAATGTGTTCCTTCCCGTATATACCGTGTTCCTTACAGTTCTTTATTTTTTCAGATACTAATTCACTGATCTAAAAGTCGAGTGATCGCACCATAACATAAAAGCATGAGAAAAAAAAAAATGAAGAGAACATTCACTAAGAAGTGAAATAACATCTCATTTGATTGTACGAAACTCACCAATGTCAAAACATGTCAAATTAAGATGGATAATGGCTAACTAGCATCAAGACTCGTTAATCAGAATGCCCAAAGCTCAAGTCGGATTCCCATATTTACGGATCAATCCCTAAGCGCAATTATCAAATGATGCTTACCATTCCCTTGAGCTCCTTGGGCACCTTAGCCAAATTCTCCACATCCCCAAGGGCATTGGCGACCGAGGCGAAGAGCGGCTCCGTGACCATAGCCATGGCGTTCTTATTCTCATCCAACGCCTGAACCACGTGCACCACTCCCGGATGCCTCAGCCTCACCAACCTCGCGGCATCCGCCCGAATCACATCCAAGAAAGCGTCCTCCGCCGCCTTGGACAGCCCAGCACGCGCGCGTTCCTCCGACAGCGCCTTCTTGTCCAGGATCCAAACGCAGACGGTAGGGTACTGGTGAGCGCGCGCGGACTCGCGGGCGGCCTTGGCGGAGTACAATTTCCAAGCGAGGCCGGGACCGGCCGAGCCGATCTGGTCGAGGAGTTCGTAGTCCTGGAGGGGCTTGGGTCCGGTGACTTCCTGGACGGTGGTCTGCACGGTTTTCTCGATGACCGCCGCCGTCTTGGCCAGCGCTTGGGTTAGGGTTTTCATGTTCAGAGACATGTCGAATTACAGATAGACAACCAATTCCCCAATCAACGAATCAATCAATTTTCTCTAGATCTATACATATACATATACACATATATCTTGTGCGTGCGTGTGCGTGTGTGTGTCTAAGTATTTGCGAGTATATAAATTAGAGAGACTCTCTCGGGAAGACTCTCTCTCTATGTCCGTCCTTCAACTTCCGTTCTCTTGCTTTCGATTTTTCTCCTCCTCTCTTGCGCGCTCTCTCTCTCTCTCTCTCTCTCTCTCTGTCTCTCTCAAAACCATTCTTGATCGCCTGCGGACTGGACTACGGTTAATTAAAGATCTTGTCGGTCTCTCGTCGCTTGGTCTGCGCAGTCAATATCTTGAATTTGACCTTTCCGCTTCTGTCTAATTGGAGTTTTTACTTTCTCCGGTGAAATTACCCCGTCACGCACGCGTTTTCCAACTGTCTTTATATATATATATATATATATTCATCAAATATGTATTGTGCTATTTTATTACTAAAAAAAATAATAATTTCTTCCCGAAAAAATAGAATATATGGATGGCATTTATCATCGCTCACATTACATAACATACTGAGACCACCTACTGAGCCCCAAAAGAGTATATTTCATGTTGCCTAGAAAAGTAAAGGTAAGGGTTATACATCTTATGATTCAATTCCTATTAAAATGTTTAATTGGGTTAAATGTACGATTATGATTTTCTTTTTCTTTCTTTTTTTTTTTACTGCAATTATTCATTGTGAATGCCAATTTTGTGTTCTCATCCTGTGTTGAACAACAGGCCTCGCCTGAATTATATTTTCCTTGGGCATTGTTAGTTTCCGTAAAACAGGGGAATTTTTGGAAACAAACGCTCCATCTATGAGGCCGGTGCTGCCATCAAGATGGGCGTGGGCACACAATCTTTGACTTCACGAATCCCATTGAATCCTACAAGTATAAAATGCAAGCCTCCCTCTCCGGAAAGCCTCAGTCCATTTCCATTACCCGCTTTCTTCTCGTTATCGCTGAAATAATGCTTCTTACTGTGAAGAAGGGTTCCATTCTCCCACTCCCTCTCTTTTCTTTTCTCTGTCGCCTTGCAATCTTCAGCTTTCATTTCGTCCAAGTAACATCAGCTTCCTGCCACCTGGATGATCAGACGGGTCTCTTGGCTTTCAAATCTGGTATCACCGAGGACCCGTCCGGGATTCTAAGCTCGTGGAAACCGGGTACGGATTGCTGCACTTGGAACAGTATCACCTGCCGGGTCGACAACCGGGTCACTTCTATATACCTTGTTGGGCAGCTTGACAAACCGGACAACTTCTTGTCTGGTACAATCTCACCGTTGCTAGTTAAACTCCAATATCTTGATGGCATCTACCTTATAGATTTGAGAAATATTACGGGAAAATTCCCGGATATGTTATTCGGGTTACCTAACCTCAAATTCATCTACATAGAGAACAACAAGCTTTCGGGTCAGATACCCGAGAAAACAGGCCAGTTAACTCAACTTGAGGCACTGAGTTTAGCTGGGAACCGACTCAGTGGATCGATACCGAGTGCAGCATCCAGGTTAACTCAGCTGACTCAGTTGAAACTGGGCAACAATTTCCTCACTGGTGCAATACCAGAAGGAATTAGCAAGCTAAAGAACCTGACTTTTTTGAGTCTCGAGCATAATCAGCTCAATGGCACAGTACCTGAGTTTTGGCCATCCCTCACCAGTCTTAGAATTCTTAGGCTTTCTCACAACAGATTGTATGGGAAATTACCGGCTTCATTGGCTTCACTGGCACCAACATTGGCTTATCTTGAGCTAGGCCACAATGGGATAACAGGGCAAATCCCAGATTTTCTTGGAAAATTTAAGGCTCTGGACACGCTTGATCTTTCATGGAACAAGTTAACGGGGGTTGTGCCAAAAAGCTTTGGAAATCTCACTAAGATATTCAATCTCGACCTCTCCCATAATTCTCTCATCGACCCATTTCCTGTAATGAAGGTAAGAGGCATTGAGTCGCTGGATCTGTCGTACAATGGTTTCCATCTTACACAAATACCGGAATGGGTCACTTCGTCTCCAATTATTTACTCTCTCAAGCTAGCAAGGTGTGGCATCAAAATGGATCTAAGCAAATGGAAGCCCAAGGAGACATATTTCTATGATTACATTGACCTTTCCGACAATGAAGTATCCGGCAGTCCGGTTTGGTTATTGAACAAGACAGATTATTTGGTTGGCTTTTGGGCTTCGGGAAACAAGTTAAAGTTTGACGTGGGCAGCCTGAGGATCGTGAGTACTTTGAAATACTTGGATTTGTCGAGGAATTCTGTATATGGGAAATTGCCTAACGCGGTCTCTGGGTTGGAAAGTTTGAATGTAAGTTACAATCATCTCTGTGGACAGATTCCGGCAACCAGTTTCTCTGCCAGTGCATTCGTTGGCAATGATTGCCTCTGTGGACCTCCACTAACCCCTTGCAAAGTTTAGTACAGACTTTGGTAGTGGCAGTACCACTCATAGCACTGCCAAAATGAAAGGTAATAAAAAAAAAAAGCAAAACAAAATAAAGAAAGAAATAAATAAATGGCAAGCGAAGAAATTGGAGGCGAAGCCTCCCACGCTGCGACTTGGACTATAGTTAGTTAACATTCTTGTATCACTCGTTTATCAAGCATTTTGCCTAATTGCTCGCATTTTGTAAATCGACGAGGATGGCTGATCCGGAGAAAATTTGTGATGAAGCTCATCTAATATTACACCCTCCATAAAAAGCTTTATGTAATATTTAATTTCAAGATAATAAGATCTGCAATACGGCCATCATTTTATTATTATTGTTTGACCTTTTTTTTTTTTTCTATCTCACTCTATTTTATAAAATAGATTAAAATGGCTCGGTAATTTTACTACTAAACCACAAAAATTGCGGCAAATTAGTTATGTTAGTTTCGCTATACAGTAATAGAACCGGAATGGACAATGAAAATTTAAAAAAAAAAAAAAAAGAATGAATGAATGATGCTAAGAGATAACCTTGTGATTTATTTAAACAAAAATTCCTTCCAAAGCTGTTTCAAGATCCTATTCTCGAGGCAAGTCAAGAGGTAGGTATTGAAGAAGCATTACTTTCTATTCCATTGATCTATGAGTTATAAAATAGATTTCAGATCCTCTTATTTCACAGCAAAATTTCCTTGACTCGTTATTCCATCTTAAAACGGTCTTTCAACATTTAAGGAGAAAGAGTAGCACAACAAACTTTAACCGAATTTATGTACCAAAAAAATCTAACCGAATTCACTATCATATAGAAATATGGAGGGAGGCGAGTGACAAAACCCCAAATGCAGAAGAGACATTAACATAAAGGAAGTATCATCAAAATTTTCTCTGCTCTTCAGGTCCTGTGAAAATGAAGAATCTCATTGTATTTCTACTGTTCCTCTTCCCTGTTGCAAATGCTGCACTTTCAAGCATTCTTGGCAGGAACTTGGTAGAGCAGACATGCAAGCAGACACCTTACTACGATATCTGCGTCCGGGCTCTGCTCTCAAATCCTCAGAGCTACGACGCGGACCAAGAAGGCCTAGCCAGGATCATGGTTTACACCATCGAAGCAAAGGCAACCCACGCAGCTCATCGCATTAACAGGCTGCAGGAGCACGGCCACCTTGACTCAAGAGAGAAAAAGGCCTTGCAGTCTTGTGCTCACCATTACAGTACGATCATAAAAGCAGATGTCCCGCAAGTCATTAAGGCTTTGCGATCGGGTAACTTTAAGTTTGCAGAAGAAGGCGCGAATGATGCTGCCACAGAGGCCAAGTCGTGTGAGAAAGATTTCACAACTGGGGAATCGCCACTTGCCAAAATGAACACAGTTGTGCACCACACCTCCGTTGTCGCTGCTTCCATTATCAAGCTCCTTAAAAGCGCTTAAGACCACGTTTCTCTTTGTTTCCAGGCTTCCAGCAAAGGATCAACAAAAATAAATGCTTTTTCTTAATAAATCACTAAGAGTTGCATTGTGGTTTTGCCTTTTGGTGTTGATCATTAGTTGCTTAATTTGACTTAGTAAAAGCATTTTGTCCATCTTGGAGTTAGATTAATTACTCATCCATATTATTTTATGCTTTCATGGCCTAATACATTTGTTCGTTGCATAATCTCCTCGATTGGCTTGTGATGCTAAAATGAAAAAGCGAAGTGGGATTCATGTGGGCGACTTCAATTCAAAAACTTAAATCTGTATTGTTCTCCTATCCAAGGCTTTGTTAATATTCTTCAGGTCCGTTTCTACCCAGAAAAATTCGTTAGTACCGAATGCTTTGTGTAGAAGATTCTTTTTTTTTTAATTATTTTTAACTCAAGAATAAAGTGATTGCTTTGCATACGACCGCCCCTTTTGATATGAACCAATGTGCTTCGTTCTCTCTGCTTTTTGGGTTCATTTAGGGAGACCGACTCCTTGGTAGAAGAAGGGGGGGGGTGTCTCCCTTGGTTTTAGAGGATCCTTTTTTTTTTCCTTCCAAATAAGGGGAAATGGCCCCTTCTGGTAGGAAAGTCACCTGAAGTCATATTTTTTTTGTTTCTTCCTCCTTTTTTGGGTGCCCAGAGAAGCCGTACCCATTGGCTTCTCAACTATGAACCGGCATACTTCATTCTGTTGGGCAATAACGTGTATTTTTAATCTTTTCTATATCTAAATTCTTTCCTAGCTCCGGGGAGTTTGAAACTAGAATATGAAATGTAACATAAGGGGGGAGAGGAAAAGAATGGGATAGATCATATAAGTATTAGTTTATTTTTATTAATTCATCAGAAATAAAGCCCACATAAACAGCCTCAAAGGGCTCCCATACTTGAGGGGAAGGATTTGAGATAATTGACGTTTGAACCCCAATCTGCCCCCAAGATATTCTGTGGACGCCCACTTGAATATGCAAAGCACATGCAAGTGCACATGCTTGCATGCTCTCGAAGCCTCAAAAGAAATCCCCAATATGCAACATATGGAATGACCAGGGGGAACAAATCTAAGGAAACTGTTACACGTATCTAATACAAGACCTTTAAGAAATTTTGTCTAGAGTTTATACACATATTTAAACACACTTATGTTCATGGAGAAATATCTTAGGCAGTGGACCTACCTACAATTGAAGGCAGATATGCCAGGAGAAGTTTAGCCATTAGACACAATGCTTCCCTAATTTAGCCTTCTTCAATAATATAATCATCGCAAGCTCACCACAGGCCATGGATTGAACCCAGCTGCTGGCAATAAAGGCCGTACAATAGGGACCCGTCTCACCACTGAAAAAGCTTCATTAAGACGAGCAGCACGACTCATAACCTGAGATACCTTCTGCAGACCAAATCAGAAAATAAGCTCAATTTTGGAAAATGAGGAGAGTCTACAACTCCAATACAAGATTGTTGCCAGTAAAAAATTTTGAATCTGCAAGGAAGAAGACAAACCTTCTTCTTGTATTTTTTTTTTTGGTAGTAGAAGATAGGCGTACTTAAATCCATGCATAACACTAAAATTTTGACTACCCTCACACACCTCCAAACACAATTCCAGGTTGACTAAAACCAAAATAAACAGTTCTGGCTATCAACAAACACAATTTGCATCCATCATTGAGCCTCATATGGCAAGAAAGGGATAGAATGCTGCTGGACGAGGGACAAGAAGCAATTTAAAATTGACCAGGGTAAAGAATGATCAAAATTTAGAGATAGAGAGAATAACGAGAATAGCCAGCAAATAGAAAACTATATGAAAAAAACTCACTGTATGATGTCCAGATAAGACGTTTGTGTCAGAGATGGTGATGAAATATATAGTGAAATCTAAATAGAGAATGCAAGGAAATTGGACTCCTGTTGAAGGTATATCAAGCAACCTATCTAGGTAAGTTACCATAAGCTCAACAATTTGGTCAAATGCTCAAATTTTTATGTTCCTCTTCCAATCCCTTATCATTACAGCTCCACTAATTAACTCAAAAAAGATTCTTCCCAAAAAACGGTAAATTTTTGCTATCAATCATGACTTCACAAACCTCAACCAACCATACATGAAATTGTGGTAATTTCACAATTTGTTAACATTTAACAACTAGTACAAACAAGTCGAAGGGAACAATTTGGAGGCACTCTATGCCCCCAACACAAACAACATAAGGATCTGACATGCAAAAAGATAATCCCAAAGGGCAATCTCTAAGAGAAAAGGATCTAACTGCAACAACAGATTCTGACAAATCAAAGAAATGTAGAGTCACTAGCATGCAAAAGACACTACTCCTACAAGGGGAAGGTCCAATTCATCCAATAAAACAATTGATGCAACTAAAAATGTCATCAACATTTCAGATACCCAAATTAAATAAATATGGTAACTGACCTTATCATCCGTGGCAACCTTAAGCTGCAAGCTCTGCGTCTTGTGCTTCATCTTGTACAATCTCCGTCCCAAAATAACAAGCCCCATAAAAGCTGCAGCCATGGATAAAGACCAAACAGGGCTAACTCTGAAAACACAAAACTTCAACACCTCAAAAGGGACCTTCCACCAGACCGCCTTCTCTTTCTCCTCCTCACCACGAGGTTCCTTCTCTTCAGTTGCCACTATGCTCGATTTTCCTTCCTCCAAGGCATTTCCGTTGCCCAATTCACCTGAAATCTCAGACCCAACATCCACCTTCCCAGCATCACCAAAACTCAAACCATCCTGGCCCGAATCAGCCCAGAACTTAGCCAAATCGTTATCCTTACCTTGAGATTCTCCAAATCCTTCAAAACTCAGGTGCCTTTTCACGCTATCTTCAAAACCCACCTCACTTTTCCCCACAATTTTCCCCTCACCGGCATAATTACCTTCAATTCCTCCAATCCCTTCAGAACCCACCGGGATCGTTCCGTAATCCGCAACACCCAATTCATTTTTCACATCAACATCGCCAATCTTTCTCTCATCCAGCCGGTCGCTACCGGAATCAGACCAGAACTCACCAGAATTCCTTCTCTGATAGCGAGAGTCAGACCCAGGATCGATCCAACTAGGATTATCAGACTCAACGGAATCCTCTTCACTCGCATCAACAACAGCAACAGAAGATTTAGCATATCTGTTATCATTATCAAGAGAGAAGTAATCTAACCTGATCACACCCTCTGAATCGGCACCGATTTCTTCAAAGTTTCTGGTGTTATCAACCGAGTTGGGCGAGTTCACCGTTTCGGAATCGGAGTTAACCAGGACCTCCCAGTCTTGAAATTCGGCAGTTGCAGCCTCTCCTTCCACGTTGGCCATGTTGTCAAATGTTAAGACGTTTCTTCTTTTTGGGAATAGAGAACCCTAACCCTAACTCTGACACGGACCCCAAGTGCCAGAAGGTAGACAATAGAAATGAGAATGCCGAGAGATCAAAAAGTTAGTTCTAGCCGGTAACCCGAACTCTAGTCTCTAGCTAAAAAGTTTGGTGTTAGTTGGGCATTTTCTTAGTGGACCACGTACACTCATGTCTACCTCAACATCATCATGTGATTATATCCGGAGGATCCTATTGTACAAAGATTGATTCGTGACACGTAATAATAACATTTTGAGTTGCGGTCTGCATGGATACATTGGAGCAGCTCCCACTTAGATTTCTTACGTACTAAGTATTTCTTCCCGAGGCAAGGCCAGCCAGGGCAGGGACACGTTCCTTTCTTTATGTCTGAGCAAGAAATAAATGAAATGTGGGTGGCAATACTTTTACATTCCTTGCAGATTACGCAATTTAATTCTGTCTCATTGGTGATATGTATATACTGATACTTCCGAGGACAAAACATTTCAGGTTGGCCCACAGATGTACGAGTATGGAGTTGGAGACACATTAAATTATCTGAGAAAGGAGAGCACCTAAAATAAGATGTTTCATATCAAATATTGCGAGTCGCAGTAAATTTCAAGTACCATGGAGCAATCTTGTCGAGGAAATTGAAGATGCGACGAAATTGAATAGAAATAGAAAGCTCTTAAATGATAACTCTTATCACTTTTACGGTATTCTATTCAATGTGAATATGATAGCTTAATACCATAAAATGTTTCTGGTACCACTGCATTCAAGACAAGTTCTGCCAAGAGGCTGACTAATGGAAATTTGTCCATGTTAGCAATTGAAAGCTCTATCCACGGATTTAAGTGGGCAATTAAGGTTGCAGATCTCAGAAACCATTGCCAAAGTTTCAGAAGCACAAACTTGTTTACTGCTTCCAACACTGGTTTGCACTATCACAGCTTTTTCGCATATGTGAAGAGAATAGTGCGGAGTCAAGTCAATATGATTCGAAGCACCAAAATCCTATCATCCCATGATGCATTTGAATGAATGACCAATTTTTATGTCAACTGATTTTGGGGCTGAGGTGAAAATTTGGGTCCCTGAAAAACCTTGTAATCCTGCCAGCCTTCCCAGCTGAAAGGTCCGTGTTCTCCAGAATGCTCTCCTTGGATGCCTTAGCTATAGCTTCAATTGATCCAATAGCGTGATGAAGCTAACAGAAGAAAACAGTGTTAGTTGAACAGGAATGCTATCCAAAACATTCCCTGTTGGGGTAAAGCCACTATATCGGTTTCAGGCAGATTTTTCATAAAAGGAACCTGTCAAATCCAGAATCAGGCTTATCCGGCTGCTTTTGTAAACAAGATTTATCATACTTCAAAAGATATTTGTAAACATTATATAAAAAATCATTTCGCACACCAATATTAGCACGAAAAGAACAGAAGCAACAGAGTGAAACTGATCATTTTGAAGTGCATGCGTGATGCAGATTGTCAACACATATAATATTGGCTTCTGATTTTTATCTATTGAACCTATAATATGCTTTGTTCCTCAACCCACGGAGGTTAGCACGGTATTGTCAAGGTAGGAACGTGCAAATATTTAGTTAACAACCAGTATTCTGCTAGATAGCATGCAATGAAACCTGGTTCTGCACAAACAGGTGGAAACAGAGCTTATAATGCAAATTTTATTCAAAATGAGCCGATTAATTAGCTTCTGATGGAGAGAGACACAATCAAAAAATTGAACTGCAGTTGGATAACTAAAACTGAGTTACCGCATTAGCATCATGTTTATCAATGCCAGGAATGGAAGTAACCACTCCAACGAAAGCATCCATGTCTTGCACTGCTTGCCTCCTCTTCACATTCAAAGAGATAAAAGCAAGGTTATAGCCAAGATCACCCTCTACTAACACTAAATTACCGAGAAAATAACATTAACTAACCTCAGCCTTCAGCTTTGATACAACACACAGACGCTTGCAAGCTGTGTTTATGTAAATAATTGGTACCCAAAAAAAAAAAAAGAAAAAAGCCACTTCTATGTTACAATTGTAGGCATCACCACAAATGCATGAATGTAAAGAAAGAGACGTTAAACAGTTACCCCCACGAGAATGAGCTATTTTAACAATCTTTTCAAACCCCATCTCCATGTCCAGAACAGGCACAAATGTTGGCCTGCCAAGCTCCAATCCATGCCTAAATTCACACAAACAGATACAATTATGAAGCCTTTTTATTTTTTGTTGGTGAAAATTACTAAAGTTGTTTTATATTGTTAAGTAATACCAACGAAACAATTGAATAGAATCACTCACTTGAAATAAGAACGAACAAATGAATCATTTAGTTCGCTGTTTGGCAAGCAGACAACCGCATAAAGGTTTGCAAATTGCCCCTTCAGCTTCTCAACTCTACAATTTATTATTATTATTCAAAATGAAAGTACCACAAAACACATAGAGAATGTCAGATTGAATTGAATTTCGTCGTTACCTGCTGAGGATTGGCGTCGGATTGTTGCAATCCCATTTTGTGACAAAGATGAATGCCACCGACAAGCCTCCGCAGTTGAAAATGAAATCCTACATACATGTCCACAAATAGCTTTTTGTTTTTGTTTTCGTTTTCGTCTTTTTGTTTTTTTGTTGTTCCTATTTTCCCTGTTCTTAGTTGCATTATTAGATAACTAGAAAACGAGCGGGAAATGTGAGTAAATCGATTTTTGCTTACAGGAGAAATCGGAACGAAGTTGAGACGGAAAGAGTTCGTGGTCAGGAAGGCGGATACGAAATTGATGAAAGATGGATTCTGCTCGTCTCTCCATTTTCTATTCATCATACAAACTCCACTGCCACTGCCGCCTCCGCTGCTACCGCCGCCTGTCGAAGAAAACTAAGAAATTTTCTCCGCAGCCAAACAAAGCAGAATCGAAATGGATCGAGATGAAGCGACTGAAAATAGTGACGAATTTGGATGAAAATTACTTGATTTTGAGTTTGACATCATTTCAAGATTCAAAGCCTTCGGTAAGATTGTGCGGCAGAGAGATAAAGGGTTAAAAATTGAAATGGAAGATGATGATTTTTTTCTTTTTTTCTTTTAAGCTTTTTGGATATTCTAAGAGGATTTCTGAGAGTTCGGAGAAGAGGGAAAACACGAGGAGCGGTCAACGGGTCAAAGACTCGAGGGGCCTCCTCCATTCAATTTTCGCTCTTCTTGTATTTTTTGTTTTGTTTTTTGTTTTTTTTTGTTCGTGTAGGACCCAAGCCCGAGATACGAAAAGACTGTGAGCCAGGGACCGTGCGGGTCTTGCCAACCCGCAAAGTGGCCCACTACTGGTGGAGACCTGGGCAGATCGGATCCATGGACAGGACAGGGATATTTGGACAGCCAGTCGGCCGGAAATTTTGACGCAAAAGTCAGGATTTTTTTTTAAACACTATAAAAAAATTATATCATAACTATATTAATTATTATATTTATAAATTAATTATTATAAAAAATTAGTATTAAAATATTATTAAATTTCAATAAATAAAAAAAATATATAATTTTTAAATTAATATAAAAAATATATTAAATTATCATTTCACTTCACTTCACTGTCACTTGGAATAATATTTAAAGCCAAAATTTTACGCTTTTGTTTATCTCAATCAATATACATAAATTGTGATAAACCCAACTTTTATTTGCTGAAATACCATAGCACTTTTACCAATGAGATTTAGTTTTGTTGACCATAACAAGAAGTTTGAAATTCAAATCTCTCCCTCTCTCTCTCTCTCTCTCTCAAATATCCTCAGAATGACTCTTCTCTCAATAATTATAATTACGGGACTCAGTGCTTAATAACGCAGAAAAGATTGAGAAAGTAATTATTCATAACAGTATCAAATTGAATAATAAAAGATGCAGTCAGCGTACCAACATACATACAATTAGAAAAGCGAACTCAGAATCCCCTTTTAACCCGGTAATCGTACATTAAAAGCACAGAGAAATGAGCAATAAGGATGAAAAGGGAACCGACAGGAGGGCCGGACAAAGAGAGAGCGGTTTAAGGACAAAACGGTCTGCCCAGGCGAGTTCTATGGCTAGGAACAGTGAAGTGCCGCAGTCTCCCTTCTTGTTCCGTCAAATACCCTTGACACAGAAAAGCCGCGGAGAATTTATCCTCTACAGCCCTGTCCACGTCGTGCACAAACACGTTCGTCTCTCCGGCTTCCCTGTTCCTAGCCATCAACCCAGCAGTGTAGATCGCCGTCATGCGACCGGGCGCCTCGTCGTGATACCCGGTAGGCGCGTCCACCATGATCAAGTCCCATTCCGTGTCGTAAACGTCGGCAGGGAACCCCTTGAGCGAAAGCGGACACTTTGAGGATCTTGGATCGCTCACCTCCTTGCATTCGTTTCCATTTCCAGATTCTTCCATGAGGCTGTCGGCCTGGTGTACTTTGGTGTCGTACGTCACGTGGTAGGACTCCAAACTGGGGAGTTTCTGCTTGATTTGATCGATCCAGTTCTTTTCTTCTTCGAGGAAGAGCGTGCGGCCTCCGAGGTTCAGAGACGCCCACATCAGGCTGTCGTGTCCGAGGCCGAAGACCAAGAAGTTGCAAGGTGATTTTTTCTCCAGGACTCTTAGCGTGACTGAGATCTCTTTCAGGGTCTGCTGTGGGGTGATGTTTGTTGTTGTGTAGTGGACGAGAGCATTTGCCAGGGAAGGTGGGGTTTTGGTGCAAATTGGCGTTGGAGGAAGAGATGGACAGGCTACGGGTGTTGAAGATTCCGGTTCTTCATTTTGGGAGGATGTTGAATTTGAGATTGCTTGTGCCTCTTTTGATATAGGGGGTGCATAATTTGGTTGGGAATTAGACAAGAGAGTTGACCAAAGTATCAAGAAAACGAGTAAAAGAAAGAAAAAGCAGAGGACTGCGTTCTTGATGTTAATGGAAGACTGAGCCTTCGATCTCATATCGATTCCAACGAGCTGAGACAGAGAGAGAAAGAGAAAGAGAGAGAGACAGAGAGAGAGGGGCAGGGAAGAAAAAGGGCGTTCTTTAGTTTGTGGGTGCTGTGACGTGATGATGATGGTTGAATCAAGTCTTGCATTATTGAAGAAGGTGGGGGCCTTTGGAGGAGGCACGACGCCTCATTTTTGCTTTGTTTTCATCTGGGGCAAGAAGGGCTCGGCGCGTTGACCCTACGATCAAGACAGTAAATTTATGAATCAAAGGTCATAAGGAATGAAGATGATTACTAATAGTAATCTTTCGATCATTGTTATGTTAATATCTAACTATATCTTAGAAATGAAGCATGGCAGGTAGGAAATTTGGAGGCTTGATGTAGACATGATAGCGAATCTCGGCACTGTTAATATAGTTGGTAGATCTGTTGGCTCGGTCCAGTGGCGATTTAAACATTTTTCTTTCTTCTTCGTTGGTATAATGTTCGTCACGCGTGGGGTAGTTGAAGTGTCTTGAATATTTATTGTGATTCCCCCGATTTTTCCTATGATAAACAATGGTTTTTTTCTTTTAAGTTTCGGCACTCCAGGGTAAACAATGGTTTCGACTGTCGAGAGACAGCGGCGCTGGCGCAGGTCGTTGCAATTATGTTTTATTACGAGTTGCTTCATATTTGTTTCCGTCAATTTTTCTTGCTAATATTCTTCTGACAATGTTTTTTTTTTTTTTTAGGACTTTAAAAACTTTTACTGTTTATTATTATTATTATTATTATTATTTATTTATCTGTAGAGGAGATGACAAGTCGTCCCCCAGTCGAGCAGTTTGACAACCATGGAAGTTGGGTGTGTAACGGGCCTTGCAAAAGGAAAGACCGATACAGATAGCCCCTCTTGTATAGGCCCAGTGATGAGAGAATAGCAATCTAATTTCGCACAAGCCATGTAAACTGCTTAATGCGTAACTTTGCATACGAGCCACACAGGCCTCATCCCTTTCGAAAGGGATACAGTAACCTTTCTGGAATGCTGAGACCTGGAGAAGAAGGAAAGAAAGAAAGAATAAAAAAAAAAAGCCAGAAGGTAGTCCGAGCTATGCTTACTAGTTACTACTATATTCAGTCAGCATATAAATGGAGGGGCAGGACCACAAGGAAATGGAAAAATCCTATGTGATTGCGTTAATTTATTCACTTCAATTTACATGATGGGGATGGACCACAAAGCTTTACATTTTCGAGTAACTGCTAATACTGTGAAAATATTTTCAGGAAGAGCCAATGTTTTTGTTTCTACTCAATATCTTTTACTGCATCCTGCATCACGAGCAACAAACAGGAAAATAAGTCAGACACACCTAAAGGGTTAAAATGCTAGGCAGTAGATCAACCAAAGATAAAGGAAGATCCATACACTTTAAAGTAACTCCAAACAGATATTTTAATTATGTTATCTATGACCTGCTTCGGCGAGTTAAAATTTCACACATAAAAGCCTTAATTGTATATGCTGGCCATGCCAGCAACATGTCGTTACCTTAGCAAGCCGTGTTACGTAAGTTGCAGCCACTGCTGTGGCCAACAATCCCAACCCTAGGGTCAATAGCTGGCCATTTCCTCCACTTAATCTGACCTCAGATTCTTCTTGCTGAAACAAACAAAAAAGAGCTGCATTTAGGAGACAGATAGATATAGAGGTGTTTTATTGGATATTATATCAATCAAGATAATCAACCATCCCAGCAAATTGAGTATGCACAGTTTCTTTAACAATCAAATTACTCATCCATCCCTTCCTTGCCCCAATTCTTCTCTCCACCTCACTTTCAAAGTCGTCATCAACGAACCAATTTACTCTTCGCTATTCTCAACAATGAAGACAATGCTTGGGATTCTTGGATAAGTATGTGGCAAGGAAAAGATGACTAACTTACAATGATTGCACGGCCAAATGCGCCAGCACTCACATAAGCCCATGTTCCTGGAAGCATCCCCAACCAACTGTATCATAAATGAATCTAAATTAGAAAGCAAGACATGTATCATCAAGGTTTTGTACGTCCTTGAAGGTAGTTTATAAATGATGTCATAAACAGAAACCCATCAAATAGTTTAAATTCTCATACACTGTTTAAGACATTGAATACTAGGTTGGAGATGTAGGATAGCTGAACACTTGATTGACTTCATATCATGCTAAAGATAAAATGGGTTCAATTTAATCTCTGCCTAATTCAATTCAGAAAGGAGACAAAAATTTATACTATAACTAAAACCATATTGAAATGAGCTACACTGGCAGAGAGATTTATCATGTTTTGCCTTGGAATATTTCTCAGATCATTGCTTTAAGCGATGTGAGGACATGGACAAATCAAACCCACCACTGGTAGTGAGTGAAGAGATTAGCAATGGCGACCATAATATTCTCACCTGTCAGAATCTAGCAACGATAATCTAAAGTTTGGCTACATTAAAGGGCACAATCATGGGTTTCCCCAAAGATGACAACATACAAGAACATGGCAATCAATCATCAGATTAAGAGGGCAATGATACTGTGACAATCACCTATATATGCAAGTATTGCAACGTTTAACAAGACACAGGATGTGCACACCTTCCCAGAACGTATGGGACGAATTTGACAGATGTCAATCCATACAAGTAATTCCCGAGAGAAAATGGAAGCAAAGGACTCAAACGAAGCAGAGTAACTACTCTAAAGCCATCTTCTCCAATTGCTTTGTCGATTGCAAGAAACTTTTTGTTTCCTTCAACCAGTTTAAGAATACGCTCACGAGCAAAATATCTAGCAATGAGAAAGGCAACACTAGCTGCAACCTGAAAAGGATGAAAGACAATCAGATATAGCCTTCAGAATCAAAGGTCTTTGTTTTCTTCTTGAACTTTGTTTGTTGATAACAGAGGTATCTAGGCCTAACTAATCCTCCAGGTACATGCTAACCGCCTTGCTCCCATGTGCTGAGTAAAATGCAACTCAAGGGTGGATGTGTGGCCCCAAACAGGAATTGTTTGCTTGACAATGGCAGGATTTGAATTATGAGCTAAGCCCAACATCCAAGTCCAATCCTTTACCACTTGAGTCAAACATGGTGGTTATTAATGAAGTTCAAATTCACGCATAGCATAAACTCAACTCACCGTTCCACTCATAGAGACTACAATGGTGCCAATTACCGAGCCAAAAAGAAGACCAGCTGACATGGTTAATGGAATTGCAGGAATTGCAAGGATCTGGCAAAGCATATGTTACTTAAAGTCAGTCTCAGCATAGGTCTCACAATTGCAGGAGAGCATTTTTTATATATAAAAGATACTCAGAAGCTGGACATAGAACACAAGATCTCAAAACGAAACAGATCAGAATGAGCAACTTAAACTACAATATCCTTCAAGTTTGCGAATTGTGTTGCACCACACACAAAGATCACTTTTTCCTATCAACTATTTCTCCTTCCAAATAGATAATAGTAGCAAAAAAAGTTTTCCTATCATCAACACAGAATGCAGTAAAACTCCAATACGAGGCTAATTGATTTAGCAACAAAAGAATTGATATTAAATTCAAGAGCAGGAAAGGAAAAAAAAAAAAAAAAAGGAGCATACTTCCAGTCCTGCATAAACTGCCACGAATAAAGCATATCCAGCTGGTCCATAACCTATTCACAAAGCATTTATGTCAGGTTTGAAGAAGCCAACTCTTCGACAAATGAATATTAACAGAGACTGTATTTATATATCCTCAGTCGTTCGCTGCATCTCACAGAGGAGAAGAGGAGTCAAAACTTCAGTGTTCTTGAGGTACAATGATTCAAGGAACCAGTCGAAGCAAAAGTGATATATTTTGTTGCAATTAGAACCAAAAATTAACTAAGCAATGCCATATGTGCAAGTTCGAATTATTAGAAGGGCCTCAGTGCAAATGAAAAACATATTCAGTCCATCACAGGACCAAATTTCAAAGGAGTCTTAATTTCTAAAGAAGACTCATTATTGTTCACAAAAGGATTCACAGACAAAGTTGTAGCAGATGAAAAGTGGAAACTGCTAGTAGAAACAGCAGTTCCCCCCAAATCTCAGGTGGGTCTTCCTTTCTTGGGAATAAAAAAAAATTTAAAAAAATAAAGAAAAGCAACCGAAGGCGGAAATTCCGACGCTCGCCAAAGGAATCGCACAAGGAACGAACACTTAAATGAGACAGGAGCGCCCAATGCAAGAAAATTACCTTCGATAAACCCTGAAAACTGGTTCAAGAAAGAATTGATCTGGTCCCTGTAGACATAGCCAACAGCGCCGAAACCACCAACAACACCAACCAGCAAGACTCCAGCCAAAAGGGTGCCTTTAATTGCTGTGTCCCCTTCCGCCAATTCCCCACCTTCAGCTTCACCATCTCTCTTAATCTTGTCATCATCGTCCCCGGCACCTTTTGGATTCAAGAACCACCCCAGGCTCTGCGGGGCACTGCTCTTTCGAAGAGTCTTTTGTTTCTTGGTCTGTTTGAGAGAAGAGCAAGGAGTTAGGAAGTGAAAACGCCTGCTGTTGGGTCTGTAGCCGTTGATGGGGCACGGAGTGGATGGTGGAGGGAAGAACGGGACGCTGGATGTCAGGCACGGAAGTGGCCTTAAGCTGTTCACAATGGTTGACATTTTTATTTAAAAGCAGTTAATGTTGTAGCGTTTTTAGGGTGTATGGAGGCCACTAGCAGCGGCGCCGGCTGTTGCGACTGTTGTTGGGATAACGGATGCGGAGAGTTGGCGTTTGCCTGCCCATGTTAAGTTTCATTGTTTGTTACTTTCTGGGATTATTGTGTCTGGCCTTTTCGGCTAATCAGCTTGGCTTTGATCGCCAATGCAATACGGGTGGACACGATGGCAACGACCATTTTTGGGGTGCCTATTGGTGCCCATTGTACCTTTGCTTGATTTTGTGGCACCCAATTGTGCCACGCTTGCCCTGTCTATACGCACACGACCCGCACGCATAGTTTCTTTCGCAGAAAAGGGAAAATGGGTACAATTAAATTTAATATGTAGAACTTTGGTTCCGTCCAAGGAAAAAAAAAAAACAACAACAACAACAATGTCAGGTTTGGGTTTGGCCCATCAATTATTTCAGTATTCTGTGAGCCAGACTTGAAAAAAGAGAACAAGCGCAGAGACCACATTTGATTTGAGCCTGAGAAAACAAAAAACTCAGCCCTGTGTTAAGCCTGACCCAACACGATGCATGAAGATTGCGAATAGGCCTATCCAAGCAGTGCCTGAGAACTCTCCTTAGGCAAATACACGAGACAGCGAGATGAATGAAGCCCAATATCAACGTAGTATAGTCTAATAACTACCAACTTAAAAAGAGCTAAAGAGTCAAACTTGAGACTTTATTTATAATTAAAACTTCCCTCTTTATTTCAACTAGACCATAGCCAAAAAACAAAAAAAAAAGGAGAAGAGTGAAGCTGGAGAACTCCAAGAAACACGTGATAGACATCTTCAGAGGATTTAGGGAGACGAAGAAAATAAATCCAGTGGTCCTGATACGATATCTTTTAGGGCTTCCAACAACAATCCGGCTGGCAACACAAATTGCGCAGGGTGACATTTCTCCGGTTGCATAAAGCATAGCAAGTGGCCTTGGCTCGAAGAGTCTTGTAGTGAATTGGGTTTGTATTTTTAATGGAGGTCTCCACCTGTTTTTTTTTTTTTGTTTGTTTGTTGTAGCCTGGTTAACAAAAACGCAACCTAATGAAGTGGGGGGATGTGCGAATAGAGTAAGCAACTTCACGAGCCGAACCTGCTTATAAATGGGCCAAGCATACACTGTACACGACTCCTACACATTCGAAATAACTCCATCCGTCATATATATAATAATTATTATGCAATTTTAAATTCCTTCTTAAAGAATTAGGTAAAAATTTTCGAATTGGCAAGTTATTTTCCCTTTTTTTTTTCTTTTTTGAGGGGGTTTTAAGATGGTAGACTAGCCGTTGACATAAATACTCTCACGAAAATCTTTTTCCTATCACCGCTAAATCTATAGTATATACTCCTGACAAAACATGACTCGCAACTAAAAGTTATATTCCCATTTCACTTTCAGTATCTCCCAAACACACAAAGGCTTCAATTGACGGCACATGAATCCAATAAATAGCAAAACCAACATATGGAAAAAGTACGTCTATAAGAATGCATCACCATTTGATATGTGTTCTCGGTATCGAGGTCACAACACAAACACTTGAGACATGTCAAACTTGAGAAACTTGGTTGGGTTGATTTTCGTATCTCTTTTATTGTTGTTGTTGACTACGAGGGCTTACACACATGCGCAGGAGCCACAGGTACCATGTTTCTTCATATTTGGCGACTCGCTGGTGGATAATGGCAACAACAACGGAATGCTTACACTTTCAAGGGCCAATTATAGGCCTTATGGCATTGACTTCCCGCAGGGAGCCACTGGCCGGTTCACGAATGGTCGAACATATGTTGATGCACTCGGTAGAAAAATCTACATTTATTAGGATTGTGCACCCTTATATGAAAACTGTCTGCTATATATATATATATATATATATTATTTATTTATTTATTTATTTATTTTAACTTACAAATTTATTCAATGTCTTGCAGCTCAACTTCTAGGCTTTCCAAGATACATTCCCCCTTATACAAGAGCTAGGGGTCGTGACTTGTCGGGAGGAGTGAATTTTGCGTCTGGAGCAGCTGGGATTAGAGACGAAACTGGAAAAAACTTGGTAATCTCGTTACAACCTACCATAATTAGAAGATATGTCGTTTCTTCCGATGACTGCATGCATTTCTGTGCATGAGGTATAGGTATATGTAAGCTGTTAGAAATATATATGATCACTAATTAATTAAGAGTTTGAATATTATCTGTAAAATCTTTTTCAATCCAGTTGATGAAGGGAGAGGGAATTATTAGAAGAAAAAGAGGGAGATCTATCCCTTGTTATTTTATAGTTCAAAATTCAAGGTGTTTCTTAATAAGAAAAAGATAGGTAAAAATATGTATGTATACTGTATGTACATGTATAAATAGCATTCCCTTATTTTAATTTTCATCCATATTTGGGGTACTTTGTGTTATGTCTAATAAATTAGACAACATATAACGCCACTTTTATAACATAATATGGTGCATAAGCTGTTCAAAGTTGTTCAAAGTTCAAACCAATGGGAGAAGAGGACTTCCCTAAATATTATTTTTTCGATCTTTAACAATTGTTATAATATGTGTTCCCAGGGGGGTCACATGTCGATGAACCAACAGGTAGTCAACTTTGGTAACGCAGTGCAAGAAATGAGGATGTTCTTTAGAGGAGATGACGATGCACTCGCAACCCATTTAAGCAAATGTATCTTTTTTTCTGGGATGGGAAGCAACGATTATCTGAATAACTACTTTATGCCCACCTTCTATGCCACTGGTTCGAAATACACCCCAGAAGAGTATGCTGCTCTGCTTCTTCAGGATTACACTCGCCAGTTAACGGTAAGTTGATTGGTCAATTTATTGCTTTCCTTAGCCGAGAAAATAGTAATATGCATGTTCTTCAATCTTCAGCAATTGTATGGCTTGGGAGCTCGTAAGGTGATTGTAACAGCAGTTGGGAAAATTGGTTGCATCCCTTATGAGCTGGCACGGTACAATTCTAATGGCAACGGCAGCCGCTGCAATGAAAAGGTAAACAACGCGATTTCAATCTTCAATTCAGGCCTCTTCAAGCTGGTTCAGCTCTTCAACAATGGTCAGCTGCCGGGAGCCAAAACTGTTTACCTTGATTCGTATAAAAGCATCAGTGATCTCGCTCTTAATGGACCCAGATATGGTGCGTCCAAAATTTACCTCGTCATATCTTGTTACATTATTATTATTTTATTTACTTATTTATTTATTTAAAAAAAAATTAGAGACTCGAACTCAAGATTTTTTTGGTCTCGGATATGTCACATAATGCTAGCCACTGGGTTCAGGCTTTGAGAAATTCGAACAATTTTATTGAACCATGAGAATAAATGGAACAGGATTTGAAGTTGTCGACAAGGGATGCTGTGGCGTGGGAAGAAACAGTGGGCAGATAACTTGCCTTCCTCTTCAACAGCCTTGTCAAGATCGCAGGAAGTACTTATTCTGGGACGCTTTCCATCTAACTGAACAAGCGAACATCCTTCTGGCCAAGTCAACTTATAGCTCACAATACTACTCGTATCCAACCAGCATACAGCAGTTGGCCATGCTTTGACGGATCATATTATATGCTTAGCATTCGGGATTAGTGTGTCAATTGGTTAATTTCCAAGAACTATATAGGTTATGTTGACCAGTTGTTATTCATGATGTTCCCGAATATCTGAATTTGCTTGTCTGGAATATTTATTTGGGCGTTTGTTTCATTTGTATTCGTTGATGGATGAGAATAAAGTTTTCCATAATTTCTCGTATATCGTATTAAAGTTCTGGAAATGCCTTTGGTAACTTCCAAATTACTATAATCGGTTAGATATTTTTATATACATAAAGTGAAGAACAAACATTAAAGACAGTTAAATAATAACAACTGACAAATTTGAGACAATATCGTTTCAGAGTTGAAATTTATGAGTCATGGTTATAGAAAGGCAAGGAACGGGTTTTGGTGTAATGAGCTTCCTTAGTTCATGGATCGGCAGCTGCAGTGCCATCAGCGGCAGAACCATTGATTTTGCAAAACGTTCCTTCAATCGGAAGAAAGATTCAGAACAAAGGAAATAAAGAAATCGGGAGAAGGATTCAAAACAAAAGCAAGAAAGGAAACACGCAGAAAGGCAGTCAGTTGGGTTCAGGAGTCAAGACACAGATTGGTGAAGAGCCGGTCGCAAAACGTGAAAGACAAACCCCAAAAATGGTAAGAAATAAAGTGAAAGACAAGAATGGTAGAATGACAATGACAGTGTGAGGAACTTCGCAGAAAGATTATTGTAATTAAAAGATTTATAGTTGGAGGGATCTGAAAACGGTCTCAATAAAATGCAGCTTCTGTTCTTAAAACCCTATATAAGTAGAATCCTTTTTGCTCCCACCACACATCTGATCAAAATAACAGTAGCAGTGCATACGCTACAAGTCTATGCTTTCTTATTTGGACTAAATCTCAAGATTTGCAAGCTGCTCTATGTTCATGGGATAGACAATGCCTGTGTTCCCATTAAAAGCCTTTCTCCCCACTAAGATGTTCACGGCTTCTGTCGGGTGGAATGCGTCCCAGAATATGTACTGCCCTCGGTTGTCACACGGTGTTTGGAATGGAAGACATGTGATTTGACCACTGTTCCGGCCGACGCCGCAGCACCCGCGATTCACGACGCTAAAACCTGCGACACGATAGTATTGCAACAAAGATTAATTGCCTATAATTCATCAAATGTTTTGATTATTCTTGCTGTGAATCTGAATGAGATAATCGGTACAACAGGAGAGTTGCGTACCGTAAGCTGGAGAGTTGTTGAGGAGGTCCTGGAACATGAGGGCTATATCAATGTGAATGAATCTTGCATCGGGCAGATTTACATTCAAGTTATTGACCATGGTCTTCACGTTGTCATTGAATGGTTGGATTAGCTGGTTAACCTCTTCGGAGCAGAGTCCGGCCAGATTCTGAGCCAATATGCTAGGAATGCAACCCATCATTCCCAGCCCTGCTATTACAAATTTTCGTGCACCTAGATTGTAAAGGGTCTGCACTTGTATGCCACGATAAACAAATAAATTTGGTATGAGTCGGTTAATTTGTCTATACAACACCAAGTAGTTGGGCGAAAGATTGAGCTGATTCAATAAGGAAAGCTAGATGGCCAATGGTCAAACATAGTCATACCGTGAGTTGCAAGTTGTACTGTTGAGCCAAGAAATCGGCATATTGCTGGCCATTATATTGATTCCGGGTATCGTAATTGGGCATGAGATAGTTATTCAGGTAGTCATTGCTGCCCATGCCCACGAAGAATATGCTCCGACCAATTGCCTGAGCAATATCTACATCCCCAAGATTATTTTTAATTTGGTCAAGTGTGCCCCGAAAGTTCCTTATCTGCTGATTGAATGGTATGCGACTCACCTGATTAAGATTAAAAAGCGAGACATTAGAGAGCCCATGCGGCCTCATATTTTTGCAGTATATATTTTTGTCATTTATACGGGACAAACCCTTGAGAAGGCAAAATGGGTCATTTAATGGCCGTTACGAGGCAATCTTAAAAACGATTCATTGTATCGGTGTGGATATGAACTTAAAACTATGAAGCTGATGGAATGATAGAATGCACACCGACCTTTTAAGAGCTAGCTATGGTTTTCAAAGAACACGAACTTGTACCATACGTGGTCCGACACGACCAGAGATTCAAGAAGCATGCATATAAGTCCTTTACAGGCTATTTACAATATCTTATAGTATTGGTTCTTGTAAGAGTTACCTGTTTTTCATGGATTCTTCTTCTTATGTTCGTATTCCTAAAAGCAATCAAATAAATACTCCCATCTATCCTTTATATATATAAAAGCTGCAATAGGAATTGATGTCCACACCTATGTACATTTGTTGTTAGTATGTGTGCGAAAATATAATGTGAGGATCGATATGCTTACAAAGTTTCTGCCTGTGATGTCTAGGATCCCGGCAGCCGCAGAAGCATAGTTGACTCCATGAAGCACTTGATCGCCAGACGCCTCTGAGTGTGGAGGAATCAGAGGAAGTCCTAGCAATTCAGCTGCATGCACATACATTCATAATCCTAGATTAATTATTCCTCCGATTTTTAATATCGATGAATTAAGGGGGGAAAAAGATACAATATACTGGTGATTCCAATTCTACGAGCACCGTCCCATTTGAAATGTTGGATTGCATAATAAAATTTTAAAATCTCTGACAAATTATGTTGTTCATCCGAAACAGGAAGACAATTCTTTCCCGTTAAATTTTTATAAAATTTACATTTAACACTTATTTGTGGGTTCCACTTCAAACCCACAAATCGCCCGTCTCAGACTCTTAGTGAACTTGGTGACTTTTCTCAATGGTGGGAAGAATTATACTTCTATTCCAAGGTGGAGAAGAGGAAAGCTTACCTATCTCATCAACCATAGTATAGCCATTGGAGAAACGACCAGTAGGGCCACCACTGAAGTCAATACCGTAGGGGAAATAATTGGCCTTGGCAAGCGTAGCGAGATTGTTGTTATTGCCATTGTCGATGAGGGAGTCACCAAATATAAACATAGCAGGCACCGTCTCTCTTCCACTCCCTCTTTCTGGCCCGGAAGGACCTATATTTTGGCCTAAACCTATAGTTGCCACCATTAAAGACACAAGCAAGAAAGATAATCTCAATGCAGCCATCAAAACTAAGAGAAGAGTTCACTAGAAGCGTCCAAGAGGCGTTAGCGGGGCTTTGTGCTCTGAAAGGAGCTTTAATAGCTGAGGCACAGGGGTAGTTGAGATGTATAAAATATGTTCGCTTGTACTTTCACTACTTGCATTAATCATACACGCGGGCATGACCAGTAACATTTAAATCTTGCACCTTTGCAAATTTTCCCTTTTCCACAGTTTGTTGCCTTTCGTTTTTCGGTTTCAACTGTTTCACTGCTTGTAATAAACGTAATCTTTTCGCCGTCTACATGTATGGAGTCTATAGACAGATACTTGATTGGAATGTAGATCCGTGAGATATGGTTTTCAGATGGTGGCCAATGTATACTTGAGAACATTGGCGTTTGTCATTTCATAAGATAAAAGGGGGAAAAGGGGGCATTGAAAGATATATATATATATATAAGCAGGGTTTAAATTATTAATCTTTAAGGTTATTAATTTTCCAATTAAGGAGATCGACTTTCTTTCATGGACATGCCGGGCATGCCACATTTGGATGATACTTCGGTTGCAAATGAGAGACAAAAGCGAAGTTAAAATTCATAATTTAAAAAAATAAAATAAAATGTAGCGAATGTAATGCGGACTGCAAAGACCTTAGTCCTTGAAATGTGAGACGCATTCAAGTTGATCCTTGCCAAAGGTCAAAACCTTTCCCAAAGGGACAAAGTCAGAACCTCTTCACCAGGAGATCGTTGGAACAAGACACGGTTGACTGTGGAGCAATGCACACACGTAAAGATTCACGTTTGCAGAAAATTAATTGGGGCAGTTTTTAAGGCACAGAAGACAGCAAACTTATTTCATCGGTGTTGATATTCCCTAGGTCACCATATCAAAATAAATCTACGGATAAGGTGACTCCGAGCAATGGATATCAATTTCCTTCCCCCTTTTAGGGCCCAAGTCAAAAATCTTGTACCGTTTGGGTTAATTTGAAGCAATTGGGTTGGACCCGTTAAATAGCCTCTTAGCTAAGTCTTGCCCCGCTATAAGCTGACAGCCCACCAAGCAGCCCATCTTTGTGGCACAATCGGTATTACTTATATTATCGAGTCTCATTTGGTACGCTCTTCAATACGTCATTGAATCCTTGTGCAAATTGGATTTATATGAATTTTGACTCGGCAGAACCCGGCCCTTTTTTTTTTTTTTCAAATGTCCGGAGCGCATCTTTTGAGACCTGGTGGAGATGTACCCACAAATGAAAAAGCTATATTAATTTTATCCATTTTTTTAAAAATTGATTCTCAACCTTACGCCCACAAACTAACTTTTTTCGTCAAGTCTATCTATGTGGGCGCCACGTGACCGAATGCCAGTCGACAAGGTTGTCATGCCATCAAAATTTGTTGGCGTGACATATTTTCAATAAATAAATAAATAAATAATAATAATAATAATAAAGTTTTAGGGAAACACAAAAAAAAAAAAGAAACAAATTTTTTATTATGCATGCGTGAATAAAAATATGAAAAATATATGTCAGCCACACGACACCGATAGAAGTAAGTAATAAAATAAGATAGTCATTATCCTAATGGTAAAAAAGTGAATTAGTTAAAAAAGAATAAAATTTTGTGCTCCTATATATAAGCTAAAAAAATTGGGTAAAAAAAGAAACTATATAATATTAAGTTACATTTGTGTGAACCGTTGATCTTAAACATATGAATTAATAATATAGCTTTCATTCTGTATGAAAAATCACAAAATAATTAATATTAGGGAAAAATTTTTGTGAACACAAAAATAATAAATATAAATAATATTATATATATAATAATATAGAATAATTTATTTATAATATATGAATTTTTTGTATTAATGTGAGTATATTATTTTTATCTTCACATAATCAGAGATATTTTTGACGTCATCTTTGCTTTCTTCCAAATGCGATAAGGAGAATCCCAAATTTTCTGGTTTGGATAAGCACCTATTAAAAGGTCCATAAATGTTTTTGTCGGCAAGTGTTCCAATGCCTTGGCCGAGAAGAAGGTCGCCATCACCCCTTCGCAGCATGTTCAAGAGTAATTTTCGTTTCTTCCCTTTTTCAAGAAGCTGGACCTTCGGGTACATAGAAAAAGAAAATTAAGTTAATATTCCCTTTTATAGTTTTTTTTTTTTTAATATTTGCCGGTAATTCATCAGATGTCAATAAAAGTTAATATTAGGAAAGAGATTGATTGTAATAAATGTTTAATATTTGAATAAAACTAAGAGCCTAGCCGTTTCGCTATCGATCCCGTCAGTTGATGGCTCATTCACTAGGTTAGGAACATACTTTTTATCAAGCAAAGGCAACTGTAGAAAGTACTCTACTCTATTTTTTTAACAAACAAATGAAATTTTTTTGCCTTTGGGTAATGCCCCCCCAAAAAAAAAAAAGGGTTCGAAAATATAGAGAAAGTAAAATCAACTTACTTGCCATCATCCTATGTGCCATGAACTACAATCGAACCAAACCACCATCTTTCTAATCTCTGTGGGCAAAGAGATTCGCACGTGGGCTGCTCAAAGGTGCGAAAAAATTAATATATATATATATAGTTCAAAAAAAAAAAAAGAAGGCAGAAATTGGAGTTGTGGTAGCATGGGAACCACCCAAAGATGAGGTAGCTGCATGATGAAAGCTAGTTTGCATTAGAAAAAGGCATAGTCAGAGGTGGTAGGTAGGGTAACGTTTGCACAGCGGAGTTCGTACATTTCTAAATAAAAGTGCCATAATGACTATAAGACAGGTTCTTGCTGGAAAACATAAATGTCGGGCTCACACGTGTTGATTACGGCCCCCAACTTTTCAGAACATTGACCCATGGCGTCCTCGACACTTTTTTTTTTTTTTTTAATTAAATCTCGTTTCGAATTGAAATGTCCAACGATTCCGGGCTACCGGACATCTACATAGGCTTCAATGTGTGCAAATAAGTGTTGGACGACGTACACGCAAAAAATAATATCTTTTATATAAAAATATTTTATAAATGATATAAATTTTATTTATATTTACTTAAATTCAACACCCTTTATATCCAACTAAATTCTTTCTATAAATAATAAGAAACCACGAGTCATTTCGAGTTAGCAAGTTGGCCCACAGAGAATGGCTAGCAAGTTGCAACTCTCTCTCCGAGTCTCCCAAAGCTTTTCATCGCTGCGCCGAAAGAAGGAAAACAGAGGAAAAGAAGTACAGCTTTCAAACAAGTTTTAGAGCACTATTTTGGACTTTCGCTAATCATAATCTTTAGTCTCTCTTCTTTTAGTTTTCGATGTGTATCCACCGTTTGTTGACTCCTCGCGCTGTTGAACTTCGGGAAATTTCCTGTTACCATCACGAAGGGGCCCGGGACAGACATCTGTGGGACCACTGGATCGGTCTCCATTCCGAAAAAGCAACCGCCCATTAAGTTTCGCACGGAACATTCGTCTCTTTTTTCCCCTTATTCTCACTTCGCAATTTTCTTTTGAGTGGTGCTACTTGTTTGCGTGCACGTGTACAAAAATCTATGAATTAAATTGTTATAATTGAGCATTCAATGTATGAATTTAATAATAATTTGATGTAATTTTTTAATTAATTAATATTTATTTTTAAAAAAATATATATTTTTAAAATAAGTAAAAATTTATAAATAAATTTATTAACTAATTTTAAATTTAACATAGTGTATTTAATTTTAGAAAGATTTATTCAGAATAATTATTAGTCAAATAATAATTTTTAATAAAAAATTAAACTTAAAATATTAATGAGTATTTTTAATTTAAATTTATGTAAAAATAATTAATATTTTTTGGATAAATCTTTTAGTTTAAAAAGTGTTATAATTGATTTATAATTACAATAATATTACGGTGTCGTTGCTGTCACTTAGGGCAACACCTATCCTACGGAGACCCACACACGACACAACCGCGAGGGAGCCACAATCATCGGGAGAAGAACATGTCGTTTTTAATTCTTATTATTTTTAGTGCTTTATTCTTTCCCCACCTCTAAAAATTTTTCGTCATATGTCATGAATGAGCATTCAACTTGAACCGAATCAGAACCACTAATTTAAAAGAAAAAAAAAAAGAGTAGAAATTTCCGTCATATCATGCTTGTTTATTTTGATAAGGTTTCGATTGTAAGAAGCTTCACCGTCTGTCTCCCAAGTCGTCAGTTTGAACTTTTAGGATGTGCCCGCCACGTGACAGTCTATGTCCCAAGTTGCGAATTACAATATGTTCGGCATTGGATTCTCTAATAAACTCCCAAAGCACAGGCCAATTTTTTTGAGTTTGTCTGATTATTACAATATGGAACGCGTTACATAAACAATCCATGCTAGAAACTTAAAATGGAAACTTTGCGTGCCTATAAATGAGCACCCCACCTTTCTCTTTCTGTTAACACGAGGTTTACAAGCAAAGCCATGGCAAGTGCTAATTACCGTTTCACTTGTCTCCTACTGTTAGTATCTTCTCTCTTCTTGGCCTCCTGCTCTAGTGCCACACAGGCCCTAAGCTCTCCTCCTATAGTGAATGGTCTTTCGTGGACATTCTACAAGTCCAGCTGCCCCGAAGTTGAGTCTATAATCCGAAAGCAGCTCGAGAAAGTGTTCAAGAAAGACATTGGCCAAGCCGCTGGCTTGCTACGACTCCACTTCCACGACTGCTTTGTTCAGGTGTTGAAAAATAAGCTTATGCAGACTTTGGATATATGTCAACCTGTTTTGTGCTTTCCTTTTCTCCTCCTATTGATTCTTGTGGTATTCGGTTGTTCCATGCTTTAGACATTCCCAAAAGACGGAAAGTTATTACTCGAAAGCTCAATTTAAAGAGCTAGAGTTTACCCCCATTTTCGGTTGGAGGTCAATCATTAATTAAGGACTTTCGATCGCTTGGTGCCAACATGAGTACATTCATATGATATAGATGGGCATGCTAATTAGATTACTTGTACGATGACCCAGAAAAACAAAGATTTGCTTGGGTTAGTGCTAATATAAACATAGCACATTTTGCAGGGATGCGACGGGTCAGTGTTGCTTGATGGGTCAGCAAGTGGACCAAGCGAGCAGGACGCTCCTCCCAACCTGAGCTTGAGAGCAAAGGCCTTCGAGATCATCAACGACCTCCGCGCCCGCATCCACAAGCGGTGTGGCCGGGTCGTCTCTTGCTCTGATATTCTCGCAATTGCAGCGCGGGATTCTGTTCGCTTGGTACAAAACTCTGTCCCCCTCCCACATCTATTATGATTTGGTTGAATGTTGTACTAGTTAATTAGCTTCGTAATTCATGTCCCAATATCGGCCATGCATCGAGTTGATTGAGGGCATTTAATAAGGTTATCAATTCCATCTGGATTTAGCTAATCCAGTCCTTGTTATTTAATTGCGCAGTCAGGTGGGCCGGATTATTTTGTACCATTAGGAAGGAGAGACGGACTAAACTTTGCAACTCAGAGTGAAACCTTAGCCAACTTGCCACCGCCATTTGCAGATGCCGATACACTCCTCTCCTCACTTGCCACCAAAAACTTCGATCCCACGGACGTTGTAGCCCTCTCCGGCGGCCACACCATTGGCATTGGACACTGCACCTCCTTCACCGACCGCCTGTATCCGACCCAAGATCCCGTCATGGACAAGACCTTTGCCAACAGACTCAAAAGAACATGTCCTACAGCAAACACCGACAGCACAACCGTGCTCGATATCAGGTCCCCTAACAAATTCGACAACAAGTACTACGTTGATCTCATGAACCGCCAAGGCCTGTTTACCTCGGACCAGGATTTGTACACGAGCAAGAGGACGAGGGAGATTGTCACTAGCTTTGCTATTACGGAGTCGCTCTTCTTCGAGAAGTTCGTGCTTGCCATGACCAAGATGGGGCAGTTGAGCGTGTTGACGGGCAACCAAGGCGAGATTCGGGCCAATTGCTCTGTCAGGAATTCTGACAACAAATACTTGCTGTCTGCGGTGGAAGAGGGTGTGGATGTTTCGTCTGAGTTAATATGAATCTGTGTACTCCCCCCTTTTTCTTTTTGTCTAAATTGTGCCCAGTAAAATAAGCAGAAGATGCTTCATCAGAGAATAAAAGTTGACGAAGACACCATGAACTGGGGGGCCTTCTTCGTCAAAAGAATATTGTGGCTTGTTTTCTTGTCTCTTGTATAATGAACGAGAAATGAATACGATGAGAGAGACATTTGTAATTTCACTCTTTTTTAATTACAATTCCATGTCAAATGTGAAAGAAGAAAAAATTATAAGTGAGTTCCAATTAATAAAATTAAATGAGATTTGAGACATAAAATGATTATCTGTTATACTTGCAATAAGAGTGGATCAACACACCAAACATCTTTCATTTATTTCATAATGGTCTAATAATTCAATTAATTAGCATATCAATTTCCATTTATATATGTTAGCAGTTACACATTGTAGAACATCAGTGATCCGAAATTCCATTGTATTGAGTGAAAAAAAGCATTCAGAATTCCCTCTGCCAACTGCACCAACGATCTTTAAGGGGAAAGAAAGAACCCCAACTTACTTTGGACCTGTCCATTTAAATTCGAATCCGAACTATGCCCGGTGAAAAATCGACAGATACAGAGTTACCGTGCTGGAATTCAATTTCACGAAAGTTACCGTTGGATAAATAGATCTTTAATGGTGATGGGCTGATTTGCTGGGGGGAGTGTAGTTGTTAATGCTCGATGATAGTGCCATTTATTGTGGAAGTTTTGTCACGTGCACTGTGGACGTATTTCTCTTTCTTATTTTCTGCGGCGATTTTGTTTCGCAGCTTAAACTTCTCCTAAATTCTAATCCCTGTTAATCTTATTAAAACCCAAACCAGTTTTCATATGCTGTCTTTTATCTTCGGTCCTCGCTCTCCTTGTATTCTACGCGGACGTAAAGTACAGAGCCTCCGATGCCTCAATGCACGGGCTACCGATCCAGGAAGTTTAGTTTCTTTAAATACCCACTGGGTTAAAATTCTTTACAGTTCAAAAAATAAAAAATAAGAAAAAGACACAAATACCCACATGGAAGTTTATTAAACCCAAACAGTAGCTTTTTCCTTTTTGAATTATTTTGATTGAAATTTAAATTCCAAGTCTTGAACTTCTAAAAACGATTTTGGGGATTAATATCTCTTTGGTTTGGCAGCTGCTTTTTAGTTGGCGTTTGTTTTGGTACATTTTAGATTGGTGTTTGAATCCCTGGGAATTTGCAGGATCTCTTCCCCTCTCTAATCTCCTCTTCATGCTCTTTTCGTTCTTGTTTAGATTGAGACCCAATCCAACCTCTGCATCTCTCCTCTTCCGTTGATCTCCACAATTAATTGACTCCGTCCATCGGTTTAGTTTGGGAAATTTCTTGTTGCCATCGTGGGGGTGATGAATTTCTATGGGACGACTGACGGGCTGGATTTTCAGAGTAAACAATGAACCACTTTCAGGGAACCGCGTCGGGTTGCCAAAGTTTGACGTGAAAGATTTGTCTGCATCGATTCAAAGACTTGAATTAAATAGCTCTAATTGAGAAGGTGACAAAGAGTCATTATTTTAACCCTCTTATGAATATGAAATGGAAAAACACCACGCAATAACGTGTATCAAATAATATAATAAATATAAAAAGTAATAAACTAAAATTTTGTATTTAATTTTATTTATTTTTAAAATTAAGTAAACTAAAAATATTTGTGAAATTAAATAAAATATGATTAATTCGTGTATTATATTATTTTTATATTATTTTAATGTTCTTACTTATCTTTTCCTTATGAAATGTCATGTTATTTTGAGTATTTAAAATAATCGTAATAAGATTTCTGGTTGCACATTTATCATTCCTAGTTTTTCTTTTTGAGTACGGAAACAAACCATTCAAATTTGTCCAACTCATTTATCCAAAATGTAACCGATCTTCGTGGTTTAAATGATTTTTTTTTCCCTCTCTTCTTAGTTGGTTGGAGTTTACTGATATTAGTTATTTTGATTTAAACATATAAAGACAATTGATCCAAATCAAACCGGCAAAGCCATGGTGTGCTGCTGTACAACGAGTTGTTCTTGTCTTGTGCAGCTCTAAATCAAATCGACAAAGCCATGGTGTGCTGCTGTACAACGAGTTGTTCTTGTCTTGTCAGCTATGGTAGTACTAACTCTACATAAACTGTGATATCATGGTAGGTGGGCCATAATTGTCATTTAATTATATATTACATGTGAATATTATATCTTACAGCAGATAAATGGGCAGACCATAATCGTAGGAACATCATTGTCTCATTTTTGGCTTTAATCATTTCTCCCGCACTACCCTTTTCCCACTCTCAAAAACTTTCAATCAATTCACCGTTGTACGTTTTGCTTTTTCATTTCTCCCGCTCGTTTGATAAGGGAAGAAGTTGGTGGGTAGAAAAAATAAATTAGCAAAAAGTTAAAATGAGTTAACATGTAGATTATATAAAATAAAAAATTATATTTGTTTAACAATTATGCAATTTTTAAATATATAAAATTCACACGCCAATCGACTCCTGATTCTCTCTCTAGCTCTATTTCTTTGTCTACGAAACTGTGGCCTTTGGATAAGATTTCAGCCATGCGAATCTGTGACCTTCGACCGTCCATATCCCAAGTTACGAATTTGATGGAGACTCGAACGCTGAGGATGTGTTCGGCACGTGACCTTACGAGCCCACTAGAAACTTGAAAATGCACAGGCCACCTTTTTAGACTTTGTGTGATTATTGCGAGCAGCGCACATTACACAAAGAATTCCCACTAGAAACTTAAAATAGAAATTTTGTATGCCTATAAAGGAGCACCCTGGGAACATGAGATTTACAAGCAAAGCCATGGCAAGTGCTAATTACCCTTTCACCTGTCTGCTACTGTTAGTATCTTCTCTCTTCTTGGCATCTTGCTTTTGTGCCACAAAGGCCCTAAGCTCTCCTCCTATAGTGAATGGTCTCTCATGGACATTCTACAAGTCCAGCTGCCCTAATGTTGAGGCTATAATCAGAGAGCATCTCAAGGAAGTGTTCGAGGATGACATTGGTCAAGCTGCCGGCTTGCTTCGACTCCACTTCCATGACTGCTTTGTTCAGGTGAGCATATGCATCCTTATACATCCCCTCCCTCGTTCCTGAACTCAAACATCCATCGTACTATTGATTGTTCCGTGCTCTGGACATTTTGGAAGATCAATCAACACCCCAAATGACCGTCCAAACTAAGGAAAAATGAACTAATAGTAAAAACTGAAGAGATGAGAATCTCAGAACTCTTTCCACCCTTTTGTTTTCTTGCAGATAGTCAAAAAGACGGTGAACTGAAGGCTGAATTTCTTTCCCCCCTAAAATAGTTACATGGACCCAGAAATCTTTACCCTGTCTTGTAGAATACAAGCGTGTATCCATATTAAAAAGAAAAAAAAAAAAGGAAAAATCTCATGGTCGTGAGGTTAGTCGAACCGACGAACTGGGAATCCGACCCCAAACCGGTTTGGATCTAAAAGAAAATCGATTGGAAAATTCTTTCAAATCAACTTTAACTGCCCCGCGACGAAAAATTACGCAAAAAGAAGAAAATCCACCTAATTCCGTCGCTTATGTTTGGCGTCTTTAAAATTAATTATCATTCCATGGGCAGAAGTTAATTTCTTGCCTTGAGACAACACTTGCAGGGATGTGATGGTTCGGTGCTGCTTGATGGGTCAGCAAGTGGGCCAAGTGAACAAGACGCTCCTCCGAACCTGACTTTGAGGGCAAAGGCCTTTGAGATCATCAACGACCTGCGCGCCCTCGTGGACGCGGCGTGTGGCCTTGTCGTCTCTTGTTCTGATATTCTCGCAGTTGCAGCGCGTGATTCGGTTTTCTTGGTAAACAGCCATCCCTTCTACTTCTATTATATGTTTTGGGGGTGGAATCTTATGATGATTGGAAATTCCTATAGACTTTGTTCCAATCTGTAAGGCGAAGCATGCAAGCAAGTTTTGCTTAGTTTGCTCCGTTTGTCATAGGTAACGTTAAAATTTGCTAAACCATTGTTTGTTCCGTGCGATTTCAACGCTGCAGTCAGGTGGGCCGGACTACAATGTCCCACTGGGGAGAAGAGACGGACTAAATTTTGCAACACAGAACGCGACCCTAGCCAACTTGCCAGCGCCCTCTTCAAACGCCAGTACAATTCTTTCTTCTCTAGCCAACAAAAGCTTCGACGCCACCGATGTCGTAGCCCTCTCCGGCGGCCACACCGTTGGCATTGGACACTGCACCTCCTTCACCGGCCGTCTCTATCCGACCCAAGACCCCGTCATGGACAAGACCTTTGCCAACAGACTCAAACTGACATGCCCTACAGCAAGCACCGACAACACAACCGTGCTGGATATCAGGTCCCCCAACACATTCGACAACAAGTACTACGTTGATCTCATGAACCGCCAAGGCCTGTTTACCTCGGACCAAGACTTGTACACGGACAGCAGCACAAGAAGCATTGTCACTAGCTTTGCTATTAATCAGTCGCTCTTCTTCGAGAAATTTGTGCTCGCCATGACCAAGATGGGGCAATTGAGCGTGTTAACGGGCAACCAAGGCGAGATTCGGGCCAATTGCTCTGCCACGAATTCTAATAACGATTACTTGGCCTCTATGGTGGAAGAAGGTGCGGAGATTCTCTCTGAGATGATATGAAAGAGGCTTGAAAATAGGCCCAATGATAATAAGGATAGTGGAGAGGTGGGATGTGGGAAAATAAGTAGAAGACCCAGTGGGCTTGGGGCTTTACTAGTCGAAAAGAACATTGTGTCTTGTTCTTGTTTATTTTACAACGGCGTGTCTAAATATTGTATCTTTCGTAATTTCCACTGGTTCTGCTCTGGTTGCATTTTAGCCTTTGGTGGGACTTTTTCGAAGGTTCGGTCTTACGAACCACGGTCTAGATATAAAAGACCCAAATTAAAATCATTCCCTGGCAACGTGTTTTGAATTTTGGGCTCGCATTCAGTCTAGATATAAAAAACCCACTTTCCCTTTCATTAAAGAACGGTATTGTTAGGTCCCCTTTAAACTATTGCCCTCGCCAGCCGCCTCCATGTTTCTCGAACTTTCGATCTTCAGGCCCCCTGTCAGGATTTCTGGCTCTTTATGGCTCCTTTTTTTTTTTTTTTTTTTGGGTTTTAGCCGATTTCTGGCTCTTTAAATGCCAATCCAACACCGATGACCACAGATTCGATTTTTAAGCAGCCAAACTTTGATCAACGGTGCCGCCACCATCGTCTACGAGGGGCTTGTGCCGGCATCTCAACATCACGGTCATGAAACAATAGAGACATGTTGCCGTCGCGTCCACGGTGTGTCAGACACGCACTATTGCATGTCGGACACGCATGTCTAATTATTCTTAAATTTCTTTTTATCAAATACGTTTCGGTGTGTTCAATACGCTTGTCCATGTCCGACTCGGACACGGATACCGTTCCTTTTTGCCGCGTCGGTGCTCCAGAGGTTCCGTCCTTAGCAACTACTTTCTTCCTCCTCGTAAATGTCTAGGGAAAGAAGGGGTGGATCGGAAATAATGTATGGTAGACCCAAACTTCGATAGCTTGGGCTCGAGCCCACCAAAAAAATCATTTCAGCCCTACACCGGGAAACTCAAACCTTGCCCAAGCTTGGTTTTATGGGTTAAAACACCTGCTGGCAACTCACGAAGGAAACTCAAACCGAGGCACCGCCTTGACCCTTACAAAACAGAGGAAAGTTTGGAGGTTGCCATTTTCGGTCTAGGAGGCTGGGGGGTAATATCGGTGTTTGATCGGATGTGTGTTGCTGAGCTGTTGGTCTACCAAACGAGCACGCGCCCTTCACCAGTAAGTCCGCGTTGAAAACCACATGCGGTCCTAGTATAATTTTGGTATTTATGCGAATAATCATGCTTTTAATAATGACGACATAAATTCATATTTTACTCAGTAACTCCCATGTAATGGTGACTAATCACTTCTGTTGAATGTGATGATTTATCAGAAATTTGTGACATTAATTAGACCCAGAAAGTCTACGATGTAGTAGGTATATGTACAGCTGCGGATGGTTTTGTTCGTCATTTCAGAATGCTGTTTTTAGTCAAACACTTTGAATTAGATTACCCTGTTCCCACTTCCCTCTCGGTATTCCAACGGATAAGATTCCCTCGGTGCACCATTCGCCAACTTAATTTCATCAATCACACGTTGTAGCATAATAAATGTCAACTGTAGAACGGTGTTTCCACGCATCACGCTTTCTGAATTCCACTCTTCTAATCATAGATCAGCTTTTTTCTTCAGATTATATTTACTTTCTTTGGGGGGGTACCTTTCTTTAAATTATTTACGGGTGAAACACGGCGTCGGACTATTCAAATTATAACGACGCCAAGAAAAGAAAGACCTTTTCTTTTGCACGTTTTTACTATATTTTCTTGAGCATAAAGAAAGAAATTAAGCTTGGCTATAAATTGACCACACTTCGTGTCTGCCTGGGACACAAGAAAAAACAAACCATGTCGACAGGAGTTGCGTCTTTCAGCACTTTACTCTTGCTTTCGTCCCTCTTAGTCTCTCCCTTGTTTTGGGTCTCTGAGGCACACCCCTCTGCGCCCATCAAGCACGGGCTCTCATGGACTTTCTACAAGTACAGCTGCCCAAAAGTTGAATACATCGTTAGAAAGCATCTCAGGAAGGTCTTTAAAGAGGATATCGGCCAAGCTGCTGGCTTACTCCGTCTCCACTTTCACGATTGCTTCGTTCAGGTAAAGGCCAAGTCATCGTAATTCGATAATTGATTTGTTATGTCTTCATCACTTTAATTTTAGACACGGTGAACCCTTTCACATGGCCAGTACTAGGCATAAAATGAGAGTGGTGTGAAAGATTGTTAAAATGACCAATCGGTCAAGCACCTGTCCTGTGCTGCAATAAGTTTGTGCTCGTCCGATTCAAAACTTACCCCCAATTGGGTACTAATTAATGGATGCAGGGGTGTGACGGGTCAGTGTTGCTGGATGGATCGGCGAGTGGGCCGAGCGAGCAGCAAGCTCCCCCCAACTTATCGTTGAGGAAGAAGGCATTTGAGATCGTCAATGATCTTCGTGGACTCATTCACAAGGAATGCGGACGCGTGGTCTCTTGCGCGGACATCGTTGCCCTCGCCGCTCGTGATGCTGTTTTCTTGGTAAATTCGGTTTCCCATTTTCTTAACCCTCCATTCAAATTTCAAACCACGTTGCAAAAAACATCTTTTTTTTATTCTTATTTTTATTCTCACAATAATACCTTGCGTATATCATAGTTTATATTATGTTCGCATACGAATTGGACTTCGATATTCGTTGTTAGTCAATAGGGAAAATGTTTTTTTTTTTATTTTTTTGTTGTTGAGTACAATAGGTCATTTACTATGACAAATACCTTAGCTTCAATGGAGAATGGAACGTTACTCAGTAAAGGGCAAAATATAAAAAAGAAGGGGGAAGTACAAACCCTCCCCCCTTCCCATCATATGGGAAATACACGGAATTTCTGTGCAATAAATTTTAAAATTTTAGACTACGGTTAAACTACGTGAATTTCATTCTGATTCTAGACTTCTTCTCTCTTGTTTTTTTTTTTTTTTTTTGTCGGTAAGGCCAAGTGTTTCCTTAGTAGTTAGCTACCCTAAAAATGGATGGTACATATCAGGTGTCATTGTTTTTTTTTTTTTTTTTT
>CM034050.1:2164755-2262410 GCA_019804595.1 Bruguiera parviflora
ACATTTTACGCTATGATCGTGCAAGGAAAAATATTAGGAAGAGGTAAATTTCTAGAGGAGACTTCACGGCTCAGGAGAAAAATGCACGCCGAATGCTTAATTAAAAGCACGGGCTAGCTTAGTCCTTGGATCTAAGAATTGGATCTAAGACAGTATGACATATGGTAGCTATACACATGACTAGCTGACTTCTATATATATATATATATATATATATATATATATATATATATATAGGTGTTGTTTGATCTTAGTTATGTTCTTTATATATGCAAAGTAATTCATTTTGGCTGAAATCGTTTTTCGACGGTGGGTGCTGGATTAAGGATGAATAAATCAATATTACGAAACAATAATGGTTTATACAGTCACGTTGATCCTCCTCGTCTACTGGGGAGGTAACTAAAATAAGAGCGAGAAAGTCTTCGCTCTGATGACGTGTGCCGATGCACAATTGCACATAAGCTTTGGTTTTATCCGAGCCTGACGAGACTGTGACTCAACAAATAAAATAAGTCTATTGGGCCGGAGGCGGCTGACTGCTCTCGCTTGCACAATTTACAAGGTGGAAACTAATAATATTTCGAGTTTATTATATCGATAAATAAAATGAATATTAATAATATATTATAATTATTGAAAAATATGTCCGCCATATTTATCGGATTAATGTCTATTTAGCATCCATTTTTAACTTCTCTTAAAAAATATTTTACGTCTGCATATTCAAAAGAAACTGTGCATCATTTTGTTATTACTGTTATTGCAGTCGGGTGGCCCCGATTACGAAGTACCGTTGGGACGGCGAGATGGATTAGTGTTCGCTACACAGAACGCGACATTGGCCAACTTGCCACCCCCAACTTCAAACACTACCTCCCTTCTCAATTCTCTTGCCACCAAGAACCTAGACGCCACCGACGTCGTAGCCCTCTCCGGCGGCCACACCATTGGCCGGGGTCATTGCTCCTCGTTCGCCGGCCGCCTATATCCAACCCAAGATCCCACAATGGACGAGACATTTGCGGACAATCTCAAGGGAATTTGCCCAACAGCCAACACCACCAACACCACTGTGCTGGACATTCGGTCCCCTAACTTGTTTGACAACAAGTACTACGTTGATCTCGTGAACCGCGAAGGCCTCTTTACCTCGGACCAGGACTTGTACGTGGACGACAGGACACGGGACATTGTGACCAGCTTTGCTGCTGATGAGTCGCTCTTCTTTGACAGGTTTGTGCTCTCCATGCTTAAAATGGGGCAGTTGAGTGTCTTGACTGGGACGCAGGGTGAAGTACGTGCCAATTGCTCCGTCAGGAATTCCGACAATATCGATTATGTGGCTGTTGTCGAAGAGGATTTGGAGTCACGTGCCGAGCTGCGATAATTAAATTGGCTGATGGGTTTTACTATTGTCACCTTTTTATGGCGGTCCCGTTGTTCCCGCGGGGGCATGTTTATGCGGTGGTACCTCCATTCTATGAGTTTCGAATTATGGACCCAAAAAATAAAGTGTGTTTCCACTGTGTTGACTAATGTAGATTTTATTGTAATCGTGGGGGTTCTTTTTTTGTGTGACTCTGTTGACAGCGTTGGATCTTAAACCTATATCGATGTAGAAGTGATTGTCATAGTTGGTTTATCCATTTTGGTAAGTTACGTGGTTTATCAAATTGGTGACCGATTTAGACAATTGAATTAATCTCAAGTGTGTAGAAACTGCTAGGACACTATTAAACCCCCAAAAAAAGTCACGTGTTACTTAGTTTTCGAGATATATACTTTTCTTAACTTTGGGTAACTGAGCTTATGATATACATATACATATATAAGAAAAATACTCTCTGTCAATCCAAGAAATCCTTCGGAACGAATTCTTAAATTTTGAGTCAGAGTTTGAGTTTCTGAATTAAAGGTTTTGGGTTTAAATTTACTCAAAAAGTTCTTCTACGTGCGGTCCTCATTCTGGGGTTAGTTTATTGGGCCTTTCTTTCTCTTTCTGGCCTAAATTTCAAAAGGCCTAGCATCTACCGAGCGGAAGAGATCACCCATGAATTCGACAGAACTTCTTCATCTGGCCATGGCATAGCATGCAACTCGAAAGATTTTAACTGCCAGCTTACGTCATAGTTTGTCGGCCTTTACACATAATAGGACACATAATAATGCAATGTTATAAAGGGTCGAAAAGAGCCGAACCCAAAATATGTGCTATTTGGGCCAAGTCTTCTTTTCTGTTTATGAGGCCTTTACGGCTTGTCTAACAGTCGTGTTTCTTTTAGGTTGAGCAGATTTAAATAGCACACATTTTCAACCAGTTTCAGGTTATGGGGCCCAATCAACGGCTTTTTGCCTCAAATGAGGCCTGGCTTGAACTAAACGTAGCTACCCCGCGGAAGAGAGAGAGAGAGAGAGAGGGGTCCAGATATGGATGGCTTCGTTGGATACCAAGCCTCCAGTTGTGCATGTTGGGCTTAACTCGTGTAATCTATATTTGGGCCAATCCGAATCTTCCGATTTGTCCAATAGAGTTCAAGCATCTTGTCTGATTCTCTCGCAGAAGGGAGGAACTTTTGCTTGTTCCTGTCACGTGAATTATTTGCATGACCTTTCAGTTCTGGATCCCGGTGCAATGTTTCGCAGAATATAATGTACTGTGCTTAGTCGAAGGTTTGGAGAAAAATATTCCATAAAACAAGAAAGGCCCACAATGCACTGAGCTCCCGAAATTTAGCATAAGCGTGAAATTCGACTCTCATTGCCTTCGTGCTTTTTGGAAAGGCAAGGTTGGATGCAGAGTAACGATTGTTGGCTATTGAACTGACTAGACGACACAGGCGATTCAGGCCAAATTGGCCACTTTCTCTTTCTTGCCAAACATGTGGAGTGGACGCTTTCCGTATCCATAATAAAGCCTAAACACCCTCATCTGGGCCCCACTTCCCAACCCCGAACAGCTTGTTTTGTGGGCCCCCAGCTCCCGTTGAACCGAAAGCATTCCATCGCGAATCGGGCATCAATTGCAACTGGGCCCCACCCGCCATCAGCAGCACTGGCGCTCATGATTCCCCCTCCGGGCACAAATTATACCATTGATAACCAGTAAAGGGCCTCCCAACATCAACGCAGTGTCTGCCACCGCACTGGATCAGGATGCACGCCTAATCACCACCCTCCATTCTTTGTCCGAATGCAATTTGATTGAACTTGCATGTGAAACTAACGTGACTTGTTTCTCCGGTCTCCAGTATAAATTCCCCATAAAGGAAACAGAAAAATGTGTGCCCACAAACTACACGTCTTAAACCACACAAGATTGCCCGTGCTTCTAGCCATGGAGAAGAGCAAGTCTTTCACTCAGCACTCTTCATCGTTCCCCGGCGAGTTCGGGTTCCCAGATCGGTCGAATTCGTATACCTTTAACGGCCCGTGCCAAAAGGGAAATGGTTTTGCATCATCCAACGATCCGGAGCTTAAAAGGAGGAGGCGGATTGCATCGTATAACGTGCTGACCGTGGAGGGTAAACTTAAGTCTAGCTTGAGAAACAGCTTCAAGTGGATCAAGGGCAAGTTCACTGATGTTCGCTATGGCATGTGAGTGTTACATTGCCTGGGAAAGTACACACAGTTATGTGTATTGTTGAATCATGACGCTTTTGGCTTACTTGGAGATGAGGAGGAGGGAATTTCCTCACATGGGAATTAAAAGCACATGACGCGTGCCATGATATTGACTTGTTTTGTAATCCTCAATTTCCCTCGCAAAAAAAAAAAAAAAAAGTTTCTTGCATGATGGAGCATGCGTGCTTGCCAATTAACCTCGCGTTTCAAGTTCTACGGTGTGTGATACGATCGAGAGAAGAATTGAATGAACAGGGCATTTCGAAGCTCAAGTTTCTCTATCTAATTCTCGATTTTTTTTTTAAATTTTTATTTTTACGTAGCGTCCGCGGTTTGCTCGGAAATCGGAATTGCGGAATAGTTTCTGTACGAGTTCTCACATTGGGCGAAGAAAAAAAAAAAAAGAAGCTTTGAAAAACGGGAAAAAAAAAATTCAAATTAAGAAACAGTAGCATACGGTGAACTGGAATAGAATAAAGGACAAAGTTAAACTTAATTTGGAAACAAATCATAAGAAGTTAGAAATTGTTTAATGACTACCATCCATCTGTCCACCGAAAATATTTTATAATCAACATGAACTCACGATATTTATAATTATTTTGCATTTGATTGTCTAAATTACGTAACTGATTACCTCAAGCAAGCACATCCATGTTTATGTTGAAAGGCTTTTGAGTAGATAGGAGGATGAGTGGTCGTCAACTAATATTCTAAAAATTTATAAAATCCTTGTATTTCCTATAATTTAACTGACTTACTTCGAAAAAAATTAAATGAATATGGTCTGACGAGATAAGATAATGAGATTTATATCATTTTTGCATTAATTTTATATTTTTATTATTTTTTAAAAAATATATAATGTGTAAAAAAATAAATAAAATGTGGAATATAGATGATAAAATGCACAAATCATTGAAAAAAAAAATTGCGTGTGTATATCTATTGAATGTTTTACTTTGTTTATTACACATTGTTTATGAAAAAAATAAAAATAAAAAAAACCCTATACCCACAACTCAGCGCGTCAATCCATGGGCCTCGTCCAGGTAATCACGCCCCGCATATTAATTTTAGAAATTATTAATAGACTATAACAACGTTATAACAGATAAAAATTAATAGAAAATAATATAACAGTTTTTTATATTTAATTTTATTTATTTATAAAAATTAAGTGAAATATGATTATTTTATTTATTGTTATTATTATTTTTAATATCACTATTAAATTTTTCTCTCGCTAAAATTCACTTACATTGATGGAATTTGTTTAAAAAACTCATTATTGTTCAGAGCATATTCCTAGAGTAAATGAAGGATCCGTCTGGAATCCGTTAACTTCAAAGTTACCATCTTCGGCTTTCCCTCACTTTTTCAGGTTTTCTGTTTTGAACGGCTAAATGTCATAAATAATTTGAATTGACAAAAAGCTCACAGAGCTTTGAAGCATACAGATAAACAGAGTCTAAGGTCACGATCATTGTGGGTCAGTGTCGCAATTAAATAATCCTAAGCACGGTAATGATTGACGTCGGGTATGTATTTGTATTTACGATTGACATCTGGGAGTCGTGCCAAGTTAACCGATATTCCATAACAATTGGGAGAAGGATTGCCTTATCATGTATCGGTGCTTATTACGGATTAATGGTTCGAGGTCTACTTTCCCCCGTCCTCGTTTAAACAATCATCGGCCATTTTTTGTTTTTTTGTTTTTGTTTTTGTTTTTAATCTCTAAAACCCTTTAATAATGTGGATCCAAAAAAACCCTTTAATAATGTATCTCAAATTGCCTTAATTTATTTAAGGCATAGAAATTGTTTTGGTGTATATGACAATTGGACGTCGACGTACCAATTGATGTTTGTATCATTCAGAGGCTATCTGTCGTACCTATTTTACTCGTTAAAATCGATTATAAGGACCCACGCCAGTCTCTTTCCGTGATTTGCGTATTTCTTCACAAAGGAATGAAAAGTACCTCTCTTGTCAATGAAATTGAACAGTTAGTATCTCGCCGGAACGAGTATTTTGCACAACTAGATTTTCTTTCGTGTCTCACATGGTTGCCAATGTTTTTGATGCCCAGATTGATCATATATTTTTGCATAAATAAATAAGAAAAAATCAATCCCTTTCATGTAAACCCCGCCTATGAAAAGCAATCAAACGCAATTCATCATTAGCTTATCGAATTTCGCAACTTTCGGGGGATAAATTTGTACAATTGCTCATAAATTAGCAGTCAAAACTTGATTGAAGCAGCAGTCTAGTAAGGGCCAATACACAGTTACGTCCATCTAAATGATTGCATTGATCTTCAAACGCAACTACAATCAATGTATGGATAAAGCGAATTACAATTGACAAGCATCACAAAATTCGGTTAATAGGCTAACGTCAAGGGCATCACACTTAACACCATGCAAGCAATTATCGTTTTGGCGACAAAAGGGGAAGGTTAGAAAAACAATCCAGAACTGAAAAGTCAATTATACTTGCAGCCTGACAGCGGTCATGCCAAAAAGGGCCTAGCCTTCTCTTGAAAATAGTTCTATATATTTCCTTTGAGTTGATGGTTTCTTGGATTCTCTTGTGGAAGCAGACCTATGAACTTGGTTTAATCTGTACATTTTGCTCTCATCGTACTTGAGCTTGCCTGATTTAGTGACGGGTAATGGGGGCAGGTTATTGGGATTCTTTCCACCACTAAGAACGCCATGTCTTATGGGTGACATCTTCTGCCAGGGAGATGCAGTTGGACTATCTGCTTGGCGATTCAGCTTCCTTCCAGAGGAGCTGCTGCTACTGCTGCTCCCTGCCTCTTGGGTCTGGATCTTTGTCTTGGCTATCTTCCTCTTCTCCTGAGACAATACATATTTCTCGTCATAATATGGCTTAGTTAAGGGGGCTAACTAAACTTCTGATGTGCATTTTGGTTACCTTAACGATCGCGTTTAGGCCTTCTAGCTCGGCAGTGGAATACCTTGAATCTTCCTTTGGTTTCATTGTGAGGCGGTTCTTCATGTCCTGAGACAACATACATAAAATGCATGATAATGTAATTTAATATAAGGCTTCAAATTGAACTCTAGATTAGCAGTATAAGCATGCATATACAAAAATAGGGTCTTAGACTCCCACTGCACGAACACTCACACTGTAGGGTCAGGAAAAAGGTCAGAAACATGCATATGCTTAAATGCCAAATGGTTAAGAACAAGATAAAATAATACCGGGACAGCACGCTCATAAGGGTTAATTAAGCTTGCTGATGTGCACTGTAGTTACTCCGACAAACATGTGTTTAAGTCTAAACTTTTTTACCTTGGCATTGGAATGCCTGGAATTTTCTTTTGGTTTTTCAGCTGGTAGGTCTCTTCTTCCGTGCTCGCGACAAGTTCGAGATCGCCTCGCCATTTTTAAATTCTTAGGCCTACAAAGCAAAAGATGACAATATCTCCGTGAAAGAATTTGCGGAAATGCTTCTGAATTTCATGGAACAACAAGGAAAGATGCAGTGAAGACCACACAGCACAGCACAATGATGAATAGTCAAATCAGCAAATCTTTGCGTCCCATATTCCTAAAAAGAGATAATTAATTAAGAGTTCAACAAAAGATATGTTTTTAAGTCATGTGTCAATATTCTCAAAATGCCCATTGATACTAGAGGAGAAGGTTTTGAGAAGTCCCAACCGAAGCCAATTGACCAGAAAAGGCTATCATCCTAGTAGCTTGCTTCAAAGGCAAATGGAGCTGAAGCTATGCTCAGAAAACTTACTTTCTCTGTTCATTAGCTTGAGCCAGCTCATCCTCCTCTTTCCAAATTACAGGTAGACCTGGCAAATCACATGCTAAAGGCTTCGTGTGAAAGAACTGCAATCAGATTGTCATGTGAGAATATGGTCTAAATGTAACTAATTTCTTGATATGTCTCACACTGGTATTCACAGTGATATGCATAGATTTTAGGACAGACTGGATGCATAAGAACATGAGAATGGAGAGATCTGCATTCGATGAGCTATACACCATTAAATATCTTACTGATATATGGAATTACTATTATAAAGTAAAGGATGAATCCAGCTAAACGATGAGCTTCCTAAGCTTTCACAATGCATATGGATCCTATCACGGGGGTCATTTCTCTCAATGCTACTACATTTCTGCTCTTTTGTTACTCACATCATTCTGGAGAGCTGATGCTGCACTGCCACGACGAGCAGGGTCCAAAGCAAGAAGTGTGGTTAACAGACCCAAAGATGATTCAGGGAGCTCACTGCAAGCTTCAAAAAGACTAGGTCTATAAACTCGTGGTGATCGAAATGTCGTAGAAAGCTTGAGTTTCTTCCAGTAATCATCCGACGGTGTGCCGCATAACTTGAAAGTCCTATGTAGCTGCTCTACCTGAAGGATTAAAATTTATGATTTTTGATTGGCAATGATGCCTGGGGACACAATTAGCGTAACAGACAAAAAACAATGGTGACCCTTGTTACATTGCTTAATCTTCTCCATCTGAAGTGTCAAATGATTTGCAGCAATCAATTAAACTCTGTGATTACCTCAGTTCTTCCAGGCAGCAATGGCCGGCCTAAGAACATCTCTGCCAAGAGGCATCCAGCACTCCAGAGATCAATACCAACTCCATAGTCTGTAGCACCCAACAGTAGCTCAGGAGCTCTATACCAAAGTGTCACGACCCGGCTTGTGAGAGGATGCTTGTGCTTTGAAGAATAATAATTTGCCAGCCCGAAATCAGCAATCTTTAGCATCCCATTTTTGTTGATCAACAAATTTGATCCTTTAATATCTCTATGTAATATTCCCCTAGCATGGCAGTGCTGCAGACCTGAAAGTAGTTGATTCATGTAACACTTGACCTGCATTTACCAAAGATAATGAGGAACCAAAAAAAAAACAAGTATAGCTCAGGGATGCAATATACCAAATGAAAGGATCTGTACCTGGGGTTCTTTAATTCTTGCTCCAGGAAGAGTGATAATTGTAGCTAAATCTGTCTGCATGAAATCGAAAACAAGGTAGAGACTGTACTGGAATCTGGACGTGGCCAGGCCTTCAAGCTTTAACACATTGGGGTGATCCAGCTTCTGTAAAATTATTATCTCTCGAGCCATGAACTTCACACTCTCGGGTTCTGATGTGTCCAAACGGACCTTCTTCAGGGCAACAATTTTTCCGGTGTCTTTATCTCGGGCTTTGTAAACATTGCTGTAGGTACCCTGACCTACCTATGTCACCAAACACAGTCTCATGAAAGTTTATTATATTTCTTTTTATTCGTCTTCGTGTATAAAACTTTTGAAACATGTAGTTTTTTCTTCTCCAAACTTCTTAGAAGGGAAATGAGGATTGACCTATAGTTATCAGGTTAACACACAAAGTTGCCCAATTTCAACGTAAAAGAGTCTTGTATTAAACAAGAAAAATCATGCCCATAAGCCTATCCTTTCCTATCAATTCCCCTATTTTAACTCCCAGGTCTCCAAAGGAAGGAGTGCAAAATGAACGAGCTATCAATCTCAGGGAAATATTAAATGCTAACTAACACATAGATCCATTCATTGTAAATTGCTATGAACAAAAGTAGATAAATAATGACCTTATCAAGCTTATCATAATTCTCAGCACTTTTTGGAACCAAACCAGCCAAAACTTCACTAGGAACATTGTCAATGAGCCATTTAGGCCATCCATCTACAAGCTCCTCCTCACCAAACTCGACCTTTTGGGGCTCCCTCTTATCAGCCCCCTCACCACTGCCCCGGACACCACTGCCCCCGCCACGTCTTTCCCCATCTCTGTCGCTCAACTGTTTCCTGTCTTTGCCGCTACCACGGCTTTCCCCGCCACTGTTTTCTCTCCTAGGCCGCCGGTCAGGTTCCTGATATAGCCTGCCAGAGTATCTCTGCCCCGTGGACCGCCGATGAGGCGGAAGCTGTCCTTTGGCAGAATACCCACTTTCCATTTTCATATTCTCCAGGCTTCTTGATGCTGAATCTCCCCGATACTTCCCCTGTGTACAGCCCATGGCGTTTACCTTGCCCGGCTTCACTCTGTTGTTTTTCCAGGCTGAAATATCGTTGAATTTGATTGGCATAGTAAATAAAAGAAAGGAAGACAATATCAAAGAAGGCGAGAAGGGCCCATGTGGTGGATTTTGAGAGGGTCAGCGAGAAAACAAAGGGGAAGAGCGGAGAAAGACATTGGAGAAGATGCGGTCCACGCATTTTTGCCGTCTATGGCCGGCAGGCAATGTCATATTTGGATCTTTGGTGCGTTGTCACAAAAAAAAAAAAAAAACAAAAAACAAAAAAAACCAAAAACTAAGAACAGGGGACAAAAAAATGGCAAAACTGATGTATCATATGGCATCTTTGAAATATGAAATTCCAGTCTTTGGTATCTCCGACTACAAAACATTTTTAACGACAAAACATAAAAACAGAGGGAAGAATGAAGATTCATTTGTCAGTCACAATTCTTGAACCGTTGGGCGTCTGCGGTTCCCCGCTCATTTTTCTGGCGGGAGAATTGTTCACCAATTCTTCTTCTTCTTTTTTTTTTTTTTAAATAAAAAAAAACTCTTATAATATATATATATATATATATAATTCAAATTTATATTTGTTCTCTTAAGACAAAAGGTATAAAATAATTGCTATAAATTGAAAGAATTCAAATTCATGCGCTGTGGGACGCGCCTTTGGCATTCCAATCCATTCACCCAACAGAAAAGAAAATAACATCTTTAGATTTTCTTTTTTATTTTTATAATTATATTAAATAAGATGTTAAAATCTCAAATCCACCGTCGCGCCAAGCCCCAAGTCCACGTAACTACAGATAGCTCTAAACAACTACCGCCACTCCACCCCAACGGTCTCGCCCGTAGTTGTCGAGCCGGTCACCGTCGATCGAGATAATCACCACCGTTTGATAACCTTTTAAACACTGTGAACCCAAAATCGTCGTCATACACCCACCATTGCTTGACCTCTCACTACTCGCAGTCCCCACGCCAAGTTCAATTCCACCGTCCATAGACGTCGCCGCCACCCCAACTTCCTCTGTCCGACATTTTCCTATATTCTATGTGATGGGTTTTGGTTTTTCGGATTGGAAAGTTGTCTTTCCAAATCATTTTTAACTAAATAAAAGCCAAATTTCCACTATTTTGTAAAAATATGTACTTTCCCTTATTTTTATCGGCTACCTTTTTTTTTTTTTTTTTCTGGTGCAATTTACCCATGTTTTTAGGTTAATTAATCACGTTACTTAAAACTCTCAAAGTTTAAGGTCAATTACGAATTAAACTCTACCTTGTAAATACGTATATAATTTAAATCCAAAGTACAATTCCAACTTCCTAAGTTAAATTAAATTAATAAAAACGATGCGCGACCTACTATTGTGATCTTATCATTTTATTATTTGCCCCCCCTTTTTTTTTTTACCTATGTCATTCCCGCTGAAGCAAAATTTATAAATTCTTAAGAATCAAAATGGTTTATTTCTTAAACTTGGTCTGTCATTTTTAGTCACAATGAGAACCATTCGGATTTAAAAAGAAATTTTGAAGAATGATTTTGTAGTTGAAAAACTAAAATCTTGAATCTCATACTACTTTTTTCTTTTCAATTTATTATTTAAAAAAATTAGAAAAGGAATCCAAATTGTAATAAGTCTTGAGCGTTTGAATTTAATTGTGATCGTTTTAAAGATTGCAATTTAATTTGTAAATTAACGTTATTTTACACAATTATTTGTTTTCCTCGTATACATCAGATACAAAGAAACATAATTAGGTTTTTAATTCGTAAGTTATGTATTTAAATTTTTGTACAATTTTAAGAGTCACTAATGATCATAATTGAAAATAATGAAAATTTTTCATCCATAAATTTAGTCCAAAAAATCTAACTCACTATATAACTAGAATCATCGTGACAGAACTGATTTGGAAAAAGTTGCATGGCCAAAGAGGAGTGGAATAGGAGGGACAAATGTGAGTTCCACGTACTTTTTGTACGTTGGTTTCACAAATTTTTCAATTTTTTTTTTAAATATATGAATAATTAAAATAGGATAAGAAAAAAATAAAAAAGCGTGCATACATTTATTAAAAAATAATATATATATATATATATATATATTCGGTGTTGATACATATTAACACAAATTATACATTACATTTAAAAAAAAATTAAAAAAAAAAAAACAAGAGAAAAGTGCGCAGCCTGCTGGCACTCCACTCGGTCAAAGCAACAGAGGTAGACAACAGAACCAATGGTACGCTACCACGTGCGGCTTCGCAAAGCATTTCGCACTAGAACATTGCCACGTCAACAAATAAGACGAGGAGGACCTGGGCCAGTCTGACATAGCAAGCGGACGTTAATTAGTAGGTACCTCTTGATAAAATGAAAATGGCGGAACCACGACTCCGTTTTCTTCTTCTCTCTGTCGGTTTTGACTACTACTGAACTGAGCTGTCTACCCGAACACCCAGAAACCCTCTCTCCGTCTCTGTCCGGCCTTATCTTTCGGGTACGCTTTGCTATCTTTCTTCATAATTTTCTGTGTTGTTTCAGTTTTTTTTTTTTTTTTGAGAAATAGGTTACATTTGTGTGGTCATTGAATGATGCAGCTTCTATCTTGTTTACTTGGGACTTTCGACCCTTTTTTCCCAGACTTTTTCGAAACACCAAGTGGAATTGCTCTTCGTCATACAAATTTCGGACACTGGGCCGGGTCTTCTGTTCTTAATAGCGTACTAGTGTCACCTGCATTTGCATAATCAAATTTTGACCTTAGATGTCCGATTATAGCTTAGGAAAATTTCACCTGTTATTGCAGTAGACGGCATGAATAGAAATGTGCCACGATCAACAATAGGAGGATGGTTCTCCTCAAGATGAGGATTACGCACATAGAACATTTAGGTGCAGAATGGGCTTACCCAAATTGCGATGCTGGAGGTGCGGATCTCAAATGTGGAGGCTCGAGTGGAAAGGCTGGAAGCAAGGATGCAGCGTCTACAAAAAGGAATGCGTGTAATATGTGTATTGTTTTTGGTTACTCTCCCCTATGCTGTTTACAAATGAGCGTCTGAGATGACTCGTTTGAGGGTTGTAGTAGTTCTGCTTCATCTGGAACGGGGAATTCACTGGTGGGGTTAGTACGCTTCCAGAGGCCCAGTCATGGCGGGGCTCGGACTTCTTTGTTTCGTTTTCTCCTTTGCATTCCTTTTCCTCACTGTTTGAAGAACAAGGAGGAGGCAACGGAAAAAGAATAAGAAGAAGAAGAAGAAGAAAAGGAAAAGTAAAGACAAGGAAGAAGAAGAAGAAGAAGAAGAAACAATGCAAAGAAAGAAAGATGACTCTTTTTTTTATGCCCTCATCTCGAATGTCGAGTTGGGCATTGGATTGGCAAAGACTAGTTGAGACAATCATGGTCCTCCTTCAATCCCTAAATTCAATTAATGGAAAGCGCCAGTTACAATGTTTCCCTGTTTCCACTGTTTTGCACGCATTGAAGCGATTTAGCTATTGGTTTGCAAGATCTGGGACCTAATTATTTGTCATGACATTAACCTGGCTTTAAGTGGGGTCGACGATGTTGAGGTAGAGATATCTATGTGGTGGTGGGACTAATGGTGATGCTGAGAAGGTAGAGACAGAGTTCAGTTGGAAACGTTCTCCAGATTACCCTACGTGAAAGGAACACTGGAATGACTTTAATCTAACTCGACATACGCCATGCAAAGTGATGCAAGGAACGACTGTTAACAAATTTTCAATCTTATCATGGAGCCCACATCCATCGAAATGTCTTGTTTCGCATGGGTCGTAAAGGCTTCGGTACAATCCCTCAGAAGCAGGTTATTTTATACACTGGTGCAAATTTAGAGAGCCGCCGTAGTCAGTGGTAATCCTATTTGCCATGGCATTTGTTGGTTTCCTTTCTTCTGCATCATTTGTGCTAACTCCACCCTCTCGACACCACTCCTTTCTTCCCCATCTAGCTAGCCATCATAGTTTCATCTGCATTTTTGTACTGACCAGGAAAATTAAAGGGCTTATCATTTTATCTTCTTCCAAACGGCTTCATTTCATGACAATCCCATCTGACAATTATCTTCACGTTCTACTCTCTCCATACGACTAAACGTGGAGCATTGGAACCCAATTCCCATTCAATAGAAGCTGCCACACCGGGTGGGATGAAGTTAGCTATCCATGATTGCATCCAAATGGATCGCGTGTTCTGAAATTGTTTGATAACAATATGTTTCCAATTCAATTGCCGTAGAGCCCATTCGGCAGATCTTGCTAGTGGTTAGCGTAATGGTCAACGGAACTAGCGTTTTTGCATATCAAAGGAACACAAGAGATACAGTTTGCGACAAGTAATTGATCAAGAAAGTGTAAGACACATTACTGAAGAAGTTGCAGAAGAAGACCGGGTATGCTACGACAATTACAGAAATCAAGAAGTACCGAAAACATTGAGTATGAAGTGGGCAATTACAAAAAATTGAAAGGATCCACGGCGGGAAGTATCGAGAATTAAGTCATTCGAGATCAATGATACCGAAATTTGACATAAGAATCTTTACTTGATCGACAAAGTCAGAGCCTGTTGCATATTCCGTTAGCAAACCGACAGCAAAACCAAACATTGCCCATCTGTTTAACAAACATCCCAAGAATGAAAAATTAAAGGACATATCAGATTGGAAAGCCACAACATAAACGGGAAATTCTAGCTTTAACACAAGACCACTTGATCCGATTGTGGGAAACTACGTGTAACTCAACCCAAGAACCTATGGCAGGGTTTTATGCAAATACAGTTTTGAATTCAAGATGCTTGACCATGAATTGACAATCTACTAGATCCGCCTAAATGCAAGTCACGCTAAATTCATACACATTCGCACATAAATCTTAAAAGGATTGGTTTATCACTTAACGAAGGAAAGAGATCAGCAACATTGAAGTTCTGCCCTTTTCGAGTTTCTTTTTCAGAAACAAAAACAGGTATTGAAAAGAATAACGAGCAATCGTCAGGAATTGAAATAAATTAGTTGGATCACTGCTGTTCCTAACAACTAGAGTTCCTATTGCTGGGAGCTCAATAAGTGATGACATTGCTTTGCCCTTCCCCTTTGAGTTACACCGAGGGAAGAACTCAAAATCATGTAGGCAGTGACCATTACAGGTGTACAGGCATTATAGTACACAACAAGGTATTTCTGCTTTTCCGAGGCAAAATAAGAATAGGTCTATAGACAACTTTCTACATTCATTTCAGGTTTTGCTTGTACATTACTTTCTGATATTAGTTGAGCTAGGCTGCGTGCCATCCATAGAACTCTAATTTGCACCTTCTACCATGAGGATGAAAGAGCTGATCTGTTAGAAGTTAATTCCCCTCGAAACAGCTTCTCCTTCTCTCTCTCTCTCTCTCTTTTTCTTTTTTGGGTTAATTAGCTCCGAGAGCCTTGACCCTGACTCTAGTACCATTAAGCAAAAGTGGAGAATTCAAGTTATGATTTCTCTCTTTTTTCTATGTTGTTCGCCATGAATAAAGAAATGTACGCTCAAGAATCTATCCCATACAGATAAGTTTAGAATGACAGAATTGAGCAAGGTTAGTTCCAAATCTTCTCAATAGTTTAACAGAGAGTCATTTACCTTCCGTTGATGATCTCATTCTTGCCAATGAACCCAAAGAAAGGACCCTGATCTGCTTCCTCAAGCTTCTTCTGCTTAAAGTAGTCCTGAAGCTCCTTCGCCTTTTGCCTCTGGAATTCCAAAGTGATGATATTCTTGTTGTCCGGAGCCACCTGAGTGGCTGGCTTTGGAGGAGACGGCGGCGCCACCGGAGAAGATGGTGAAGAAGGAGGGATGGGCTTCAAGGGAGTCGGAGGCGCTGGTGGAGAGGGTTCTCTAAGTGGAGGTGCTGCGGGTCTTCTACTAGGCCCCTCAGCTTGAGAGCTCCTTATGGTGACAGCAAAAGGCTTTATTGCTGCACCGGACAATCTGAAGCAAGAAGGAGTTGAGGTTGTTGATGAAGAGGAGGATGGAGAGGAGCAAGATGCTGTTGGGTTTGGGATTTTGATACATGGAATTGAGGATGCTACAGACATTTTTCTCTCTTTACTCTCCCCCTCTTCAAGTCCAATCCTTCCGTGTGTCTCTCTAAAATCCTACCAATTCTTGCAACTTTTTCCCATTTTTTTTAATTCATTTCTTGGTTTTTTTGGGAGGTGTTTTCCATTTATGTGTGTGGGGGTCTTTATCATAATCAAAAGAGGCATGTGTGGATATGGAGTGTCCAAGTCTCCAAAGAGAGAGAAATAAAACAGAGGATGCTATTGTACCAAGTCAGTTGGCCAATTTTGAATCAGCTGATTGAGCTTGGCGCCTGAGAGTAGCTGATTGCGCTTGGCGCCTGAGAGTAGCTGATTGCGCTTGGCGCCTGAGAGCAGCTGATTGCGCTTGGCGCCTAACAGCTCCATTCGTGGGATGGGTGGACGACGCAAAATTCCACGTATGAGTATTAGGAGCCACAAGGAGCCCGTGTTTTCACGTGCTCTAAATGGAATTAGAGAACTGGAGATGCCATTTCCTAGAATTCACCCCAGTTTTTGGCACCAAAATAACGTGAGTAGACCGCAGTCGATGAACAAAGATTTTTGAGTAACCACCGAATGAGGCTTAAGGACTTGGGAGCGGCTTGAGCACCTTCTGTCCCAACTAATCATCAATTATTACAGCAGGACGCTATAGATGTTCGATGGCCACGAGGCCTTCCGATGCAGTATGTAACTGGGCTTAGGCCTTCCACAATACCCCCAGATAGAAAAAAGTTAAAAAAATTATAATAACTCTGCCTCTAAGCTTTGCTGTGAGTTACCCCCGGGGAAATATTTCCCGATGTTGAGAAGAGAAGAAACAGCATGAGTCCCATCGAACGCTAATAAGGAGTCCAAAACAACGCACGGGATTAGTTCTGACAAAAGCAACGGCCAAGAAAGGCAACCGACACACCAAAAATTAAAAGAAAAAAAATCATCGAGGGCCAAAATTTAATATAGCACATTAATTAAGATTTAAAAAACAACAATGGGTAGACAAACTAGGGTGGACTGAAGATCAGAGTAACAAAATTGAAATCCTCCTCCAATTAAATCTAGACATGGATGGTCGATCCAATAGGGCGTGGCTGCATAGAATTCCCCGCCGTGGCAGCTCCTTGTTTGCATAAACTTGCATAATCCATCATTGAACCTCAAGGAAATTGAGCTCCCATATGGATGGACGGATCACATAATCACACACGCACAACTTTGTTCATTTCCATTTTCGAACTCATCATCTGATACACCTCTTTCGCTGTCATTTCATGGGTTTTGGCATCAGTAACATGATTATGATGGTGTGGATCATTTATGAAATTTGGTTAAAATGAAACAATAATGGCAACAATTAGGAAAGAAGAGAAAAAAAGAACTAAAAAAGACACCAGAGTTCTCCATGGAAAAGTGCATCCCCGTTGAATGAGTGCATGATGCACCTTGAACAAGAATGCTTGGCAAATGAAATGGGCGAAGCAATCTTCACCAGTAAGCTCAGAAAATTTGGTAACCACGGTGGAAGAGAAGGCACATATACTGTTCAATATTCAATGCCTTGCTTCATTTCTATAACATATTCAAAAACGGAAGCTATGAATGCCAAAAATGGGAACTTTATCATCCTAAAATTGAAAACACACAGTGCATTTCCAAAATTAAAAAAGAAAAACCAGAATTGCACACAAAATTCCGTTATACAGATAGGGATCATGAGACAGATGATGCCTGACATTAAACCATGGCTACAATTTAATTTGGTCTGGGACTGTATGAAGAAAAGGCATCAGTGCAGACCTAGCATGGAAAAGGATTAGAATTTTGCACTTGAAGAGGTACTTCTATGTTTGACTGTTAATTCCCAAGAGTTTTCATTCCCAAACCAGACACACACACAAAAATAATTCAGCTGTGGTAATCTAGTAGGTTTTGTTTTTCTTTTCTAGGACATCAGCATCTCACACTAATATAATTGACATCCGCAACACTTTAGTTGAGAAGAACCAATGGTATAAACCCACTAGAAATTGACCCAAAGATCCTCTTGAAAACAGAAAAGAAGATTCAAATAGCTGGAAATTCAAACATAGCAAGGTCCCAATGAATTAAGAAACCAGTGATATATTCTTAGATTGAAAAATCTCTTTGAAATTTCACCGCATGCTATAAAAGGCTCGTATTTAAATAAATATTTTCATTAGGCATGCTCAATGCAAAGGAAGAAAAGATTTGGTGTCCAGACAGTCACCTTCTACAAAACAGTGGTGCTTTGAGAAAACATATTGGAAACATGAAGCCAAGCCATCAAAGAATATAAAATGACTAATTCGGGAAGAACGAAGCTCAGAGTACTGATACTTCTACTATATTTAACTAACATAGCTTATTTTGCAAAGTCACATTGCTGTACTATTACATCACCTACGAAATTTCTGGACAGAGCCCTGCATAGAAAGGAAAATTACTGGTCCACATTAATAATCAGTTTAAGTGTCAGTAAAAGCATCAATACCCCTAGCATTAACTTTCCAGGATACAGGAGTAATGTGACCCTTGCAAGATTGTACTTCACCTCAAGATATATGAATTTGTGACTTTTTACAAGTATAAGAACCCAAAATAAACCAAGCCCATGTAAGAATATCCATTAGCGAGAGGAAGAACATACAAAAGCTAAAGAGCAGCCAGAATTTGTATCCCCAAATGGAAATCTAAAGCACATTCAATTCAAGATTTAGTATGGCATAGATGTATAGCTTCGTGTGTGTGTGTATGATTAGTGACACATGCACAAGAGTTCACGCATAACATAGATATCAGAATAGTCCTCCTTGATATACTAGAAATATGAGGCAAACTCACATACAAAGCACAAACTATGTAAAATTGGAAGAAGACATTTGTATACCTTGGCTCAAATTCCCTGATTTGAGCAAGCTCACTTCCACAAACATCCGTCCACTGCACTTTTCTCCCTTCTGTATGACAGGCAATATCATCACCTTTCTCAACTAATGCATCACGTTGACTAGTGTCCCTAACAGGAACTGGAATCTTTTTTGGTTGCTTCTTTAAGCTGCTCTTTAGAGTAACATTGTGAACATTATTATCATCTTCAAATTCTGTCACACAATCTTTTCCCTTGTCAGAAACTAGAGGATCTGGCAACAGGTCCAGTTGTTGGGCAGGGCCTACTTTCAGATGTGACGGAGAATCAAGTCCTGCAGAAGCACGACCAAAGCAGACAAACGAAGCGCATCCGCGCGAAAGCCGGTTCTTCACAGAAGCCAGCTGAAGGTCGGGGTCTGGTTCTTGATCCACCAACTGGTACTGATTCCACGGCAAAACTCTCATGGGCTTGTCTTCGTGTTTCTGACCCAAGAGTAGAAGGGTCAGCCCCTTGCTATATCCAGAAGCTGAAGAAGAGAAGAACCCTCCTCCTTCAACTGCCAATAACATCAGTTCTAATCATCTGAGCACAAAAATATGTTTCTGTATAGCTCCTTCAGCTCTTGGCAATTAGAAATACACCGGCCCTTCATTCACCAACAGCTAGACAAGTTATTGAATCTCACAAGGCCAGAATAGTAACATCTTGATAAACAGATTACTGTCAGAAACTCTAAAAACAAGAATAAAAAATCGACCTGAAACCACAAGCATAGGCAATCAATCCGATCATACTATAATTCAAATGTTTGAGGACCTAAATTGACCAGAATAAAAATTGATAAAGACCGGAACCGAATAAAAAGATCACTCATCGGAAACAAAAAGAAAATGATAACAATAAATAATAATTAAATATAATATAAGGATCGCCAAGAATCACAAATTTTTGCTGCAACGAACATTTATCCCCGACTGTGATACTTAGAACGACAGCCAAAACAAAAATATTTCGGGAAGCTGATTCAAAAATATTGACAAAAACTGGCCAAAAAACTGGATTTACTACTTTCGAAGAAATACAATCATATAAATTTCAAGATCTGCCTGCTTCAAAGAAGCAACGAAGAGCTAAGACAAAGAAGAAAATCGAAGGCAGTAACATGCATCGTCCTCGCTTTACTTCACAACATACTCCTCAAAAGCACAGTGCTCAGCAATAAGTGCTCTGTTTGGCTACGCTACATAGAAAACGCAGCAAAACAGAACAGACAGCACAAACCAAAACTTCACAGCTCTCACCGCCTCAGCTTCATTGAGACACAGCAACTAAAGTTCAAGATTCAGAACTTCTCTTTCAAAGAAAAAGTTGGAGAAAGAATTTGAAGGAATTTTCATCTTCTCGGGAAACAAACAGAGAGTCACGTACCTGAAAGCCACGCAACGGATCTGAGAGGAATTCTCGGAGCCCAATCGGCGGCGCCGGCTTGTCGGACCAAATAAATCGGCGTGGAATTGGTGCGGAAACTTGTAATGGCTCCAACGGGGAAAAAAAATTAATAAGCAGCCCCAAAATACAATATAAAATGCAAAAACAAAAATATTTTTTTTTATAAAAAAAAAAAAAACAAAAGAATAAAAAAGTTCCGCATTTACTTCTGTTTCCAATTATTTAATTTATAATGAGTTTAGTTTTATCATTTATGGCCAGAAGAAAGCTGGATAAGCAACAGTGACTCGACTCCAAGGTCTATCATAGCGGTGGGCCCCTTGTCTTTTTTCTTTTTTTTTTCTTATAAATGTTTTTGTTTTGCCTTTTTTTTAATTGATTTATTTTCACTCTCTCTCTCTCTCTCTCTCTCTCTCTCTCTTATTACGAAAGGAATGAAATGGATTGGAGGGTGCCGTGGAGGTGTGATTGGTCATTTATGCAGAAAGAGGAAAAAGCTTCAAAGCTTCCTTTTGTTTGCTTGCTTCTGGCTGCTTTTTGAATCCACTCGTTGATTGATTAATTAATTAATTTGTTTAATGTATTGCTAGCAACTATGGCCATCTTTTTATTATTATTATTATTATTTTTTAATCTCTTTAGTTGTACTTTGGCAAAACAATTTTAATTTGTTGTGATCCTACGTTTCTTTCTTTAGATGCTCAAGAGTAATAACCCAAGTATGCAATTTGGTGGCAATATTTGTGAATTCTTTACAGAGCTTTTCAAAGAAAAAATAATCTAACTAGTAGCTAGCAGATGGGGGCATAACCCATCATTCTCATGAAAGAAAAATGCATCCAATTTTGTGAAAACATTTTGATTCGAGGAATTAATAGATCTCAATAAGGTTATTGGGGGGGGGACAAACGAAAGCTTTATTATTATTATTATTATTATTATTTTATATTTATATATTATTAATGCTAAATTGTTATACAAGTAAATCTTAAAAATAATTAATTAAAGTCACGTTCGTGAGGGAGGGGAGAGAAAACCACTTGCCATATGGATTCAGATACCTTCAAGTTAAAAAAAAAAAAAAAAAAACAGCCCCCACGTCGCGTCCGTCAAAGCTGGTTTATAGAAGCTATTGCTAGGCAAACGTTTCGTAGAATTGGAGGAAAAAAAAAAAAAAAAAAAAAGGCAAGATGGGTGGCGAGAGGAATGGGCAGTTGAGTTGATCAAGAGTCGAATTTTCCTTTTCAGTGATCGGTCTGGTCCAGCAAATTAACCAAATCATTGTCTCACACCCAAACATCATTGTCACCCGACAAGGTTAAACATTCTGAAGGCATGCTTGATCGTGAACCGTTCCGCGGTTCTGGTTACATCATCAATTTTTTTACCTGTCTCCTCATACTTTATCGGACAGGTAATTCGGTTACAATGGGCTGTTGGGGGGGGGGGGGAGCGCGGGCGTAGCCTTCAATATTTGACCCAAATGGAAAGGGGAAACTTCAGGAGGTAAATATCAACGCATTAATATTCAGTGCTAACACTTCAGACCTCTGTTAACCTAAGATGGATCCTGCCCCACTCCCGACAAGCATACGCATGCTTTAATTTAATTGTTCCACAAAACCAATCTCGTTGGTCAAAATGCTTTGAGTATTGCTCTTTCTTAATCCTTCACGTATTATTCTATCGCATTTGGCGTCTATTTAAAGTTAAAGAAACATGCATACGATATTAATCCCCGGAAAAGGAGTTGTGGGGTCTTGGAGTATCAGGGCTTCAACCAACTGCATGCCGAAACAAAATTTACCGATTTAAGCATGTTTGGTCTATCTGTTAAGGATTATTATTATTACTGTTACTGTTGATTGTTTAGTATTATTACTGATTGTTGTTAATCAATTAAATAAAATTATAATATTTAATTAAATTAACAGTACAATTTACTATTAAAATAATAACATGATCATCTTAGATATTTTATTTTTGTTTTTATTTATTTTTTTATGTTAAGTTACTTTGGATTCTTTCTTATGTGATAAAAAATCTAAAATTAAGTGATCCTACGTATGTTTGTCATTTAGTAACGATTTCGTCTAGGCACATGAACCTTGAAAAGAAAAAAAAAAAAAAAGAAACAAGAGGAAAGTTCTTAAAGAGATTAAAAGAGAAAAAAATAAAAACAAGAAAATTAGAAAAGAACCAAATTGGCACGATGTAAAGAAAATACCTTTTTTTCTTCTTTTTCGTCCGTCGAAAGGCCAGGAACCTAAAATAAATGGAAAAGTAAATAAAACTAGGAGAGAGAAGGATATATATTTTTTATTTCTTTTTTTTTTTAGTTTATGATAGGAGAATAAATAAAAAAAAAATAGTGTAAGAGATACTTTAGTCAAAAATAAAAAATAAAAAATAAAAAATAAGCTGTTATTTCTCTCAAAGGGTTGTTTTGAACTACTTTTTCTATTGGTTACCGTTTAAAACAAACAATTCCTCCAAAAATATACCCAAAAATTTAATCAAACATCTTACATCATAATTTTTAAAAATGAACGGTAACATTACCCGAACGGCAGAAACAAAAACCCACTAAGAAAAATAGTTAGAATAACTAATTCACTTCCTGGTCCTAAGACCCTATCTATGTAGAGGCTCACCAATTTGCATGGGATTCCCTATTCGTAGCAAGTGATTATGGTAGCGATACTGGCGGGTGAGTTGCATGTTCGTTTCTTGTGGGACCACTGCAAAAAGATTGAGACTGATGCATGTGGGTTTGTAATGGTCCGGACCCCATTGAGATGTTCGCATTCACCTTCACATTGGAAACAATCAGCCATTCGGATGTTGTCTTCCAAGTCTAGACTACTTGTTTTACTTTCCTTTCGTAACCCTTCCTCATGTAGGGCTACAATTTTGGTTCTGCCCTCTTATAGATCCCAGAACCGAGTTATGGCTCCAGGACCATTTTGGACCTGCCGACGCTTGCACAGGATGCACATTCTTATATCTGGGATATTGTAAATTTTATTGGTGAGGTGAGAGAGAAGACAACCAAGGGAAGTTAGAGTTGCTGGTATGATTCATGCCTGGTGAAGTTAGGGGACAACGTGTGAAAAAAATAAAAACAAGGTACTGCTAGTGCGGAGATCTTCAATTTAAGCCAAGCCTTGGGGATGTTTAGCAGGGGTACATGGCGAGTGGCACTTTTACCTGAGCTGGTTAGAGGCTCGAAGCTGAGACAAAATAGTTCTCCAGAGAGAGTTGCGAATTGAATATTCCTCCGCCTTAATCTAGAAGTGTCCTGCAAGAATCCATTTGTGGCAATGTCAAGTGTGAGTAGACGGATTCAACAGTGGAACTTGGGCTAGGGAGACCAGATATTGAGCATCCAACTCAATATGCAATTTGGTTTGGCCCAATTGTCTGGCTAAGCTCGACCCATCTCCAAGGCTCCATACCCCGGTCTCTGCCTGCTTGGAAAGTTCCAACCTCCTAGCAAAAGACACCCAACCTTTTTCCTTCAGGATATCATGAACTGAAAGCAAATTCATCAAAATCCCGGCATGTATAAACCAAGAAATTCATTACACCCAGGTCTGCAATAGCCACAAGAAGCGGATATACAGGGTTCAAAAAAATTTACATGGTTAGAAACAAATCCTGAACAACACACATAAGATGCAACAAGCAGTACCGTTTTTGCAGGTCACTTGATCATTTCATTGAGGTTCTTTACATTGACATAAAGGACACAAATTAACCAATTCAAGAGACAGCGGATGGTAAACTGATAGGTTATGGTGCTCATCACGTAGCATTCTGCTCCTTGCATACTCACACACCAAACTATTCTTCTTCACAAACTTCAACAACTCAACATCAAGTGATTATACTTGTCTGACCCAACTGTTTAATGTATGTCTTCCCCAATGTACTTTAACTACTTCCGAAATATTTCAAACACTAAACGGCAAGAAGTTCATGAGAACTGATTTCTTAGATGTCCATTGAGGAGTCATTGGAGCTGAGAGAGTTCGGATCCCTGTTCATGTTTCCTGATGGTGGAGCAGCAGTCGGACAGTAGCCTCCCTGAGCAATGTGATAGTTTTGAAGGCTCCTGCGGATGGGGCTTGACAATGCATTTGAGAAAACTGTATTCTTGGTCTGTTGTTCACAGTGCTGGACAGCAGTTGTTGGAACGGATGAGTCCGAAGTGGCCAGAAAGCCAGAATTTGTCAATGGAATTTGTTGGGAATTCTGATGTTGATGTGGTGCTCTAGGGGACATTGATGGCTCATCTATGCTATACTCCAGTTCGTTCTGCATCAAGAACAAAATATTTTGGTGGTTCAAGTACTCCAAAAGTCACAATTAATCCTCATCAACATACAACAGTTACACAGCACTCATCTCAAGTGATTGAATGATACAGATTCGGTAAGAAGAGTAGAATTCCGTGTTTCAAATGAAAGGGCCACTCATGATTGTGCCAAAGGTATAATACAATCTTATTTTATGGTGGCAACTATTGTGTCAAAGCTGGAGCATAGCAACATTACTACTGGTACAAACATGATAGAGGGGGAGCAGAAGCCACAGTTTGTGAACAAATGAGGGAAGAATATCTTGCACAGATTGAGGAGAAGCAGATATAATGGTTCGTGAACAAATCAGAAAAGAATATCCGACAACATAAACAAACCTGAACATAATTGAGGACATCAACTGTTGCCACCCTTGACCCCTCTTCTTGCTGTCTCAAAATCCACTGATAAAGTTTCTCCTGAAAACAAAATGATCATGCTATAAGAGCAATATATCAAACTTGCCACAATCAAAACATGCTATAAGAGCAATATATCACTCCAAAAAAGGAAGCTCGCCACAATCTAGTGCAGAGTGCTACAAAAGTAAGGGAGAGTCTACAGCATTTGACAGCACAAGATATCATTACTGCTGTCTGAACTCTGCACGAATAACTTAATTTGGAATCCAAAAAGGTCAAAAGGAACAACATGATAACTAAGTTAATCTCATAATTCTAACAAATGAAAGGTGTTTGAAGATCCTGAACATTACTTTTGCAAGTGCTTTGATGCTTTTTTTACTTTGTTTTTTGGGCTTTTTTTGGGGGGTGGGGAAGGGGGATGGATTTTTTTTAAAGATAGGTTGGGTAGGAACATTGATTGAACACACGTGCAAAGGGTCCCAATTAAGATATGAAAAGTTCTTTAGTCCACAGGCAGAGTTTATCTGATAGCTACTTGATTGTCTTTGACAAGCTTCAGTATTAATGGCTAAAACTCAAGGGTTCCCACTCTTTTCATTTCCATGGCACAAAAAATTTATGCCGCAATGAAAAGGAATACAAGGAGAACAAAATTACAAATGGAGAGCAGAGTAAAACAGATAACCTGTGCATAAAGTACACTGTTTGGACGTGATGAAAATAAAATAAAAAAAGCAACTTGCACTTCAATAAATGAAAAGAGATTTAATTTCCACTGAAATACTATACAGATTGTACTGAAAAATCTTAAGTTTAAGAAGCCAATATATAACTAGAAGTAAAAGTATAATGAACGTTGTTTCAGTTTATATAAGTATCTTTCTTTGGTACTGTGCTTTGCAAGCCCATTCCCTCCCACCCAAACCAACCCCAACAACCAAAATAGCATAAAAGAAAAAGAAACTCAACTTGCTTACTGCTATAAGTACAGCAAACTGAAGTGTGAGCCAAGTATTTGAAAAAAGAAGAACGAGTATCAGCAAAGTTTACTGCTTCAGCAGCACTAAAATAAAAGAGAAAGCAAATTAGATGCCGACTACGAGAAATATTGAGATTGTAAACCAACAGTCAATAAGATCGAAGAGAGGCTTTTCCTCTCCTTCAAAAAGCCCTTCTAGACTCTGTCCATGCTAAATGTGAAAAAATGAAATGGTCAGAGATTGATGATAATTTAGTTTTGTCATTGAAAAAGTTTCACAGGTTTATACCAAGTCTGTTAAACAAAATTTCTTGTAAGCACAAATTACAGCCAAAACAATCAAAACACATTAAATTCCAATTACATCTCTTAAAACAAAAATTTTCCCGTGTACACCTTCAAGGTCAAAGCTCGGGTGCTAATCTGCCACAAGAAGTATCCAAATACCTCAATAATCAATTTGAAATTGTTTAAATAAAATTGGAATGCAGGAAAATTTGGAGCTTTTTATCAATCCACCAACAAACACAATCAAATACATTATCTCTACAGCAAGCACAAGACAGGGAAGAAGATGCGAAGTAGAAAATAAGAAACGTTAATAAATGGTAGAAATCATTAGCCCCACTGAGCCAAAACGAAGTAAAAATCATCAGAATCCAACTACAGAAGCACCAAATGCATATATCTATGCATCGATTTACCATGCAAAACGCTAAGACACTCTAGAACCAACAAACCCTTGGATAATCAGAGACAAAAATGAGGAAAGGTTGATTATTTTATCCTCAATTATGAATCCAAAGGACAAAAACCCATCAATTAGACACACCCAAAAGAGTATAAACAAGAAGAAAAAAAAAAAGTCGCTTAATTTTATGAACAAACAATATCCACAACAAAAGCAGATACAAACAAACACACACACACACATACAGCAGATAAAACGAAGACAGAAATATTGAAAAATAAAATCGAAGAGAGAGAGAGAGAGAGAGAGAGAGAGAGAGGGAGGGAGGGGGAATCTTAATCTTACAAGTCCATGGCGTTCACCGGCTTGGAAGGAGAGTTTCTGGTGGTTCATCGCCTGGGTATAGAGCTGAGAGAGGGAATTGGCGGCGCTGCAAAAAGAAGCGTACATGGTCCGATCCACCTCATCCAGGCTCGTGGCTATCGATTTCCTCTTCTTCCCCATCCCTCAACAATCTATAACACTTCCTCTTTCCTTTTCTTTTTATTTTTTTTTTCCTCTGAAATATATATACCACAGATAAACAATAAATAGAAATATGTAATATCAATGTTCGAGCTCAACGCTTCAATCGATAGACCGGTCGATCAATTACGCGCTTGTTTTGCGGTTCATTTTCACTGTAGAAATTGACATAATTAAGTCCCTCCGTCGAGAGAGAGAGAGAATACAACGTTGGTGGTGGGTTTCGGTGCTTCGTTTCCAGGTTTCTTTTTAACCCTTTATACGCAGACGGAGACAGAGAATGAGAGGACGGATGCGAACAGAGAAGGGGTCGGTGCCCGTGGCGTGTGGGGTGGCTAAGTACGGTGGAAACTGTGCCGGGTCGGGGATGACGATCCCAACTATCCACGGATATATATATATTTTTTTAAAAGCCCTAATTATTACTTGCACACAAATTACGAAAAAATAAAAACTATACCTAAAATTTTTAACTCCTATGATGTAGCTTTTTCTTGAGAAGTGTGTTTAATCGTGGCTTTGTTGGTATAATTTTCGAACAGGGTTGGCGTCCCATTGGTAGCTAAAAAATAGTTAGAAGGTCCAATCCAATGCAATATAATGAATCGAGTCCGGTCTGGATCCATGGGTTTACTGTTCTTCCGGGTACAAACCATCGGGTCTCCTCTGTCCTTCTGTGTGAGAGGTTGGGGACACGTAAACGCCAGTGGACTCGTTTTGGTACGAGAGAAAGGGACCTATCCACTCAGCTTGTGCCACGTATGAGGCCCCGGAATTTACAGCCACCGACGTCCAACCTTTTCAGCAACATTGTTTTGGGCAAAAACCAAAAAAAAAAAATCACCCATGACTTTTGTGCCTTTTCGATTTTCACCCATCATTTGGCGGTCCGACGAAGGCATCGTAACCACAGCCAGTCAGACGTTATGCTAACAGATTATTGTCGATGCAATATTTAAAAAAAAATAAAAAATTGAAATATTATTATACAATTTTATAAATTAAAAAACATGCAAATTTTAAAAACATTTTTAAAAAGCTTGAAATTTTTTGCAAAATTTGAAAAAAAAATCCAAAATATTATTAAAAAATATGAAAATATTCTAAAAACATTCAATCTCACCGCCTTTCTATCTTCAAAAAAAGAAAAATGATTTTAAATTTCCAGACTTACGTAATTTTTTTGGGAATTTTTTGATTTAAAATTTTCTCAAAAAATTTACTTTTTAAAAATAAATTTCAAATTTATTTTAAAATTTTTATATTTTTTTCAATTTATAAATTTTTTTATGATATATATTTTTTTTTTTCATCCTTTCCAAATTTTTAATAACAAGTTTTTGACATGACATTTAATTGTGGTTACATGAAGTTTGTTGGACGGTCAAGTAAAGCACACAAAGGAGGACTCCAGGAAAAAGGTGAAAACTGGTAACAGAATAAATGTAGTGGGGGAATTCTAAAACAAAAAACAAAAAAAAAGAAGTAAAAATCACAAAAAGTATTAAGGATGTTAGCAAAATTTTGTTATTGGCTTTTTATTTTCTTTAAAAAAATTATGATTACTTCAGAGGAGAAGTGTGCAAAAAATGAAACTTAACAAGAACGTCTACTGGAGAAAATAATAAACAATAAATGGAATTAGAAAAATAAAAATCCTAGAAGGGAGCCTGCCTCTATCTCACAGTACGCTGCCCCTCAAATTGGAATAAAAAAGAATGATGAAAATAATCGGAACGATCGTGGGTTTCTAACCTCAAATGATCCCGTTGGTTTAAGGACTCAGCTACCCTCGTATGTTTATCCTATCCTACGTGAAATCTCAGACTTTCCCGTCATGTTCATCGGATTCCGACAAGCTACCATATCTTTGTTGTCTGCTGGTAGGTAGCGAAAGGCTTCGCCGTTCCTTTCCTCCAGGCTTCGACGAGGCATTGCCATACCAAATCATTCCAACCACAGCTATGATCATGCCGAGAACCACATGTAGATTGAGACCCTCGTTCCCAAAGAATAAGAATCCCATAATCAATACAAGGATCGTCTTCATGTGACCGAGTACTTGAAATGAAACTGCCGTGAATCTACCGATGCAGATGAATTGGCTGAGATTGGTCCCCACTGCAATGGTGCATGATAGGATAATGAACGTCTGAAGGGAGCAGAAAGAAGCAGAGAAAACCGTGAGGACTCCAGCAATTCAATGCCAAAAAACAGCACAAACAGAAGCCAGCTGTATTTTCAAGACAATTATTTCTTCCATACATGTGAAATTAATTTTTTTTTTTTTTAAAAGAAAAAAGAGAAAAAAAGAACACATGTACCAAGTTCTCTGTAATTTATGTTCTCAAATTTTTTGTCCCAGAGCACAGTAATCACCAATGTTGAACTCTCCTAAGGTATGACACAGGACTGAAAGGAATCAGTTAGGCCCCAAATGGTAAATGTGTGTATGGGATATTTGAAACCGAAATGAAATTTTAGTTCACATTACTTGGGCTGTTTGACAACCCATAACAAATGGAACACGAGTGATAATTAGGCACAAAAGGGTACATATAAACTAATAATGCCTGTGTTTGGGGTGGAAAAAAAAAAAAAGGGACTGCATTTACCTCATTGCATCCACTAGTACTACATTCATCTCATTGCCTCTACTCCTGATAACTAATAGACTTCAGCATGTAGGATGGCTCAGCCTTTTCCCCATCCAGTCATCCTTGTAGTCCGCTGAGTAAACAAATGTAAGTAGTTGACTGGGTTCTTAGTTTTAGGTCTAGGGTTCAACTTCCAAGTCCCTACAAACCCCTAAAACACATATAACATGCCTTGTTGCAAAACAACAACAGCATCAAAGCCTTATTGACTTATAGCAGGGAAACTAAACTGGTGAACAAAACCAGTGAAGCTGCCTAAATCCCAGATTCCAACATGGCTAAGTTAATTCAATATGTTCCTATGCTCAAATTCAAATGCATAGAGTGAATACAACTAAAGTGGTTGCGCATGTATCAAATAAAAAAAAGAGGACTAACTAAAGTGGCTGCTAAAATCTAGAATACCAAGAGAGCCAAAACAGTCCAGTGTCAATGCATATGCAAATTAGAATTTCCAAGTAAAAAGCAATGCAAGAGCAATTACAATCATGGACAAGTGGGCATACAAAACCGCAGATCATAAGCATGAAGACATAGAGACCACATCCAAAGTAACCCTACACACATACACAGATATCTATCTATCCATCTATATATATATATATATAGAGCAATGCAAAGGTAATTACAATCATGTACAAGTGGGAATACAAAACTGCAGATCATAAGCACGAAGACTTAGAGACTATATCTAAGGTAACCCCCCCCCACACACATATATATGTATGATATCATACATACATATATATATATAAATATGATGCAATTCCTAGGAGCATGTAATTATGTAATCAACCTCTAATCTGATCTATAGCATGCAAAAATGCAGGAATATGGTCAAAGACACTCAGATTACAGCTAAATCATTGAAACTAAAATGGTAACTAAAAGGATAGAAAATTTACTGAATAACTTACCACAGAGGCTATGTTATAGTCATATGCATAAATTCGGTTGTTAGTCAACCAGTAGTCCAAAAATGGGCCTAGTAGTAGCAGGGTTGCAGCCTGAGCAGGGGCAGTGTGACCCAATAGATTGAATGAGCCAAGTGAATACATTCTCTGAAGGTAGTGAACATACTGCAAATAATCAACTCAACAGTCATACCATGAGTTGATTCTGGACGGCATAGGCAAAATTTAAAATAATTGAATTAGTCAATTGTTTCAATTAGCATACTAAAGATTTGTTTTGTTTTCAAAGTGATTTATGCAGCAGACACATAGATAATACGTGCACACACATAGACATTCATGTGTGCACCATAAATCTTTGGCAACTTACGTATTGTTGTAGAGAAGTGCTCCAAACTGCAATGAAGGCAGCAATAAAACCTCTGGCATTAACACTTACATCAGTGACAGTGCAAACACCAACACCCAAGAGAACAACTGCAATGCTCAGCTTTGTGTCTCTCGAGTACCGAATCTTGTCAAACAACACTTCCAAAAGGCAGGATACAGGAATCATACTGAGCTTTGCAATCTGACATTTGAGTCAAATATGGTAATGAAATTACTTGCAATGAAACAATAGCCTAGACTCAACATAACAGAGGTTTACCTGGTAAAATCCCACCGAATTCCACATTAGACTAACATTCATTCCAACAATTGAAAAGTTGGCAAAAACAACAAATTTCACAAGCTCTGAGAATGGCAGATGGGAAGCTTGAATGTAACCCAACCATCTTAGAACAGACGTCATCAACGTCGTGGTAAGAAAATGCATACCAGTAAGTGTCGTAGCTGCAGGAAATAAAAGCTGGTCAAATTTTTGATATGCAAGTGACAAACATCATTGTTGATGAAGAATGATCTTAAATGCAAAGAAAATTGACAACAAAATCGTAAAGCCAAAAAAGAAAAAGGAAAGAAAGAGCCAAAATCACCATAACTAAATCCATAAGTGGCCATCAGCGCTTTATTGACGATAATGATCCCGACCGAAGTGACGACATTGAACATCCAGGCAGCCACATCGACGGCTGCCTTCTTATCAGCCTTGCTGGTCGGAGCCATTGTTAAATAAATTAACTCTTTCGAAAACAGATCAGAAATGGAAGTCTTTATCCTTCACCCTCCAAATTTAAGTCCATCTGGTAAATCAAATTTCAACAGCCAAATCAATCACACCCAAACCGCAGAATTCAACTATTAAATTGACTGTCGAACTCCCATTACAGAGATCCAAACAAACACAAAGATATTCCAATCAAATCGTAGAACTGATCCCGGATCAGCCAAACAGATAATGAACAACTTATAAAATTTTAAGCAATTGACAAAATGGAAATAAACAGATCGACATTCTAGAACTAAATTACCCAAAAAAAATAAATAAATAATAATAACAGATCTGTCTGCACGAGCAAGATCTTCACAAAGCCACCTGGTTCATTATCCTGATAATAACTACGAAAGCGAGAAAGGAAGATAAAAAATAATAAAAATAAAAAAGGAGATAATTGTAAAAGTAAATACCGCAGATTAAAAAGAGGGAATTTGAAGAAGAAGGGATTCTGAAGTTCTAAACTGGGATTGGCTTGCAGTGCAGTTCATACACTTAACAGATGTCAATTGTCAAGTTTTCTTTTATTTTCCTCTTTTTCTTCTTCTTATTTTTTTCAAGTTTTTGCTGTTGAAGACAGGGGAGGTTTGCTGGTTGCTGTTCTTGTTGTTGTTGTAGTTTAGTGCTTCTGCGCACTTTCTGGGTCCTCAAGATTTGGAGAGATATAGACAGTGAGCTGTCGAGCAATGAAAGGCTCGTCAAGGAAGAGAGCTGAAGCCCCACCTAAGGTGGTCACTTGGGCACGATTTCGAGTTGTTCAACTTTTATGCCTTTATTCATAGAATAGAATAGGTTCAGTGATACATTTTAAATTTATTAATATTAAAATTAAATTTTAAGTAATTCTTGATTTAAATATTTTTATAAAGTTAATTTTACACTTTTTTAATTTTTCGAATAACGACTATTTTTTTTTTTTTAATTTTCCTTTGATGTTTTATAATTTAGTTTTCGGATTATAAAAAATAATTGAACTCTTTTTCGAAAAAACCACATTTATTCCATCTTGTTCGCAGTCAAAGCATCCCCGAGGAAAGAATCCAAAAAACGAAAAAAGAAAAAAGATACTCTTTTCTTCATTTCTGAACTTTATTACGTAGAAGTGTGACACCCGAGCTAATTTTATATTATCGTGATAATTTAATATATGTTTATAATTTTTATTAATTATTATGGGTGTCTAGGTATCCACTGTAAGCCGTGGCTCATTGAACCTCACCCTTGGCTTTAAGGTTAAGGCTATGATAAACACAACGCCATAAACTACACTCGGCATTTGGCTTCACGCAACGCACGATGCAATCACCAGAAAGACCACTTGCGTTTCTGCTCAAGAGGAAAATAGTTTTGTAATGCGCATGAACTGTATAGACAAAAGGTACGATGTTTAGAATCTCAATGCACATCCATATACAGAAGAAAAAGAAAAAAAAAAAAAAAAACTAGTAATCCAAAGGGTTTTGTTAAATAACCAGTTGTTGGAGGCTTGAGCTCTCCAGCTGCATATTTACCCATAACGACACTGCACCTGAGACACGTGAACTGGGTTTAAAGCTTCAGCCTTTATGATTAAAAAACAATCTGGCAGAACCAATACAAGTTCCAGTGCAAACTCCGGTATGCTGTATTAAAACTGCACATTCTGGCCCAGAAGGGAATCAATACTACTCTACATGACAACAGCCAAAGACATATCCCATTAACTCCACAGATAGTGGTTCTCATGCATGGATGCCTTTTGAGAGGAACGTTAAGGGTAAAATTTTTATATTCATCGAGTAATTGTGCATACTCACAATACACACTATCAAGTCAATTTTTCAACATTGGCAGAATTACGGTATCTTAAATTCCAGATTGCAAGATTCTCGAAACAGTCAATCACTGATGATAAGATTTTTCAGATATCAGCAGACAGTTATTACGTTGCTGTAAGTGAATCACAAAATGCAATACATATTGTTATCGTTGACCTGATAAAAAATGTACCCATTTGGGCTGTTTATGGAAATAAAATGTATTAGAACTTTGTAATGTAGAATCAGATAAACTAGACATCATCATCCAATCATAGAACAAGTATCCAAAAAAAGCAATACACTCGCCAACGGAAGTAGTCACTCCCGATGCCCAGAGGAGCAGCACGCGGTATGTCAGTAATCCGAGGAGACAAAAGTCTTAGGTTTTCTATCCAGTGGTGCCAAAGGTATGTTGCTAGATTCCACAACTATTGAGCCACCACTCGTAGCGTGGCTACTGCCACCGCTTCCATCTATTTCACCATTTTGCTGTTCCACCTTGTATATTGGTCGATTGTAATGGGCTAAATTCACAAACCTCACCACATGCCTGGGCCCATTGTTCAGAATATTCATTCTGTAAAAGGTAGCAAGACTTATCATTGGCGCTGAGTTTTTTTTTTTTTTTTTTTTGACTCGTGAAGCAATGACATGACACAACAATAAAATCAAAAGGTATCAATATGAAAAATCATGTCCCAGTACACAAGGCTTTCATACTGTGGAATCTGAAGAATGGTCAGATTTATATAGCATAAGCTTTGTTTTTATGGAGTGGCCATCTCCGAATCACAAAGGAGTAACCTTATAGTTAAACCAAGACTTGCCCTTCTAAAAAGGGTCTATATAAAGTTAAAAAATTTAAAGCGAAGTACTTTTAGAACCACTTGTCATATAAAGTGGTGTTGTGAGCCCTCCATTAAAGTTTTGTGTGTAATGGTGCTTAGAGATAGAGAGACTATGCAACTGCTTGTACTATAACGCTTTGCATCAAATTTCCGCACTGTCCCAACAAATGGATGTGGTTATGCAGACCAAACCATAGTGTTCTTATATCTGCTCTCGTGATTTTTCTACTATGGTTATTAATTAGATGAGCCCTTCACCTCTGCGGAATGAGGAGTGATGTTGAAAATATTCACAGATTGAGTTTACTTTTAAGTCATTTTTAATTCCTTTATAGTTAAGATGCAGGGGAGAAACTCATACGAAGATGTTTGGATATCTCCTGCTTTCTGAGGCAACATTACAGAAAGTTCCCTGATGCCAATTAATATTTTTTATCAAGATCTCTTGCAACAACTAATCAATGGTAAAATGCACAAGAAAAAATTCAAGTAATCCTACAAAGAGTTCATATTCCGATTATGTGAAATCATGCACAAATTCCCTGGTCTTTTTTCTTTTTCCTTGTGTAAAATCTGAAAATTAAGGCTGTAAGGCAAAGGATTGAGGAAAAGTCCCAACAAAACAAAATAACTATGATACTTTCATCAAATTTCTCAAACTTGCGGCTTGTGGCTATGGAAATTTGAAATTGGAAAAGAGAAGAAACATTTCTGACATAAATTTTGCAGCAAGCATTCAAATATACCATAGACAAAATTGGCCGCTACTAGTCCACCCAAACAGAGGAGCTAAACTTGATTTCCAAGATACGCAATCACACATAGGAACTGATCAATCGTCTATTACTTCATTTCTACTAAGAAAATAAAAAATGGTTGATTCTGTACACTAAAAGCCACATCTGATATATCCCTGTACACATTTAGAACAAATATACTGCGATAATAAGTGTCATCTTCTTTCAATAACTTTTTCAAGAACCTCATATAATTGAAGTAAATAGTTGCCACCAAGTTCAAATATAAAAGGTAATCAAAATCACACACAAAAGTGTAAAAGAATTATCTAACCTTTCTTTGTTGGGCATCTTGTGGGGGAGGCCAGAACAAAGATGAGAACTGGAGACCATCAATCCATCTCTCAGAAGAACTGGCCATATGCCAAGAAACACCTGAAACCAACAAGAGAAACGGGGATCTGCCCCTCCAACGGCTACCAATCAAGAATCAATATATCGTAATTCAACATCCCACCCTGCTTGCTGCCAGAGAACCCTAGAATTCTCAATGGAAAACACAGAACTGAGCTTGACTTCGTTCTATAGATTGTGAAAAAAAAAGGTAATCACACCCCTCTTAGTGGAAAACTTATCTGGGAATTTTAGTTTCAAAAACTTCAAGTTTATGCTTCTTGGTCTCAAATCAAAATCTGAGAGTTTAGATGCAATTTGCCGTTGGAATCTACTGCTCCGCAAGAAAATGGAAAGGGTAGTTTAGAGTGCTGTTCAGGTACCTTGCAGGAAATTTGAAATATAAGTTCCAAGAAAATTAAAACAAACTTTAAAAAAGAAAATGCATGGAAATTATAAAGATTCATAAGGACAGAAGCAGAACAAGAACTTAACACATTTGAAAATTTCTACAAAATAATTGATTAGCACTTCACCTCAGATGGAATAACTCACCACTAATAAAGAATATATCTTTAAAGAGAAGGGTACAAAATCACACAGCAATAAAGGTAGAAACTAACCAGATTATTGGGGACCAACAACAATTGAATCAAAATCCAAGAACTCAGAAAAAATTAATACTTTTTTAAAATCCAATACCCCAGAAAAAGAGCACTACTGTCCAATTAAGAGAGAGACAGAGAGACTCATTATTGAACAAATTTATTGATTTTCTTCTTCAAAAACGGAGGAATGAAAGAAAGAGAGAAACCCAAGAACTGAGAAAGATAGAAAACAGGTAGGTGTTCTGACCAAAACAAAGAAGGTACGTGTCTCTGAGAACTATCTCTCTCTCTCTCTTTTTTTTTCTTTTTCTCTGCGTATATATCATACCGTTATTTTCGTTTTTTTGTTCTTTCTTAGCTCGGAAATGGAATTACAGGAAGGTTCGTCTCTTACCAGACGCAGACGCAGACGCAGAGAGGGGAGATCTTTATGTGGCCTCTCCTCTTAGAGTGCATGGCTGACGTGGTAACGATATTTTCCTCCCACCCGAGAGGTCCACGTCATGTCTCTCTTTCCATAACACATGCATATGTATCTATATACATACATACGTGATGCGCAAACACATTTCGCGGGAACACGACGTTTGTGCAATTTTTGCATCTATATGTATGCATGTACGTATATTATTATCATTATTCTATAGTTGTGCTCGAAAATTAAAAGCATGGATCAAATTACGTACCACAGTCAGAGTGATTAATTTTGACCAACATCAAGCTGATTAGCTGACGTTGATATATTACTATGATCAATAATTTATATATATATATATATATATATTTAATATTGGGTATATAAACGGTAACCTTTTAAGAAAAAATATTGGTTAATTGACTTTAAAAAAAAGTAAATAAATTTGAGCATACGTAGATCAATCATGTTCAATTTGGTTGATTGCAAAAATAATATTTTAAAGAAAATTAGAGATTTAAATTTTACAGATTTCAAATACTCTAAAATACAAATTTTAATTTTAAAACAAAAAAAAGTATGAATATACTCAAAATTATTCAGATTACATTACGTATTAAAAAAAATATATGATCATAATTAATAAAAATTATACAAATCATTAATTATAAATTTTAGTACTAAAATTATTCGAAACACTTAATTTTATATTTAAATTTTAATTTTTTAAAATAAAAATTTATGCAATATCACCAATTTTAATATATAAATTAAATTTAGAATTGTCGAATTGCGGATGCTATAGTTACAGTAAATTAATAAACAAGTTGTACAAGAGACAGTTGCTTTTTAATCGTAAAATACTTGCACAAATAGCTCTATTAAATAGAAATTGTCTTTATAGATTTCTAATGACATTATAAATAAAAATAAGGAAATTGGAAACAAACCATAACTTCTATTCGAGCAGTTTGCTACTACTGTACTATCAAGAGGATTAGCTGCTAAAGGTATCCATCCGGCAGTAGGTCCTTTAGATTCAACGACAACTATGCTGCAACCTCAGATCGTTGGTGAGGAACATTATGAAACTGCGCAAAGGGTTAAGCAAACCCTACGACGTTACAAGGAGCTTCAGGACATTATAGCTGTCCTTGGCTTGGACGAAGCATCCAAAGAGGGGTCGCTTAACTGTGGCAAGAGCACGAAAAATTGAGTTTTTCTTATCACAACCCTTTTTCGTAGCCGGAGGTATTTACCGGGTCCCCAGGGGAATATGACGGTCTAGCATAAACAATTAGAGGGTTTAAGTTGATCCTTTCCGGAGAATTAGATAGTCTTTCTGAGCAGGCTTTTTATTTGGTAGGTAACATTTGATGAAGCTACGAAATTAGAAATGACCTTAAATCTCTGGGTACTGACCCCTGATCGAGTTGTTTGGGATTCAGAAGTTCTAGTAGTGGACATATTGGCGTATTACCAAATCACGCGCCTATTGCCACAGCGGCCGATATCGGTCTTTTGAGAATACACCTTAGTGGTCAACGGTTAACGATGGCTCTGATGGGCGGTTTTGCTAGAATAGGCAAGAATAGGATTAATGTTTTAGCAAATGAAGCGGAAAAAAGTAGTGACATTGATCGGCAAGAAGCTCAGCAAACTCTTAAAATAGCCGAAGCTAACTCGAGGAGAGCTGAAGTTGGGAGACAAATAATTGAGGCAAATCTAGCTCTCAGACGAGCGAAACGAGTTTCTTTTGTCTGTATCACTCTCACATTGTCAAGAAAAGAAATAAACTTAAAACATATAAACGTATATATTGCATACCTTAATTAACTTAAAATATAACATATAAATAAATATACTGTATACTTTTAACAGACTGTTTTTTCACGTCGTCAAGGATGACCCCGTGACAGAGGCCGCGAGTAGAAGCTATCAATGTGATTTCATAACTGGGTCTTCAATTGTCGGTACCAATGTCCAAAAACACGGGTTAAAATATACTCATTTAGCAAGGCAACGAAGGTGACACGACAGCCTCGATGGAGAAATGGAGACCTATGTGTTCGCTTTGTAGCCGTACATGTGTCTCGAGCTCGTTTTCTCGGGTCCACTTAAGGTGGGACCACGAACTGTCATCGCTGCGTAAGCCGAACACGTGTTGTTATTATGAAGAGATTTGGTAGGCTCGAGATAATTACAAGCTATGGTCCGTTTGTTTGACTTGGATTTCTAATGGATATTCGAATCAAAATTATACAGTAAAAATAATTTAATTTTATAAAAAAATAATTACATTAATCTTAATTTTCAAAAAAATTAACAGTGTACCAACCAATTCTACAAACAAAAATATAGAATATTTATAAGACATGTATTTTTTTTATTTTGTCAAGAATAAAAATTTATTAATACTACAAATAATCGTTAAAAATATTTTATAATGTGATATTTATAATTATGAGTTTTGAGCACCTTAAGATATTTATTAAAATGTATTAATTAATTTTAAAATTAAAATTTTATTATTGTTGTTGTTATTATTAGTAATACATATATTAAAATAAGGAGTGTACAATATTGTCTTTTATTTTTGTCTCCCTCCATTTCTCTCCATGTTTAACAACTAATTAATTTAAATAAAACGGCTGAATTAAAAAAAATACGGGTATACAATTATAACGCTCCGAGGTGGGATTTCTTAGAAAAAATTTTTAGAGGTGACTTGTTGGCTTATGTGGTGTGAACTCTACATGCTACAAAATGTTGGCACTTTCTCTCCTAAATTTGTATTATCTTGGGTGTCAACATAGCATTCACCTGTGTGTTTTATTTAAGAGGGAAATGTAGACAGTTAAAAAAAAGTTCCCTTAAGGCACGAGGCAGTCGTCGTAACTTTGTTGGTAAATTATAAGAGCAATACAGGAGGAAGAAGAAATTTTACTCATGAGTAGCATTAATCAAAGTTATCCAATTAAAAAAAAAAAACACTCAAATTCTTATATAATAAAAAAATAATTAATTTTAATATAATTATTAGTAACATATAAAATACAAAATATAAGAATAATATTTTAATAGAATTAATTGACTACAAAATTTAAATTAATATTAATACTTTAAGTAATAAAATATGAATTTATCCACATAAAAATAGAAATAAAGCACGTCAATATTACATTATATGCCTCTCTTTCAGAGATACAAGGATATCAGAGATATACACATGGTGTATATTTCACATTGTTTTGGGACCATTTTCCTCAGAGACTAGTGTGCTTAATTTCTGAAACAAAAGATCAAAATCATCTTGGCTCTTGATGAGGCTGAGACGCACGTAGCGATCTTCAGCGAAGTACATGCTACCTCGACGGCTGGTGATGTTAGCAGCTCGAAGGACGGCATAACAGTCTTTGTCCTCCTCTTTCTCGCACTTCAGCCATGCATAAGCTGACAACGAATTTGGGATTAGCTACATGAAACTCAGGGCAATATGTTTGTATTTTCCTGTTCCTACTTCATAATCAAACCTATACTCGGCACATCGGAATTAAATTTTCTCTGAAATCAAGGATTAGAATGAAGGCAAAAATCATATATCATGTTTCATTCAAGTTGCATTATTCCACTTAAGGTGCCTCACACATTTAAATTTCTATTGAATGTGCTATGCCAGAATTTACTATATAAATCATTCATGAGCCTCGGCCAACAGCCTAAGTTTCTGAATTGAGGCATCAGAGCCTTTATGACCGAGCAGTAGTCTTGAGCCTTTATAATCAGAAGGCATCAAAAAATAAGCTACAAGGTTGTTCATGAACTCTGCATCAGAGTCATACCTGGCGAAGCTTGTCTGATTTTCTGGAAAAATGAGCAGTGCCGGGGTACAATTTTCTGGAGAGAGAAGCGATTGGATTCGGATACAATCTTGCTTAATTTCTCCCAGCGATTCCTCATTGTTTTATGTCCAAATTCAAACATGTCCGTCGTTCTCCCTTCAAGGACTACTTTGAGGAGCTTGAAAGCCCTTAACTGAGTTTCCCGAGAAACTCCCATGGTGTTTAATGACAAATACCTTAGCACTCTTTCATATATCTCCTCATCCTTTATCAGCGCCCACCTATGTAAAAGCACAGGAAATATCAATATTGTAACTGGGCTCTCATGAGCCTTTGGCAATACTGCAGAAAGACCCTAATTTTCCAGGAAAGGCAGTGTGAGTAAGTCAATATGTCAGAACTAGTTCTGTCACAAATTGAATCCTGGGAATTTTTGGCTAATCATGGATGTCAGGCTGGTTTTACCAGAAACTATGGTTAGTGAAACTATTGCTATTGTTCAGGGGCATACCCGAATCTGGAGCCAGCATGACCAGTGAGCTTGGAAAGTGTGAATATCATTAAATCACCATCTGCTGGGGCTGGAATTGCCGTATAATGAGGCCAGAAATAGGCATGATCGTAAATTTGTTTGACGTTTGCTCCATGAAGAACCGCCTTGTTCAGCTGTCCATCAGGATTGTTGGGTGAAGTTACAAACTCAATAATTTTCTTACCATCTTCTGAATTGTTCTTCCACAACGACGCGTCGCCTTGGAACCTAAAATAATCTGACTGTAAAAGGTCTGTTTGTGTTCGATATACCTGTAATAGCTTGGATCAATTCTAAGTTCAATAAATCATTCAATCAAACCCCAAGTGTTAAGTTTGACTAATAGATCGACACAAACCGGGTAAAAAGGGATTGAAGCAACAACACTAGAAGCAGGGGACGAGCTGTTATCGGGGGACAAAGCGTAGACTGCTGCATTGAGGAGCTGCGTAGAGCCGACACCGAGAGCTACAAATCTTCCGTCTGTTGCTGCGTTTCCTACAATGGAATGTAGTTTTCTGATTTGCTTCACGAGCTCGTTCGAGATAGAAGAATGATCACTGTATGAGTAGCTCATCCGATGCCACCCAGCTACTAGGAGTGCACTGCTTGCTGCATGTTGCATCCAGAAGGGCTTCAAGAATACCGGATCCCCACTGCTTGCATCAAAGATAGTGCTATTAGGATAAAAAAACAATTTGTGACATGATGTAATAAATAATTTAACATTTTTTAAAATGAGGACATTGTCTAAGGGTCTCAAAATACAAATTAAAACTACTGTGTTAAAAAAAAACAAAAATTGCGGAATATATTATTACTCTATTATCTCAAGATTTGTTGCCAGACCATTGCTGCTAGATAATTGGCCTCTAAACCTGATGACTAAACTGGGATCCAGGAATGGAGTAACATCGTAAAATGATTTCTGTGGTGAGATTTATTTTATTCAAAACAGCCTGGCCGCGAAAAAGGTTGGCTTTCTTTTTCTTTTTGTTAATTGATTGTGTTTCATTCAATCATTCTTAAGCATAATAGTTGGCCACGGAGAACAAAAATCCCTCAAATTTTCACAAACATAGCCTCACCTAAAACTAACTAGAAAAAAATCAACAGTTGGCTCTTGGCTGTTTGTGTGAAGGGAACACACACGGGGGAAGGGAGAGAGAAACACAGAGACAGAGGTTACCTCTCAGCATTCGCAACACAATAAGGGTCGAACTGAGAGCAGTCAGGGCCTCCATAGCAGGTGTTACATTCACAAACAGGCATTTTGCTCCCCTCAAGAACCAAACCGTCCAAATAGGCTGTTCCGTGGCCCGAACATGGGACGGCCGCCACAGCCTCAGCTTCAGCTGCTGCTCTTTTGCTCCAACTCAGATAATAATTATCCCACTCACCGCCTGCACCCTCATACCAATTCCATATGAAGAAAAGATTAAGAATTATAGATGAAGATGCTAACAAACAGAGCACATGATCTGAGCTGACGTTTATTTTCTCGGCCATTGAAACGTTTCCTTCTGGTTCTTTAATTATTTCAGGATCTCTCCGGATCCTTGGAGTTGGATTGTTTTGAGTGGAGAGAAAAAGCAATAAAAAAGAAAGCTGCTCCGCTCTAGTAAAGAGTTGGCAGCCGGAGATTCCCGCGTGGGCTTTTCTCGTTAGACCACAAAAAGCAAAGTAAGAAGATTCATTTCGTACTGGAATGGCCCTCTTTGGAGTCTCCGGGAAATTCAAAAGGGCAAATAAATTTTCAAGCTTTCTTTTTTGTTTTTTTTTTCCTTTTTTTTCTAAGTCCCGTTAGGTGAGCAACCGAAACTATTGAATAAAGGACAGGAGGCTGACAAGACACACAAGTCTTACCTTTTAAAAAATTATTATTATTTTAAAATTTTCATTAATAAATATGCAATATGTAATAAATATAAAATAAGATGTGCGGTCATATTTATTATATAACTTCTCAATTCCGTTGTGCGGTGCATATCTTTAGAAAAAGATAAAATAAGGAAAAAAAAATTTGTTTAACGTACGGAGCATACAAGACTCCATCAACTCCAATCCTCCTTCTGTTTATTTTTCTAATTCCCTTTGTTTTTTCACCAGATGATATGTGGAGGACAGTACCCTAAACAATCCTATGGAATCAAAGCTTGGGAATTTCCCTTTCGAGCCTACGTCTATTCCATGGTGTGGGGCCTCCTAGCGTGATTACCTTGACAATTAATGATGCATCAATGACAAAGAATCGTCCTCTTTTGCCATGTTTCCTGTTGCTGCTGACGGGTGAACTTGACTGCGACAAAGAAAATTGGTTACTGGAACTACGTTTACACATTTTATTTGGGAGTATGGTATCATGTTCCAGTTCTAATTAAATTTTTTTCGACCAATCTCACTTGAGTACAAAATGAGTTAAATTACGTAATTACTAAATTAAATATACGGGAGATATTTTACAACTCTGTGTCGCTGAGAAATTTCACCTATTAAGGCTTTGATGATTTACGGTCCGATTCAAGGTGGTCACTTTCAACCTATAGCCATTTATACTTAACTAGGCATTTAGCTATGAGACAAGAAGATAAAAGCCGTTTTCTTCCCCACACGAGACAAAGAATGATCTTTCATCTTATGTTGTTCACACGATCAAATCTCTAATGAATCTCAAATTTAATATTTTACAATTCCACCTATTTATTCTATTGTTTCGGACCGTCCACGCTTTAAACATGCCAGAAGAACGAGCCGATTGAAAAGCCTAGAGAACTAAGGTACCCCTTTATGGTGCACTTGAAGACCGAAGTTTCATGATTCATTCCAATTTAGGTCGCTAATGGCACACAATTTTGTAGAAGTATATAATATATCTGCCAGAAAGATATATATTGTACATTGTGGCAAGTTTAACTCTGGCAGACATCTTGGATTGGCGTCATCAATCTTTTACATGAGAGTCAATTTTCCAGTTACATTATTTGCTGGGGGCATCAGCCATGGTGGAAATGGCCGACCAGCCGGTGCGCGAACGGTGCTATTTACCGATAATAATCGAACATGATGGGCGGAGAAATTGCAAATGTTACAGCATACGGGCTAACCCGATGTCGTACCCTACGCGTAATTGTTAATGGTTGCAGAAAAGCTTTCAGTCTCGACTTGGAAGCCGGCGCATTGGATCGTTGATTGTCGGGTTTTTTTTTTTGGGCCCCCGGGGGGGGGTGGGTGTCGTCGTCATGGATTTAACCGACCGTCATTAATCCAGTAAGAGAAGTTCGTCGTTTAATTTGTGTAAGTTGCACAAGCTTTACATTCATTTCTTCTTGTGACCAAGCGGCCGGTTTGGGCACCCGGACCGCATGATATAAGGCGAATTAGACTTCCACCTAACAGCATCGTTTAAATTAGGAGACCACGAGATGGGTTTTAGTCATCTGGGGGAAAGGTATTTTTATCCTGTAAAATTAAAGCAAAATCGCAGTCCAATGTAGCGACCATAAAAATCTGAGGTCACTTGTTACAAACGTTTCGAGGGACCAAGTGAAGAAGACTATCATATGGCCAATGGTAGAAGAAGCGACATTTAATCCCGGGGTACGCGGAAGCTAAACTTGTTTGGAAGAGGGTGGCGGCGGCGGCTTCTCATGTGGCTCTGGGTACTTTTGACGGAGTATTTGTTTCGTCTTTTCAAGGACCCCGAAGAAAATTGATCCTCCGACGCCTAGCCATATTACCCTCGGCCCAATACCCTGCAGCAAAAACTGCAAAAGGTAAGTCAATCTGACTATTGATTAAATGTAACACATTACACTTACCGCTTCTTTTGATCTTATACGGGGTAAGGCAACTTCACGCGAGCAACGTATCCGTTAAAGCAGAAGCAGAAAGAAAGAACGGCTACACAAATCAATAGACTCAATTAACTAGCAGAAACTTAGACAAGATGAAAACAAGCCTTGAGAAGTGCATGAGCTCCCTCTTCTTTCACCGTAGTGCTGACACAATCAAAAATGCCTTTGTATTGGTTTGCTGATCCCTGGGAAAATATTGGAAGAAAAAAGAAAGCAGGTTAGTAGATTTCCACCAAAAGAAGAAACATAGAGCTTTCTGCGGATGTCAGAAATGAAATAGAAGATAATTCAGGGAGTACATGAATCCACCAGACGATGAGTAACACATACTTTCCTATACCTGAATCATTAATCTGGTTTTTACCACATCCAGAGGAGTAGTTACTGCTCCAGTTATTGCACCTGGGTAGGCAACAAATTCATATAACCAGAATTCAAAAAGCAAGCAGACTAAAGCAGGTGATAAAAGTAAACATCAAGGCATCTCTGCCGCTTCTATCATGAGGTTGCCTATTATGTAATATGACCTTGAAATGTGACAAGGGAGCACATCCACAGACCCGCTGCAAGGTTTAACCCCACTTTCCCTAACTCAGCTAAGGAACAAGAAACGAAAACCACAAATCCACATCTAGCAAGATTACAGTACCGGAAAAGGCACCAATTATCGCAATCTCTGGATCCTTTAGTTCTCTTCGTGCCTGAAAACAAATACAAGAAATAAGTCATATCTGTTGCATCCCTTTACTGAGAAACTGGGCAGATGTAGAACAAATACTGGGAGATTTACTTGTTCTATCATCAACGTGATTAAAAAATAAAGTTTTTATGCACTTTCCCAGTAAAATATTTATCCGGCAAACCATACAAACAGAAACTGTGCCAAAATATAATTCATGAACTTCATAATCCCTTTGCCCAAGAAAGTTATTGAAGGTAATTCTTGGCCGAATTCATCAAATAACTAGGCTTTGACCAATGAAAGGATTATTTGTCTTCATTTCTTGGTTCATTTGCTCTCTTCGGTTCAATTGATATGGTCCTCACCCTGATGAATTGCCAAGGTTAATCTATGTTTACATGCTTCACATTTACATGTTAATGGCAGAATAGTAAACTTACTGCCATCTTATATCCCAATAGAAGTTGCTCAAAGACACAGAACTGGATAGCATCAAATGGCAAATCTCGTAATAAGAACGATCCATAACCCTGCAATTTTTACAAGGAGTTGATGCAAGTTCACCAAGCAGAAGTAGAATACACGGAGACAATGTAGAATATACTCGCATGCAGGACTGTTTGAGGTGAAAATTCAGTATCAAGAGTCAGACCTTTGCAATGACTAGATGCCCATAATATTTTCTGGTGAACTGTCAAGCAACCTAAGAAACTATCCTTGAGGAGTGTAAATATAACCTAAGAAAGAAAGTGCTGCATACCGCATAAAGGCCTTTTAAACCCTCCTTCTTAACAATAAGACGGACAGCATCAGGGGCTGAACTAAATTGCCCAGTTTGCATCCTTTGCTTGACAACCTGAGAAAATCTTCAGTGATCAAAGGCCTTGCTGAAAACAAGACAAATAATAATGTAGTAAAATTAACTACCTCTGTTGGCACACGAACAAGAGAAGCAGCAGCGCCACCAATGGCACCTGCAGTCTGAATGAAGTCAGGAAACCTAGTAAAATAAGAAAGGTTCTGTGCAGTAAATTGGATGTGAAGATTCTCTGTGTTCAGACAAAAGGTATACAGTAGACAAAGATGGACATCTTTTACTTATCAGTAAGTTATTTTTCTTAGAAATGGGACATTACTTTAGCCACTATAAAAAGGACTGAGACTGCTCCCAGAAGTGTATCCAAGTGAATGTATTCATGTCAGAATGACAAGCCAATGAGGTGAACAATTAAGAAGTGGTTAAAATAATCATTCTGATCCTGCATCAGCTAGAACAGGAAAAACATTGACACAAAAGAATTGATAAGAATTATAGCTGGATAGGGGAAGCAGATTCACAAAGTACCTCAGCTCAGATCATGTAAGTGAGATGTCTTACCAAATGTGCAAGAGCACTAAGGTTTTCTGGAAAAGTTTTAAGTAGTTTCAGTTTTATGGGTTCGTATACACCAACATATATAGCAGATGCCCTGCGTAAAAACAAGAAACACAAAAATTGCATGCATTTAAAAAAACAAAATCACTTTATGACCTGTGTGTAGCTACAATTGCAAATTAAATGTTATAAACACAAATAAATTTCTGAACTAATAAAAGAAACAGATTAAAATTACAGAGCACAGAGGATAAAAGACAACAAATTTCATCTCAGTGCCACATCATGCATTTCAAACTTTAACACCCTCTTCCAACCTTACTACACAAGCATCACCGTGAGAATGAAGATGAAAAAAAAGCACTAATTCAAATCCCATGTTTAGCAAGGGTTTAACAATGAAGGTTAAGTAACCAAATAATTAGAGCAATCACTTAAAAAATTGTTTGTCTTTGGTTCCACCAGAAGTCCTGATGCACAGAAAAGTTTCTAAGTGAATCTCTAATTTATGACCCTTATATTCATTCTTAGCCATGTTGGTACCAAGAATGATTGATAGAAGTCAACATAATAAGGATACAATTGAATGATCTATCAAGATGCTTGCATAAATATACTAGAAATAAGAGGTGCATGCTGACCAAATACTCACGGTAACACACCAGCAATGTTTCCTGCCAATCCAGAGTACAGGCCCCTCAAAATAACTTTCCCATCTCCATGAGCAGCCTACCATCAGCAGCACGGATACTCAGTTATGAAAAGGATAAATTTCATAACTAGTATAAAGTGATTGGTGTTATATTAGGCAACAAGAAGGTCAATTTGGGTATCCTGCATGGAAGCAGCTAGTCCATTTTTCCAGCCCTTTTCATTGATTTTTCCCATAGTTTTATGGTAGCATCAATCATCAATAAGTTGAAAAAATATCAAACCCTATTTTAATCAGACTTTCAAAATACATTAACTTTAGAGTATTAGTTTTTTTTTTCCCCTGTTTTTACCAAAGAATTAGATTCAGAAGAAGAATCACACCAGTCACGGCAGTTACAGCACCTATAATTGCATCCAGAAAAAAACAGCACGCTCGTGCAATTATTGGGAAAGACAAAAGACTGTTTACAATCTGAACCAAACTTGGTGCAACATAAATACACAAACAATATAACGCAACAATGCCATTAACCTGTTTAATGCAATATAATGCAACAACAGGGTACAATGAGGCAGTATATGCAAACTTGCCTGTAGCCGAGTTTTTATCGTATCAATCGGGTATAAAGCTGCTTCTGCAACAACACCAGCAGTACCTCCAGCAATGATGCCTTCTGCAAAAAATTCATAACAAAAACTATGTGGGACTTTGCGCAAATACAGCATGTTTTATGCAAATCCAACTCAACCTACGAACCATGCCTATGCCCTACCACATAAAGCACGTACAAAATTGAAAGGCTTATCCTGTTCTGCATTGATGGAAGCAAAAAATTTCTTTGGCTCCTTTTGGGAACTAAACCTCTTATGCTCCTTTGCATCTGCAAACAATAAATTTTTGTTTGGGATTTCAAATTCAGGAAGAAAAAACAAAGAACACAAAATGGCAAAAAAAAAAAAAAAACATAAATCAACGAAAAATGTGCTCAGAATTTCAGGAGCAAAATGTGCGTAAAGTTTTATAAGAAAATAAAAACCGGGAGAAAGAATTACCCAGAGGCACAGCTTGTACCGGGGCGGTTCCGATTCCCATTGTTACACTCACCACACACAAACACGGAGCCCCCCAGCCGCGGGATTATAGCCGTTTAGGTTTTGGTCATGCTCTCGTTCTTCTTCTAATTCTAAATTTCTTGTTAAATTATATTTGGGTCCTCAAAAATAATATTTTTTATTACATTCGATGACAATGTTTTTGCGATTACATTCACAACCCAGTAGTTTACAGAGGTTATGCAAGTAGCTCCAAGTCTATTTAACCATTTTTGTATTTTTACTGTTTGAATGGCGAATTATGCCTTGTGCTATGCATTACTTTGTTTTTTTTTTTTTTTTTAAGAGAAAGATTTATGGGAGGTAAATTTAATTATAGGGTCTGGATCAAGTCTCAATGAAAAAAAATATATTATTATTATTATTATTATTATTTCCATTTAACGTTTGCTAGGTTTGGAGTGTATCATAGGAAATAGTATGCAGATGCGACTATAGCATATAGTTTTACTTTTTACATAGGAACTAAATCATGCGGTCTATAGTTGGCACAAGAAATATGCCCATGGACGAATTAAAGTAAAAGAAACAAATCGTGAAATGATTAAAAGAACTAGGTTTGCAAAATTTCACTATGGTCTATATATGATATAATAACAGTGTATAAGGAATATGATATTATGGGCAGTTTAGTTTGGTGCGATTTGGTAAAAAAAAAAAAAAAAAAAAAGACCCCTCGAAATAAACTAATAAATTACGGTCTGGTTTGGCGTGATTGACTGTTTTGGTGTTGTAAAAAGAGAAAAAAGAAGGCTATAATTCTAACAAGTAATCTATATTTAATATTTAATACAACTCCCACATAAAACAGATATTATGTGTATATAATAGAATTATATTCTCATAATATATAAATATATGTATCTTAATATAAATAGTATTTAGTATTTTAAGACATATCTCAATAATTAAGAATTTAAATATATATTTTCAAAATTTTGGATTCTATCAACGAAACTCTTCGACTGTGACCTGCGTATAGCAACAATAATCTACTCAACAAACGCTGACTGTCCTGTTTAGTACACCAGTGCTATATGACTCCAGCCTCGTGGAGATGCAAAAAGATCAGGAGAGGCTGGGAAGCAAACAAGGGACTAACAAGAATAAGAAAAGATGGCTAAGCTTCAGAGCATCATGTTTGCACTCGCCCTTTGCAGTTCATTAACATTGAATCTTTTATCCTTTATGCGTGGCAGATGGCAGCAAAGTAATAATTGGATAAGTAAAGCCGCTGAAGAAGCTGATGCTGTGGCATCCATTTCGTGCTCAGGGCATGGTAGGGCTTTTTTGGGTGGTTTGATTGTTGATGGTAAACCAGTGTGTGAGCGTAATGCTTGCTTCGGTGGCTCCAATTGCTCAGAGTTCATGCCAGATTGCGTGGTAGATGCAGACAGGTAACAAAATCACCAGCACGAAAGCACAGACCAATTTTCTTTATAATTTGGCTATTTGCACTATCTACTAGTGCTGTAATCTATTACAACAACAAAAACAGTAATGTCTTAATCTCAAATTTAATTGAGATAGGCTATATAAATCTTTTCTCGTCATTCAATTTTTATTTGAATTTCATTATTCCTAGCCAATTCTTGCTGTCTTGCTTGCAGTGGAGATCCCATGTTCTTGGAGCCCTTCGGGGGGAAATACGCAGAGAGTAGTACAATTATAGTGCCGGGTTGGCATCGCTTGAGCTGTGAATTCTGTGATGGTTCTCTTGCATCCGAAGTGCTCAAGACTCACATAATCAAACTACACGATGTTATCGGCAATACAAATACAAGTGGAAGACACATCATTTTTGGTACCGGGGCAACCCAACTCCTAAATGCAGCGGTCCTTGTCCTTTCCTTTGATGATAATCCACATTCACCTTCAAAGGTTGTAGCTTCAGCCCCTTACTACCCAGTAAGTCTTATTATCAACCTTTTCCGTAGAGCTTAGCATGTTATTCCGAGAAACCGAAGACAAAATAACGTTTTAAGTTTCCTGTTAACAGGTTTATAAAAGAGCAAACAGAGTTTTTCCGATCTGAGGATTACGAGTTCAGTGGAGACGCGACGTCTTTGAAGGGGAACAGAAACACATCGAGCAAATACATTGAATTTGTGACTTCACCAGATAATCCTGGTGGTCGACTGAAGAAGGCAATTCTTCCAGGACCATCAGTGAAGACAATTCATGACCTGGCTTATTATTGGCCTCATTTTACTGCTATCCCAGCCCCAGCTGATGAAGACCTCATGATATTTACCATTTCCAAGCTTACTGGTCACGCTGGCAGCAGATATGGGTAATGCGTCCAATTCCTTCCTGGACATCACCTGGCCATAAGCTGCAGCCACTCATTAACTAACTGTTAATTCTGTCAAGAAATTAATCAATCTAAAAACTCAAACGGTTGGATGAAGCTCAAAAATGGATCACACATTAAACTCTAATACATCCCTCATGCAAGCCCATTCGGCTGAAAGTATAAACAAGGCACATACCCAATAAGGAAAAGTATGTCTTTTGCTAACTATTATAGACGTGCACATATGACTTACCCCACAAATATCCTTATAAGAGCTCGAAACTTCGAAGCTTAAGGAAAATATAATAAAAAAATGACTTTGAGTCGGTGTCTACGTAAATAGTAATCATAAAAAATGTACAACTTTTGGGTGATCAACTGCTAACTTTGCTTTCAATTTGTAGGTGGGCACGGGAAAGGGATGAGGCTGTATACCAAAGAATGGCAACATACATGAGCCTGAGTAGCTATGGCATCCCGCGAGAAACTCAGTTAAGGGCCTTGAAGTTTCTGAAGGTAGTCCTGGAGGAGAAAGGAAGGGCAATGTTTGAGTTTGGATCCAATACTATGAGAAATCGATGGAAAAGGTTGACCAACATTATGTCAACATCGAAAAGGTTTTCTGTTCAACAGCTCGAGCCTCAATACTGCTCTTTTTCCAAAAATAAATCAGAGGGTCACTAAGACAACCCTTTTAGTGAATTTCGTCGTGATCAATTTTATTGAAATTTTTAACCTGCTTGAGCTGGGTATCAATTGGTGCAGCTTTTGCATGGCTGAAATATGAAAGAGAAGATGATAAAGATTGTTCTCAAGTACTGAAAGGTGCCAAAATTATTGGCCGGGAAGGTGGCTAGTTTGGTGCAGAAGGCCGATTTGTGGGTCTCAGCCTTGTCAAGAGCCCAGATGACTTTGATTTGTTACTTCGGAGGATGGAGAAGTTGGTTCGTGAAGAAAACAATAGCAACATTCTTTGAAGGTATCAATGCTATGTTATGACCACAAGCCCTGGAAGCTTGGAAAAGTTTTTTTTCTCTTTTTTTTCTCTCAAACGCGTTTACCGCATTATATATACTGCTAAATCAATCAATTAATTTATGTAGAACTCACACTTGAACCCGTTATTTAGGTAATTGTGCAAATTAAGTAGTCAACTTCTTGTTAATAATTTCGTTGGCATGACTCGTAATGTTGAAAACTTGAAAGCTTAGAAAATTATTATTATTATTTTGTTTCTCAACGCGTTTACCACATTATATATATATATGTATATATTGCCAGATCAATTAATTTATGTAGAACTCACACTTGAACTTATTATTTAGGTAATTGTGCAAATTACGTAGATAATTTATTACTAATAATTTTGTTGGCGTTAGTCTAGCATGGCTCATAATGTTGAGCACTGGACTTGGATAACGTGCGTGGGCTTCAACCCAAACCAGAAAGGTAGGAGGAGCGCCGGGATTGGGTTGATTTGACAAAAAACAAAAACGAAAAAAAAAAGTAAGTTGGAAGTTTATTTCTGTCACACCTTCAAACAACCATCCATTACCAAGTCAACGAAACGGATGCCTTTTTTCCTTTGAGGAGGGAAACACTATTCTATATTCCTATTCCTCTCGGGGATGCAATTATTTAAAGTACGTGCATTGATTCTGCACCGTTGATTTATTAATATTATGTGATTATAAAACTGGCCTCACTAGCCGGCCTTCCCCCCCCCCACCCTTTTTATCAACTTCTCGGGGGTGTCGTTCACGGAACGAACCTACATTCCCCCGATTTTTCCTTCGGCCTTTACATTCTGTGCAAACAAGATAAAGTGGGGATGCCCTCTGATCGTTGGAGCTTAACGAGAGTCTTCGTCCAAAAGGCTTACAACAAAAACGCACATATGCGACACGTAGCATCGAGATATATTTGTCCGGCCCAGTTTTAACCCCCCCCCCACCACCACCACCACCACCACCACAAAAAAAACAAAGAAGACAAAGAATTGTCAGCCTCACGCACTGACTGACAGGCGATGTTATCACAAAGTTTATTATGAAAAAAAACCCTTGTCGGTAACGTTGTCTGGCGGTGGTAGGGTCTCGGGCGTTCGGAGCCATCTGAAGTGTTGTTTATTAATTGTTGGAGATTGCGAAAGGATAGCGCGAAGTCGTGGATCTATTTATTGTCCTGATTCAGAGAAAATATATGCTAGTTAATGACCTGTCATATACGTCTCGTGTGCTTTTGAAAGGCGAATAATCTCATCAAAGTTGGAAGAAAACACTATTCTAATCCGAATCAATAGTCTCCCTTTTTTTGTTTTTTTTTTTTTGGGTCAAGGAAGTTCTAAATTCTCGAATAATTTTGTTTTGTATAGATTAATAATTTCCTTTATCTAGATTCTTGGATAGGGTTTTCCATTAATCAAGAGATCTATTATATTATAGATTAATTTTATTCTTTTTATATAAATTAGACAATTTCTTTTAAAAGTTAAAAGATAAAATTTTTAAAATAGAATTTTCGATTACTATATATGATATAACGGAATAATTATATATTTTTTTCTTGTAAGTCTCACGACTTTTTATCGACTGAGTATAAAGCGTTCGAGATAGATATTTAGAACGGTGTTTCTTAGAAGAAATTTTGAATTGTACGAGTGCCAATTAAGAGAAAAATGCTCCGTTGGTATTCATAAAATTTTTTTTTTTTTTTAAAAAGAGGCAAAATATAGACTTTGTGAGTATCTAAATCTGAAGAATTAAATTCAAACTCCGAGAAAAAATGAGGAAAGAATTTATTAAATAAAAGAGAAGTATGTGTTTTGTGCAGTTAAAGCTCGACAAACTATAAAAAAAAAAAAAATCTCAACAAAAACCGAAAGCGTTACCGACAGTCAGACAGATCAAGTTTAATATTGGCCCTTGTCAGCACGTAGACAGACATATTTTCGTCTCTCAAAGGCAAACCTTCCATACAAAATGCACGAATTAAAACATGCCTTAAAAAACTCGAGAGGGCTTTAATCACTTTCAACTCTACAACTTCTGTTTGTTTGGAGAGAAAAAGAGAGAAGATTGGAGAGAGACAGCGACGTGCGCGGACGTGATCCAATATGAGCCAAAATGGAATTTCAATTTTTTCTTTCCCCTGTGGGGAACAAGCTAGGTAAACGAACCAAAACGGATTCTTGAACAAAACCTATCAAGCCATTCCAAGTGGCAGAAGTTGCGAGTTTGCACGTAAACAAATATCAAGCCATTCCAAAACCCATCACGATCGATTCGAAAGCGACCAGCGACTTGAACAAACGTATCCAAATATCTTCTTTTGCTTCGCGAACTTTAATTGCTTAAAATATCCATTAAGTAACAAGGAAAAATATTTTATTTATCATCTTAATTTTAGATTCTATACTCACCTTTATAATTTCTGAAGAAGAAATCTTATTAAGTGGAAGCAAGGATAATATTTTTAAATAAATATAATTAATTTTTATATTTTATATAAAAATATTTCATAATGCACGCGTATAAAAATAAGATTGGTACGGTCGTCGGTCCGCAATTTCAACAACCGCAATCAAGAAAAAGAAGAGTAAAAACGTGTCCCATACGCATTGGACGCTGACTTTGACGCTGGGACTTACGACATTGTCTGGTCTCCGTCGCGATCGTCCGACGGTTCGTTAGTCACCGGCGTTTTAAATCAAGATGGGTTAGCCGACGAAACCGTTGCTCTTGTCAGATGATGATTGGTTCGTTTCTTGATCGAGGTGAATAATAAAAGCCGGTGACTTTTCCCATCGTGTGTCCCACACGGAATCTGAGGTGAATCTACGCGTTACAGCAGCAAATTTCAATATTTAATTTGTGGGTTTCGCCTGGTTTTGACTTCTCTGCCATTACCAGATTCTTGCTTCAAACTTGGATTTATTCCCATCAAAAAGAGAACAATAAAACGGAAATCATTGCGCGTTGCAATTCATTTTTGTTCTCTGCTTTCCTGGAGCTTTTTTCCGTCTGCTCTCTCTCTTTTGCCTTCTTGGAAAATTTTCCTTCCCCTGCTTCTTCGGTGCGTCTTCTTCCCTTCTCTGTTTCCATTTTCTGTTTTGTTTTTAACTTTGGACTATGTACTGCTTTTGCTGGTTCCTGTTCTTGTTTGGAATAAAGTTTCTGTCTTTTCAATTCTTCTGCGCCGTCCTGAAAATGAGTTTTTCAGATTCTCTCTTTGTTTCAATTGGTTTCTTTGTTTTGGTACTTGAACTTCAATTTATTTGTTGATCGGAGTCCAAGCAGACCATATGCTTATTTTTTGAATTTCCATCATTTTTTTTCTTTTTGGTATTAGCCTGTAATTAAATCAAGTGAAACATGCACTTCCAGTCACATAAATTAATAATTATCTGTTCTACAATTACAAAAATAAAGATTTTTGTTTTGTTTCTAAGTCTCTTAGTTGATACTTTCATAAGCAGGTTTCTTAGGATAGGGTCAAAATTTTAAAAATATTAATAAATCTTAATTATCTTTTTAATTATCATTTTAAAATAAATATTTAATATTTATTTCTAATTATTTGAATTATAATAAAAATAAGTATAATTTAATTATAATTTTAAAGATAAATATTTAATATTCATACTAAAAATAATTATAACATTTTGAAGTTTTTGTTATCCCTCTCTTTTTTTTTTTGGTTGTTTGATGCAGTTCTCCTTGTACAGATGACAATTCCAAGTAAAGGGTTCATTGAAGGCAGCCTCCCAGATGAGCTAATGGAAGTGCTTCAATCAGTGGCGTCAGACTTGGGGGATGTGGTGGATGATATGGGTGCACTGCAACTGATTCGACTGAAAGGGGCTTTCACTAATGAGGTTTACCAGATCAACTGGCCTACAAAGAATGGTGATCCTAGTCGAAAAATATTGCTTCGAGTTTATGGTGATGGCGTTGAGGTGTTTTTCAATAGGGATGAAGAAATTAGGACATTTGAGTGCTTGTCAAAACATGGACAAGGGCCCAAGCTTCTCGGCCGATTCTCGCATGGAAGGCTTGAAGAGTTCATTCATGCTAGAGTAAGCAGATTAACACTTTCCATTTTGTTTTCTTTGCGGTTTTAAGTAATGTCAATTATGCTCAGATTTAACCTGCTTATGATTCCCTAATTTTTCAAATTGTTAAGTAATTCTTTCCAAAGTTGTTGATGATCAAGTGGTGACATGTGCTCTTCTAATTGTTGCAATTCATGATAAAAAAGTAAAAATAAAAATAAAGAAAAGCCTAATTGAGAGCTGATAGGAGCCAATAATGATAATTAGATATTATGCATGCTACCAGTCCTTAATTATAAAACTAATGCTTCTATTTCCTTGGTTGGATTTCCAGACATTATCTGCTGCGGACCTTCATAACCCTGAAATATCTGTTCTGATAGCAGCAAAAATGAGAGAGTTCCACAATCTTGACGTGCCAGGTCCTAAGAATATACTTCTCTGGAGCAGAATAAGGTAGATATGGTAAAAGGGGAGTAATTTCTTTTTGATTCCCTCTGGAGTTAATAAAATATCTAATGCCTTCGTGCTCCTATTTTGTTATTTTCTAGGAACTGGATTAGCGTGGCCAAAAGTTTTTGCTCCCAAAGAGATGCAAAGGACTTTCGCTTGAGTGTTCTGGAAGGAGAGACCAATATGCTGGAGAAGCGGCTGTCTCAAGACCATCAAGAAATTGGTTTTTGTCACAATGACCTGCAATACGGTAACATTATGATGGATGACGAAACAAGAGGGATCACTATAATTGTGAGTCTCTTTTCTTCTTCTAGTGAATAGTGATTCATGTTTTCTAATTTGGAACCAGAAAAAGATGTTTGGAGGAATTCTAAATTTGCCTTGAGTTCTTGGTTTCTGCCTATGAAAGTTACCTGTTAACCTGAAGCGGTATGTTTCAAGCCACTCAGTGCATTGCTGTTCTTATTTTGGTTTCCCAGTTTTCCAGGGTGTTGTCCTCTTCTCAGTTTTGAGACAAAGAAATGTACTGACCCTTGTCTTTTTTTTTTTTTTTCTCCTAATGCTCACTTAAACAGGACTACGAGTTTGCAAGTTACAACCCTGTCGCATATGACCTTGCAAACCACTTCTGTGAGATGACATCTGATTATCATTGTGACACACCACATATTCCTGACTATAGCAAATACCCAGGTACTTTACTATCGATACAGAAGATCCTTTTTCACTTTCCTTTTGTTGATCTTTGCTTCTGATACATAATCGATCATCTACTGCCTCACTACCTCCACATTCACTTGAACATATTTCAAACAACATGGGGCTTGATTATTGGGGCTCGTAATAGCCAATTTCCTTGTTTCAATTCTAACAGATCCACAGGAGCGCCGCAGATTCGTCCACGCATATCTGAGTTCGTCAGGTTAGTCTTGTTTTGTGGCGCACCAATTTTCCAAACTATATTACATTCTTAGTCTTTTTTGTACCTAAAATAAAATCTCTCTCACAGGGAACCAAACCAGTCAAGATAAGATAGAGCAGCTACTCCACGATGTGGAAATGTACACTCTTGCCAGCCACCTTTTGTGGGGTTTATGGGGAATAATATCGGTAGGCGGCGGTCTGCATTTTATATTTCACAATACCATAGATGCACAAGAATGTATTAGAGAGTTGTTTCATCTGATAAATTTCTACCGGTTTGTTTGCAGGGCTATGTGAACAAAATTGACTTTGACTACGTGGAGTACGCAAGGCAGAGGTTTCAGCAATACTGGTTGAACAAACCAAAGCTGTTGGAAAATGCCGATGCTCTTTCCTACAATAAGGGAGGTGCTATTTACATGTAGAAAAAACTTTATACACGCAAAAACAGTCATGCGGATCCCATTGTTACTCTTTGTTTCTGTGTGTACGAAATGTGTTTTCTGGGTACAAGTATCAATTCCCCTTTAATATTCATGTAGGTGGCTGTGTGTAGTATAATTTGTGTTGCATGATAGTGGTGTAATTTAGGTAAAGCGCCCCCCCGGGGGGGACGGGACACTCTGCGACGTCAGGACGCTTAGTGCTTAAGAAGCTAACCAGGGGATGGGGCTTTGCAGGGAATTCGAAAATTGTACTTACGGGAAATTACGATATTTCTTCCTTTGGAAGGAGGAAATGTAATTTAATGTAATAAAAGAGCTTTGTTGAGGCCGCGATACCCTTTGTTTGGTGCTTCTGGTTCGTCGTAATTGAGAACAGTGCAACCGAAGCATTTTCTCCTTCACAATTGCCCAGCACTGTCCTATTTCCGCCTTTGGGCCCACTTCACAAGGACCACCGGCCGCGTTCTCCGTGTCCTGTTATCGGAGATCTTTTTACAACCATTTCCGTGTTGCATGCCACCTTTTTTTTTTTTTAATTTTTAAATTTAAGAACAAAAATTTCTGATGTTTCTAAAAGATATTGCACTGGAAAAAAAAGAAAAAGGAAAACAGATATAAAATGAATGTTTTCCCTTCTTTGCAAAATCAAGATTCTGAATGGTCAAAGATCTGCCATAATCTCCTTTTTTTTGTCTGTTTTAGAAACTAAAGATTTCCAACTGTCAAAAATCTACGCACATTTAATGCTCATCTATCCTCACTGAATGAGGATTGCAGGCTTTTAACCACATAACACCCTTCAAGAAGAACAAGATTCTAAACAGGCGTACAACGCACGCTGTCCAATTTGGACAATTTTACCCCTAGATCTTACTTGGGGCCTAGAGGCTCCCGAACTTGCATGTCACGTCGGCACATCCTTCTCTCCTAGCTTTTACGAGGGGAGGGGACCCAGTGACCCCCCACGTTTGACCGTGTCTACAGAGAGATGCTACAGCATGATTTTGCATATTTATTCTACCGCAGCTACAATTACAGATCGTCATTTGCACCCACAGTCTGAAACATGTATTCATGGTTATGCTGTTATTTTACAATATCACTGAACAATGGAACTGGGAAAGATGCCCATTTATGTGATGAATAATCTCTAATCTTATATACATCAATACACATGTGCCAAACTTCCTTTCATCATACCAAATTTTCTATGAAACCCGTGCGTAAAAACCCCAATCATGGAGAAATTACAAGATACAATTACCGTGACAAATACTTAAAACAACAATAAAACAAAAAAAAAAAAGGAGCTAGCCAGTTTAATTCGTAGCTGTACCCTGTTACTTCAAGCATTGCGGTTTCCTCTCAGCAACTTACGGCTGTAAAATTGGTCACTCTTCATAATGCCGCCGACAATGATAATCAGATTATTATAATCAGAATCAAACAGAAGATAACTTGCGGGTAGCTGCATGAAATCTCAGACCAAGGCTAATCAGTAATTCCACTGTGCGACAGGCAAATGGTTATCAAAACATGTCAACCCAAATGGCCATCCAAGGATTAATTAACAAAATCAATGCCCATTTCTCCCACAACTTTCTCATTTTCTATCTCTGCATCCGTAAATGTGAGTGCCCGCTGGAGCTTTCTGGGACAGAACACCTCAACCACAGCCATATACGTGGCTGTGACAGGTCGATGATCAGAAAGTCTAAGCTCTGTTCTTCTGTAGTTCAGTTGCCTCATTCCTCTCCCATATGAAAGGATGCGGTCACACCTACGGGGATATAATTAGTGCAGACTTCACACAAGACATTAATAACCAAGAAATAGGCATATGTGCTCATAAATCATTACAAGACATTGATAACCAAGAAATGAAATAAAAAACACAGGTTCTGAATAGAAGTAACATGATAAGCAAAGAGGGAGAAAAAAAGTGACATGATAGCCCCAAGCTTCACAAAGATAGAAAAATATGATCATAGGTGTGAACCTATGATAAGCAAAGAAGCCTATGAATATAAGAATAATTTGCAGAGACAGAACCAAACTACAGTTAAGAAGCATATTGTCCTTTCAAACAAGTATACGGAACACGCTCATAGGTGTGAACCTACATGAAGACAAGCAGTAAAGCAAGAATCCCAAGCAAGAAACAGATCAAACTACATTTCATGTGACGGGATTATTTCAAAAATATGATCTTGGTCCTGGAAACACTACAGAATCAAAAAGAATGCAGTTGCAGGAATGTGAAAACACAGATAGAAAAAGAAAGTTAGAAGATGAGTGGTGCACTATATTACTAAAAATCCTAAAGAACATACCATGCAGGTATACGCCTTCCAGCTTTTGGGTCCTCTCCAGAGTATTTATCTGAATTAATCTCATATTTATATGTTGGTGGAAAATTCAATCTACCTTCAGACCATCCATCAAAAGTGCGGTCTTTTCTGAATTCTCGTACAAGCTGCCATACAAAGACGTGAATGGATTGAACTATTCAGCCATCCTATCAATTTAATGCACATCAAGGCTTATGATTCAATAGGAGAAGATAGTTGCAACCAGCTGGTGACCCCCAAAAAAATTCAATCCCACAAATTTTTTAGAGCATAATAAAGCTTTCCCTAACAAAATTTGAGCACCCCACCAGGGTGGGAACACAAAATGCAGACCTACCTGCAACACTTGATCATGTATGTACCTACACACACATATCCTCTAATCTGCAACTGCTTAATGCTCTAGTATCTTTCTTAATTTCTAGCTAACCTACCTGGTCCCTCTCCACTAACTCAGTCCAGTTCTGTTTAGAGATAAGTTCACGTGTTTTCTCATACGACAAGTTGATGCGATAATTCAAATCACCCAGCCAGATGATTCTCCTGCACAATGACAAAACATTATAATAATAAATGATCTCTTAGTGTCAACACAAAATAACCAGAATCCAGCTTGCAAGTAGCTCAAAATCCATGTTTTTTATCAAGCAGGTTGACATAATATTTGCAGTGGAGAATGCCTATTTTAAGTAATCAACAGAAAAGAAAGGAGAAATTTATACGGGGAAGCAGAAGCATGTATGCTTAGGAAAGCCATTTTTTAATCTCAAGTATAAAGATTAAAATTTAAATTTAAAAATAGCCATTGCATTTTAAAGGTAAATATATAATAGAAGACTATATTTACCAAACAATTTGATTTTCAATTCTCCATCACAGAAATAGCCTAACAGGTACATGAAAATCATTTTTTTGGCTTCTCGAAAAATCCCCAAAGTTCTTTAAAGGTTCCATCTTATGCTAAATCTTGAAGATTAAAATCCCTTGTGGAGACACCAAAGGCATCCAAATTCAGCCTCCCCTGACACATATGTTAATGTTTTCCTTAAATACAAAAATTATAGTGACATAATCTAAGAAAGGACCAGGGCAGGTACAGAATGCAGGACACAGTAGTAGATGAACCTCCCTGTGCTTCACATTGTCATCAATGACAAGCAGTAGCCACAACTTTAGTAACATAGAGCTTCATTCCTTCTCATATTTAGTTTATTTAGCTATTAGAGGAGTGTCATGCAGGAAACAATCTAAGAGAAATTTTAAAGCTAGATAGAACAAGTTTCAATGATATATGGTGTGTTTGCTGGGTACAATGGAGGCCCAAAGTCCAATATTTGGAGCCAATGGAACTCAAACCTGGAACCTCTTAATTCCTAACAGAGTATCCCCACCATTTCAAGACTATATGACATGTTAGCATGCTGTAAACAGCCAAAAATAAACATCCTATGCACCTCTTATTTTGAAGAGTATGAAAAAAGTACTATTTTAGACGATTTAGTGCTTACATTTTATATGCATAAAAAAAGATCTTATATGACATATACTCACTCATGATCATCAATGCTTTTAGGAAGCCCAGAACCAGAGAATGAACGAAATCGAGTTCTTCGAAGTATTTCACGCACATCAGCATTTCTTTTCAGTTCATCTCCATCTTTTTCACCTGATGTCAGGTGGGTACATATAAAACAGAAAAGTGTCTGATATATGGACATTCTGACTGATATTGATCCCTGAAAGTTTAAAGAACTGTCATAGTATTTGAAGAATGTCCATAAAAGCAAGGCTTGGTACAAATATAGGATGAACTAGTAGAAATTTTGTTACAAGTATCTGTGTACAAAATTAAATATCAAGCACCAGAAGGGAGACTGAAGTATAAAGTTGCTACTGTGGTAAAAATAACAAGAAAATTTTAGAAGTTGAAAATTCCCAAAATGGTAGTCACAATAAGAAATTTTGAAAATTATCACAAAACATCAAGTGATGAAATGAACCTTGTTACCAATGTAGCCCATAACACCAACACCAACAGTGGACACCTTCAAGTTTTGAATATGCTTGCGCAAGCTCCTACGAACCCAAATTGTGAGGAAAATCCCAACCATCTGCTTACTCACTATCCGTACATATGACGGCCTTCTTTTCCGCTTCATTAGATATTCAAGGTCAATTACAGCAAGCAAAGCTAATCCTGATTGAACATCATTCATGGACTTAAAAGAACTATATGCTCTTAAAGACTTGGTAGCTTTAAAAGATTTGATTGACTTGGAGGAATTTGGTCTTTGTAAGACATGCTGGGATAGCAAGTCTAATGGAGGCTCTGGCCAGGACAAACCAATCCTTTCAGTACCACTTAGCATTTTGATTAATTTGCCCTTCCGCGGAACTGCTAGCGCCTCTACATCATCGGTGGGATCTTCTGTGCGAAGGCAATTCAATCTTTCTAATCTCCTGGGAGAAGAAAATTGCCCCTGTAAATCTTTCTCTCCTGGGACACCTAATTTGTGACTTTCAGAATTCTCTGAAGCTCCAGAATCTGTAAGCATGTCACCTACCATTTGACTATTTTTGAATTGTTCAAAACCACTGGACTCTTCATCCAAGGGATGAATCTCCTCTCCAACATCACTGTCACTTTCAAGTACAAGTTCCTCTTCTATATCTGACACATCATCTGATGGTTTGAACTTTGAAGGAGATGGAGGATCACTGTAACATTTGGCCTTGGTCCTCGCTGGTTGAACTCTATTAAGTGTTTCACGAATAATATTCTCCCACTTTGGAACCGGGCGGCTGTCTTCAGCTCCGAATATGTTCCCGGCATTTAAGGGCACAATCTCCTGAAGACTGTATAAGTGAAGCATTCATCATGTTTCTCAAATGAACTAGCTACATATACCAGATTAGATTATGAAGAATCAGTCCAACAAACAGAACAAAGACAAGCAAGACAGAAAAGACAGGATATTCTGATGGCAACAGATGACGTGATAAATATTAATTCAAGTAATATCAAGCACATAAAACTGAAGTTCATCAAGAGTGTTTGACACCAAAAATTTCATCTGCATTGTGTATTTGATAAGATTGATGCTCAGATTAGTACGTGAATTGAGTCCCAGAGAATGCCTAAAAGACAAAACGTAACACTTACCCCAGTACATAGATGTCAGCAGGTTCATCAGTATCGATCCAATCATCAATTACCAGGTCATCTGGTGGGAGTTTCCCTCCAACATTCCATGTACCAACACATATCCTTATGGAAAGAAGTTGGAAAAGTTACATGCATTTAGCGCCACTATGATATGACACAAGAGACCATCGTCAATAATAGAGATTATTCTTATATTATTGAGGAATGTGAATCATTGAACCTGATTTCCTTTGTGTTGATGTACTGTGCCCTAAAAGTTTCTGACTTGCATCTCCTTATCTTTTGAAAAGAATCTGAATCCAAAATATTGACCGAGGAAATAATTCAATCAAAAAGCAGTAGTGGACTGCAATGATTCTTAATAAGGCAATCAAGTTTTGAAACATCCACACACGGTTAAATTTTGAATTAGGAGAACACTTGACCTCTAATATTGTATTTCCTCCTTCTTTAACAGCAATTAGGGAATCAAATCTGATTCATTAAATTGGAGCCATCAGCAGAAACAAAAATGAAGAAAGAAAATTATCCTGCTTAATCAATCTAGTTGAATGAGTTATGTATCATTTTATTTCAAACCCAAGACTGAGTATCTACCAAACCTTAAGCAAAACATTTCAATAAACAAATTGAAAAGAAAAGCACTAGTCTTTGATAGCCATAAAAAACCTACAAGAAAATTCATGTCCATGTTACGAAGAATTCTCCAACACAAAAGAAAAAGTTAAGGGTGGCCACTAGTAGGTGACCAGTAGCACCGAACTCCATTAACCAACAATTACCATATAGCAGCCCTAACCTAGCATTTTTACAATAAAAAATGCGACAGCACTTATTCAAAGAAGACACATGACTAGTCATTTGGTCAGAACTCTTGCTTAAAAAATCTGAGATAGTTGCCGAGGAAAAGCTGGTCGATGGGATTATGGTTTATTTAAACTTTTCAACGCATTGACTTTAGATTCCATAATCTCCGAAATGACTCAGCCTTAGTACTTAGCTTGAACACCATAAGTACACGAAGGTTTATACATTCCAAGCAATCACAACTGAAATTGAAGGATTAAAAATGCTTCCAAATCAAACAAAAAAAAAGAAAAAAAAAACAAAAGAAGAAGAAGAAGAAGAAGAAGAAAAAGCATAAACTGCGAAATTGAAACAGTACCATTGGGATCAACCCGATCAGCCTCGCCTTGAAACTGCGATTTTCTTCCCCATTGTCGGCACCCTGCACAAAATTACCGAAAATCTCTTTCAAAAAATTGATTTTAAAGTTGACTTCGAGTTTCATAGAGCCGTACGTATCAATAAATATTGCGAATAAGTATGCACTAGGGTACCTTCGGTCTCAGAAGCGGAATCCGAGTCACAGTCGGACCCGGAGTCGGTGTCAGCGCTGTAATCGGAGTCTCTGGTGCTGATGTTAAGCCATTTACGCATGACAACTCTTGGCCAGAAGAACTGTACGCACCAAGAACCCAAACAACAACAGGTTTCAGCCCTACTTCTCTGCCCAAATTCTCTCTCTGTCATCCAATATTCACTTAAACCAAACAACAAACACCAAAATCTCCACACACACACACTCGGATGTGAGAGAAACAGCGAGAGATACCTCTGGCTGTTGGCGATGGTGCTTGGAGCCAGACTTCATGGTACGCTTTTTTGTTGTACGACAGACAATGGAGGGAGAGAAAGAGCGCAAGCGAGCGAGATAGAGTGCTGCAGTGAGAAATGCAGAGAGCGAGAGGAGGTGCGCAGGTTAAAACTTCTGGAGAACCCAACCACCTATACACGGTGTGCACGATAACGGTTTTGAGCTTGACTAATAGATCGAGAAAAGATAATGATTGGTTTGATTGGGGCTAAGCCAATTAATTTGTAAAATTAATTGATTAACAGCCGCGGTCATTATTTATATATGGAGGGTTAAATAATTGATAGTACTCGTGGGCAGCTCAATCTTTTTCAGCAAATAAAGTGAAAGTAAAGCTTGACATGGACATTGGAACTCATAAAGCCAATCAAGATTCAGGAAATGATAAAGTTAGTTTTAATTTATTATACATTAAAATTTAATATTTAGATAAAAACTAAATAATTAAATCTATATTATTCTAAATTATTAATAATTTATTATTTACGATTGATTAAATTAAATTAAATATATTTTTGATAATTTAGTTGAATTAGATATTTATTATTATATAAATTTTTGAATATATGTACTTATTTTAGTTATTATTATTATATGATATTTTTAAATTAATAAAATTTGATATATTTACATAATTATCTAATAATATTATCAAAAAATAATTAAACAAGAGGGTTTAATCTGGTTTTAAATGATTTGGGTGATTTAGGACAAGTGATATGAGTTACTGAGCAAGACAATTTTCTCATGTCATTTTCAAAATTGCAGGACAAGTGGCTACAAGTGACGGACTATTTCGGTTCAAACCACACCCACCCACCCAGGTTAATCCAATTTGATTGTGGTTGGTGGCCAAATTACTTTTTCTTGCCCCATTCCATAAAAGCTTCCGACAGATTTGAAATCCAAACAATTTATGAACTTTAACTTAACATTGTTCACTTGTCACGTTAATCACATTTTTTTATATTTTGGCTACACAAACTCAATTTTACTGTCTGAACACTGCCAACGAGTAGCTAATGCTTCAAATGATTCCCTTCAGTTTAACCCTATTCGTCAATACGCGGTGGGTTGGGTTCAAAGCACAAAAGTTAAAAGAGTCGAAAAAGGACTAGTGCATACCTGATTGAAAAGAGATGAATTTTTTTAAGGATCAAAAGAATCTTGTGATGGAATTCTGATTTCTTTAGAACTGTAAAAAGTTAAATTGGGTATGCCATTAATGAGGTTCATGTGTTGATCAAATAAAAAAGGAGAGAACTGGAAAGCAAAAGAGAGAAGAAAGAATCAGAAGATTTAAAATCGTCACCGATAAAGATATAAGACTTGATATCGAGAGATCAATAACCGAGAGAGCTGGCAAGAACGTGAGCTTTGAAGAATCTCAACTTTACGAGCTTTAAGAACGAATAGCATCTTTAAAAAGGGTTCAAAGAGCTAACTACTGTGGGTCATGCACACATGCTTCCAGCCAGAAAGATGAACTCTAAAGTCCCAACATTGGCGCAGTACGCCCACAGAGACAGATTTGAGGATAACGATTTTCCTTTCCCTGTTCATTTTTTGTTTTTTCTTTATACGTTTGGTCCAATTTTTGTATTTTCCCAGAGGCAACAAGTTATATATATATATGTGTGTGTATATATATATATATATATATATTCCAGCATGTGCAGCACAGCAGTAGATCCTTCGGTCAAAAAATAAAAATAAAAATAAAAAAAATATATATATATATATAATTTACAGTATGGGAGTAGTGGGGGTAGTTTAATTTGCTGAATGAATATTTTGTGTTTGTCTCTCTCACTCTGTCTTTCTTCAATTTATTTTTTCTCTTTCCTTTTAACGACCGAAAAAAACGGCACATTAACGTTCGGTAAATCAAGCAGTGTGAAAGAAAGCAAAGAAAAATTTATTTTGTTATAGAACAAGGTTAGTCACCGCTATTAATTTGTGTAACACAACGACAATTTATGGCAATGTGCCCCAACTTTTTTTACTTCGGTAACAATAAATTCGTTTAATATTGATCAACTGGCAAAATTCCTTGCTTATAGAAAATGGAAAAGACACAGATTGTCTCGCACCCAGCAAGAAACATTATACTTATCAGTACACACAACCCATGCATACACGAACCCCACTCATTGACATCAAAACCAACGACGAAAAATGGATTCTGTAATTGTGCTCGCATGTTGGAATGCTCGAGTACGCCGAGTCATGGGGTATCGCGATCTCCTAAATGGGGCCACGTCTCCTTGCTATTGACACTTTATATTAGTCAACTATCGAGTTTTTCGTTTTCTTTGACATTTGATCCGTGCTCAAAAATAATTTCAAAAGGGAAAAAAAAACAAATAATAAATTTGAAAATGTTGAGAATTAATTCAAATTGAGTTTAATTATTCGGTTTGTTCAATTTTTCAGATTTTTAATTGTGATTGAAAACTAAGAGACTCTTCAGTTTTGCAAATTGAAACAACTGTATTTAAAATTAATCAAAACTAACATTGAGCGTAGTTCTGCGGAATGGAATTACTCTGCGTTTCTTGGAATTAGGGATGTAGAGGAAACACAAACGAGAAACTAGCGTAAATCTTCTGTTCAAATAGTTGACCATATCAATGATATACGAAAGTCTTTTAGAAAGCTCGTAAGAAATGAAGAACAGGGACAAATGCTAAGTAGCTGGCAGATATACACGTATACATGTACGAGATCATATAGATTCATACCTCTCAATTATGTCTCAGCTCTTCAGGTGGATATAGATCAGACTTCTTAAGTTAATTTCTCTTCGCGGTACATTTATGTTTCCTTTCTCATCTCAGCATCTATGCCACGGGAAGAAGAAGAAAGGTTGCATGGTTGGTATGATCATCTTTTCTTTTATTTTCCTGTGAATGGATGCGATTTTCCTGCTCTAGCTAGTGCTTCCTGAGATGGGAGGAAAGAATGGGTTGCCCGTGTTCTTATAATATGCAAGCAAGCAACCCTGCCGCTCTCTCTACACATCATACGATTCGTCATAGTTGTGCCCCGTGCATGGCTTTGTTCATTGACACCAATATTTATTTATTTTTTTTTATGGTATGCGTCGTTTGCCTGTCCCATTCGATATCTACCAATGCGGATATGCGAATAACTTGGATAGTAGGCCAATCCTATACATGTTTAGAAAGGCTAGCTAACGGAGTGCAATTGTAGATTTCTTTTTAGTGAAGAGAAATCCTATTTTTGATAAGTGAATTTTGAATTTATGAGAACTTTGGTAACGCTGGTTGCAGTTCGAGCAGTTGACTTTAATGCTGGATTGTTTGCAGTTGCACCCACAATAATGACCACCCGTATATCTTAATGAAACAACAGAAACAGTTACCGACTCAAACTTGTAATTAATTATAGGCCGGAAAAGACAAAATTAACCATTAAGAAATTGTTCGAGCGAGCGCGATCAAGTCAGACTCGGAACGGCAATGAAGAACACAATTTTTTAGTAAGTAGAACTGCGAGTACCCATATCAAAAACCGAGATACCGGACAAGTGTTCGGTCGCTGCATAACTTGCATCGCTACGTGGTAGCTACGAGCTAGCTAGGAAAAAGAACGGAAGCGGGCTCGCAACACTAACCCATCAGATGACATCACGCAAAATAGTCACATAAATCAGGAAATTTTCCATTGGGGACTACTGTTTTGACACTTAGCGAGGTCGCGTTATCTGGGTTTATTATTCAATTTATGGACTTAATCAATTTAAAGGTTTCAATTCTTGCATCGGCGTCGTTCTACTTGCACTAGCCTACAGGTATATCTACTAATGAATTTTTATTTTTATGGTGTACTGTCGTCGTTTTTAAAACGGTAAATCTTAATTTTGAATCTCAGATCCAACTAACCCTGGAATACAGACTTATCTACAATGGCTCGGCAAATCATAAGCAATATGAAGACTGACCCGAAGAACTTTAATCTCATAAGCAAGATAATATTTTTTCGGGTCTTAGTTCGCCGGTGTCTTTGGCATGCACACATGGCCACCGTGTATACACCGAAATGACAAGCAAGCACACGCAATCGATGGTCTGTTCAGTGCACTTGCCGCCTTTATCCTATGGCCAACTAGGTTGAGAAAAAGAATAATCAAGGTCTAGTTTAAAATTCAATAGGTTATATTCTTAGTAAAGAATTTTCGAGTTTTAAATTCTAATTCTTTCAAATTATTAAACAAAATATGAGTTTCAGTTTTGATATATAAAATAATAATAATAATAATAATAATATGGAATTATTTCATTATTTTAATTCCTTTGTAATATGACACGTATTACTTGAATTATTTGGTCAACAAAAATCTAGTAAACTTCTTGTTATCTCCAATATGAATTATCAGTCCTCACCCCATTGGAAGTGGAACTTAGCACGGCGTCATTATACATGAAGACAAAACCTATTGGAAAGCTGTTGATTGTTTTCTCTTGTTATTGCCTGCCACCAATCTGGCCAATTATAGATAGAAGAGCGATAGGTGAACACGCAAGCCAATAATGTATAGAAATAGTTGAAGACTCGATGTGTCGTAAATTGTAATGAAATCGACCCCCGCTGGCCACCTTGTTCTCACGGGCTTTATTTTTTAGGACTTAGCTGGCCGCTTGTGCACCTGCCATAGATAAGGTTGTCCCCAGTAAGGAATCAAAATTAAATTTAAAATTCTTGGTTAATTAAAAATTTTATAGTTTGCGGCTACTGTGGGTTGTCCTCGCCCCGGTCCGAAATTTATGAGACCTAAAACGTAGGCCCCCCGGCTCGGCCTTACTGGCGAAAAATGATTCCAATCCCAAGAATTGTAGGCCGGCCTACGGGCCTTCCGGCCCGTGCCCACCCCTAGTGCAACAGTTGCGAGAGCTACATATTTTATCCGGGTGCGTACTGACGCAAAAATTATTAATTCTTATATTTTATTTTAAAAAAAAAATTTATGTCAATCATTAATATTAAAGTTACACATAAACGTTTTTATTTCATGCTCTTTTATAAAATTAAAAAAAAAAATCTACCACTTAAATACTACGCAACTTTAATTATATTTAATTTTAATGCTAATAAATTTAAAATTTAAAATTGTGTATCTTCGTAAATTTTTATTTTATTTAAAATTAATTAAAATGAAACTTAATACTGCATTTTTTGATAAATTTTCTTTTGTTGGAAGGTGAATGACAGTAAGGAAAAAAATAAAATAAATTAAACACAAGTTAATACGAAAGAAAACGCATTATATTACAACTAAATTACCATTTTAAGTTGTGAAAAATTATGAATTCACCAGCTATATTCTATGATTTTTTTGGCTCGGTGCTCACCGCTTTGTTTTTAATTGAAATAAGCCGTCGACACAGCAGTCACGTGCCTTTTTTGTGGGCCAATTTTGGGTAATGAATGTAAAGTTAGGGTTTATTTCGAAAAAATAAAATAAAATAAAATAAAAAATTGGACACACACGCACACTCACAGATATATATGAATATACCTAACAGGCATTTTGTCACCGGCTGGCAACGATTATCCGCAACCCTGCCCTTTCCCGTCAACTTGCAAATGTAGCGTTTTCCTCCCTATTCCGTAAACTTCATTAATAATAATCAAATCAGGTTTGGTTTGCATTGCATCCCTTTTATTCGATCTCCCCGTAAAACCTTGGTGACCAAACAGAAGGCCTTAATTTCCTGCTGGATTCTCTCTTTCTTTGATTTTGTGTTTGTTCGAGCTACCAACTCAATCGTCGGATGTCGAAACGAATATCTCCAATTTCATCTGCATTAATCATGGCTGTGATTCTATCCTGCACCGAAATACTGTTTAAATAATGTTTTCTGGGTTTGTCGCAACTTGAACGGGGTAGAACACCTTAAAAAATTAAAACCATTTCGGGCTTGCGCCTTGAAATTATGGAAAAACGTAGGTTCGAATACTTTTAGTAACTTCACACGATTCCATCCAGGCATATGGAGATGGAGAAGATTGCCGACGAGTTAATTTTAGAAAATTTGCCTTCAATTTACGGAGATATAAAGCAATATATCAGTAGACACCCGAATTGGTGTTCACATGATAAAAATTATTTAGGTAAATTAAGTCTAATTCAAGAAGATCAACTTGTCAGGCTAGCCCTGCTCGGAGGGGAGAGGCTTTGAGATAAAATCTCACTTACTAAAAACAAAAAAAAAAAAAATCAACAATATTGACATAAAGATGTATCGCCATCACATTTCTTTTCACTTTTTGGCTTTTTTTTTTTTTTTTTTTTTGAAACCCTCGAAGTAATGTATGAAGCCTTACCAGCCCCAGTCTAAGCTAATTTTGTCTCTTCCGAGTTTTTTTAGCAAATAAATTGAGGTCTATGTGGACACCTCCTACCAGTGGAGGCCCTCCGCCGGAGGGTTCGGGGCTCCATAAATAGTGAGGACAGATGAGCCAAGATGGTCTAAAAGCCCTTACTCCGTTAGTTTATCATAATGTCACTTTGAAAACAACGAGTGTTTTTATTGAAGGATTGAATTTTCGATATTTACAATGTGCAAACTAAAGTTTTTTTTTAAAAAAGAAAATAAAAGAAAAGAAAAGAAAAGAAAGAGTTTCAAAGAAACGATAATTAGTTTTTTTTTCTTTTTTGAGAAAAAAAGATTGCAGAGCTCTTATGAACAAGCTTAATCAAAATAAATTATATTAATTATAAATTATTTTGATAAAAATTAGAGAATTATGATAATTAATTAATTATTTTAACGAATTAATTTTAAATTTGTTTATTTAGATATTATTTATCTGAAAAGAGAGTTATAATATAATTTAAATGTTAATTTAGATATTAATTTTTAATTTATTAATACGATAACATTGTCATAATATAATTTTCTATCAAAAAAGCTGAATTGTGTTGCAACATGCGATACTGCCCGTCATTTTCTTCCAAGATTCTACGCAAAATCCTGTGATTTCGTGCCGCTCAGTGGAAAAATGGCATTCGATATCTGCACAAAATGGTGATTAATTCCTATAGTATTAACATCTGTTGAAGTAGTGATTATAGAGAAACCATTTAGGCTTTCTAGATAATTGGATTTTGCACCCAATTATTAACTGCTTTGATTCGAAGGAGCCAAGAAAGAAACAAGTGCAGTAACTAGGGTCTACTCATTTTTGTCCTCTAACTTGTAAAAACCCTGAATTGAGTGCCCATGATATGTGCATTCTTGTCTTCTAAGATGGCCCTTGTATGCATGCAACTGGATTTTCAGAAACACCCCTTAACCTCCGATTTCTCGACGGTCCTACGGGAGTCCCTTACTTTCAAAATCTCATTGAAAAACTAATGGGAGAAGGAGAGTCTCGCGCGGCTGAATTGTTAGAGACACGGTCAAGACCTAAAACCCTAATCAAAACCCTAATCGTGAAACGTGCCATAATAAATTCCAAAATCCAAACCCCTTTTACCTCTCATGTGATTGTCTTTGCACGTTATTATCTTTTAGCCCCACTCCCAAAACGAGCCCACCAACCCTTTCCTCGATAACCAAATAGCCCTGCCGTCCTCTACTCAGTTTCACGACGCTACAGTAATGACACCGTAAGAAGAAAACATTTCTTTTTTCCCCTTGACAACCAGATGCTCCAATACAACTTCTCTATGTCCCCGCCGTTCATAAATTATAACCATTTATGATAACACTGGCCACGTTTAAGACCATATAGTTTATCCAACTCCTGACATTTTGCGTGGCAATAAACTAGTCGTGTAAGCAAAAAAAGGACATTGAAATTGGTTGCTTGCTCCAAACACTTTTGCCTTTCACAATCTCCTAAGCTGCCTCACTCGTATTATCATCAAAGTCTTGCCTTCCCGAGGCACCCACATCGCACTCTTCTGCTCATTTTCTAGCTCTTTTTCTTTTTTCTTTCTTTGGACAAGATAACCGCAGATTGTGCATCTTCATGGCCCACCCGAGCCCCCAGGGGCAATGTCTGAAATTAACCCATCTGCATTTTTGTGAGTTTTGAGCTTTTCTTTTCTTTTTATTTTTTTTTCCCCCGAAATTGTGATGCATTGTGGGCAGAGACAATATGCTATTAAGTTTAAGAAACTATTTATTCCATGGAAAATACTTTATCGTCTGGACTCGGATATGTCCGGATCTATTAGGAGCGGAGGGTTGACGTCTTTAAATGTTTTCGAGATGCCTAGATTCGAACAAAATGATATTGCTCCAAATATTAAATCTAAACTCCAACCTAGCAAGAAGGCTTTTCGCATAATGTGTATCGGTTGTTAAAAAAAAAAAGAAATTGGTAATTGCTATGTATACATACGGGGCGGAAGAGACTATGATGGACTCGTGCTCCGTAAGCGTTAATGTGCAACAATTCTGCTTTTACCAGCCAGACTGGTGGTCCCACACGATTCAAACGGACTGTTGATTTTTGAGACTTGTAATTTGGATACATAACATAAGGTGATGTTAGCATGTGTTGGGCTCGACTCTCAAGGCTGTTCCATCTTGAACAATCCAGTCTCAGAGGGTTCCATGAACAACCAAAAAAAAAAAAAAAATCAATTAAGGACGCGGAATTAGTGGAAACAGATAATACAAAATTTAGGTTTTCAGTTACAATTATAAAAATAAAAATCTCATGATTAATAATAAATAAAATAAAATTTAAAAACATTAATTATAGTTATAAAAATTAAAAATTTGTGATTATTAACTATAATTAACAATTTATATTATACCCCATTTCACCAATACTCTGTTTTCTACTATTTTCGAATATCAAAATACCTCGTGTTATTTCTTGACATTAAAGGACATCAGAAAGCGTTCAAATAAATTGTTATCTACAAACTATTTAAAAGCGAACTGGCGTCAAGAGTCTATAATCAGCAACGAGAAAAAGAGTGTACCGAACTCAAGACTCGGCCTCCGTCCAGTTCCCTCGCCACCACACTGGCGCCGCCGCCGCCACAGCATCATCAAAATCAAGAAACCGTTCAAGCATACACTCAGCCATCATCAATAAAATATACTTCAGTGGAGCTTGGAATCAACAGCTTTTTGCAATCTCTGTATATCCCATTGTATCGCCACCACCACCACCACAAGCGGCAGAGTGAAACTGAAGGCGCCACCATGAACGGTAATGTTAGTCTTTCCGTGAGCTTGGATCAGCCTTTGACCTCCCATTAAAGATTGCAATGTCACTTAAATCTTTTTGTACTGTTCACATGCAATGTTCAACTCTTAGTGTAAAACTTAAGCATCCTTGTGTCTCCATCAGGTCTTCTTCCACATGCATGCTGTCTCCTATAGATTGTTCACCACAACCACCTCCATTTCCATTGTGTTAGTAGCCTAAGTTCTATTGCTTCAGTACCCAAATGGAGAAACCAACTCATTATTCTCTATTGTTCTGCACTTTCCTGGCAATGTTGATCATGACCAGAACACTTTCTGTTACCTCTTTGTCTCCTGACGGGCAAGCCCTTCTTTCCCTTGTCTCTGCAGCAGACCCTGGTGCTGCAAAGGCATCCTCATCAATCCTCTCTTCATGGAATCCTTCAAGCCCAACTCCTTGTTCATGGGAAGGCATCACTTGCTCTCCACAGAACAGAGTCATCTCCCTCTCTCTTCCAAATACATTCCTCAATTTATCTTCATTACCCTCTCAACTGTCTTCTCTCTCATCTCTACAGCTTCTCAATCTCTCGTCAGCTAATATTTCTGGAACAATACCTCCTTCCTTCGGCCAGCTCACCCATCTTAGGCTTTTGGACTTATCCTCTAACTCCCTCTCAGGTCCTATACCTCAAGAACTTGGCCTTCTTTACTCACTTCAGTTTCTTTATGTGAACTCTAATAGATTATCTGGTAGGATACCTCCACAACTAGCAAACCTTACTTCTTTGCAAGTTCTTTGTCTGCAAGATAATCTTATTAATGGCTCCATACCATCTCAATTGGGTTCTCTAGTCTCTCTCCAACAATTAAGAATTGGTGGCAATCCATATCTAACAGGAGAGTTACCACCACAGTTAGGACAATTAACCAACCTCACAACATTTGGTGGTGCAGCAACTGGGCTCTCAGGTGCCATACCACCCACATTTGGGGGCTTGGTCAATCTCCAAACTTTGGCTCTTTATGATACTGACATATTTGGTTCCATACCACCAGAACTTGGTTTGTGTTCTGAGTTAGGGAACTTGTATCTGCACATGAACAAGTTTACTGGCTCAATACCTCCTCAACTGGGTAAGTTAGAAAAACTTACTAGCTTGCTGCTCTGGGGCAATGCCCTCTCCGGACCCATTCCATCCGAGCTCTCGAATTGTTCTTCACTGGTTGTGCTAGATGCTTCTGCTAATGATCTTTCTGGGGAGATACCTGGTGACTTAGGGAAGTTGGGTATTCTTGAGCAGCTTCACTTGTCTGATAATTCAATAACTGGTTTGATTCCTTGGCAGTTGAGTAACTGCACAAGTCTAACAACTCTTCAACTCGATAAAAACCAATTATCAGGTACCATTCCATGGCAAATTGGAAAATTGAATTCTTTGCAGAGTTTCTTTTTGTGGGGAAATTCAGTGTCTGGCACCATACCAGCCTCTTTTGGTAACTGCTCTGTGTTGTATGCGCTCGATCTTTCAAGAAACAAACTTACTGGGTCAATCCCAGAGGAGATTTTCAGTTTGAAGAAATTGAGCAAGCTTCTGCTTCTAGGGAACTCATTGTCTGGAGGATTGCCTCGAAGTGTTGCAAATTGTGAATCTTTAGTGAGGTTGAGACTTGGAGAAAACCAGCTTTCTGGTCAGATTCCGAAGGAGATAGGCCAATTGCAGAATTTGGTCTTCCTTGACTTGAACAAGAACCATTTCTCTGGCGGACTGCCGGTTGAGATTGCCAACATCTCTGTTCTTGAGCTGCTGGATGTGCACAACAACTACCTTACTGGAGAAATACCATCTCAACTCGGGGAGCTTGTGAATCTGGAGCAGCTTGACCTTAGCAGAAACAGCTTCACAGGCGAAATTCCTTGGAGTTTTGGGAACTTAAGCTACTTGAACAAGCTCATTCTCAACAGCAATCTCCTTGCAGGGTCTATCCCAAGATCCATCAGAAACTTGCAGAAGCTAACGTTGCTTGATTTGAGCTACAACAGCCTTGCTGGTCCAATCCCAGCTGAAATTGGTCGCGCAACAAGCTTAACAATCAACCTGGACTTGAGCTCAAATGGATTCATTGGAGAACTCCCTGAGACAATGTCCAGTTTGACGCAGCTACAGGCACTTGATCTTTCCCACAACATGCTATATGGAAAGATTAAAGTTCTTGCTTCCCTGACGAGCCTGACTTCTCTCAACATCTCCTGCAACAACTTCTCAGGTCCTATTCCAATAACTCCTTTCTTCAGAACTCTGTCATCAAATTCCTACCTTCGAAATCCAAATCTTTGTGAATCCATGGATGGGTCTGCTTGTTCATCAAGACTTTTTAAAGGAAAAGGATTGAAGTCCACCAAGACTGTGGCATTGATTTCAGTGATTCTGGCCTCGGTGACCGTAGTAATTCTTGCTTTGTGGATTTTAGTAACACGGAATCATGGGTACACTGTGGAAAAATCTTCAGGAACATCAGCCTCTTCATCTGGGGCTGAAGATTTCTCTTATCCATGGACTTTCATCCCCTTCCAAAAGCTCGTCTTCACCGTTGATAACATTCTGGATTGTCTAAAAGCCGAAAATGTGATTGGGAAAGGCTGTTCTGGGATTGTGTACAAGGCTGAAATGCCTAATGGTGAGTTGATTGCAGTGAAAAAGCTTTGGAAGACAAAACAAGATGAAGAGCCAATCGATTCCTTTGCAGCAGAAATTCAAATTTTGGGACACATTCGACACAGGAACATTGTTAAGCTACTAGGTTATTGTTCTAATAAGAGTGTCAAGCTCCTTCTCTACAACTACATTTCAAATGGTAATCTGCAGCAGCTGTTGCAAGCGAATAGGAATTTAGATTGGGAAACAAGGTACAAGATTGCAGTTGGATCAGCCCAGGGCCTAGCTTATCTTCATCATGATTGCGTTCCAGCAATTCTTCACCGGGATGTCAAGTGTAACAACATACTTCTGGATTCGAGGTTTGAGGCCTATTTGGCAGATTTCGGCCTGGCCAAACTGATGAATTCTCCGAATTATCATCAAGCAATCTCTAGGGTAGCTGGTTCTTATGGTTATATTGCCCCAGGCAAGTGCTTTTGACTTCCTATTATCATATTTCTCATTTATGTTTCCATTTATTTAGCTTTCACGGATTGTTTGCTTAGTGTCTTTTGTCAAAAATTATTTCAAGTTGGACACTTTGGACTCCATGCTTGATTTGTCAGCAATTTCTTTGTCCTGAGAAGTCATTGTGATGATTTCAGAGTACGGATACACAATGAACATAACAGAAAAGAGTGATGTCTACAGTTACGGGGTGGTACTACTAGAGATACTAAGCGGCCGCAGTGCTATTGAGCCCCAGGTCGGAGATGGGTTACACATTGTTGAGTGGGTGAAGAAGAAGATGGGAAGCTTTGAACCAGCAGTATCAGTACTGGACACAAAGCTTCAAGGTTTACCGGACCAAATGGTGCAAGAAATGCTTCAAACTCTAGGAATCGCAATGTTCTGCGTGAATTCCTCGCCTACAGAAAGGCCTACCATGAAGGAAGTAGTGGCATTGCTAATGGAGGTGAAGAGCCCGCCCGAAGAATGGGGAAAGACTTCTCAACCTCTAATAAAACAGTCATCAAATCAAAGTTGAAATAATGTTTCAAGTCTTTCTTTCCCTCCCAAGAAGAATGAGAAGAGGTTTTAATGGTCCCGCAGATGGGCTTGTTGTACAATTGTAGAAATAGCAACGTAATTGAATTGCTTTATGCCTTGCTTTTTCATTGTCAGGATAATTTTTTCAACTTGTGAGTCTCTCTGCATTTCCATTTTGCCTTGATTTTTTTTTTTTTATTGCTCCAAATCCAATTCCTGAATTCTAGGCAGCAGTTCCGTGAATTGCAATCTAGACCCGAGAGTTATTGCCCACTTCAAAAAGAGAAGGTTATTCTTATAGCCAACTAACTAACTCAAATATCCCAAACTTCAGCCCCCTTACGGCTTGTGATTCTGCTGTCCAACCGAGTGAACAAGGGACCTTTTAACCCTTAAACCCATTAACATATGTGGCAGTAATGTTTTACTTCAACTCAACTAAATGCAAACTTATCCACACTTTGCGCGTAGGAACTATGGAACTCCCCGTTGCACGTATGGCATGTAAGGCCTGGGATGTAGGATGAAAGCAGACAGAAATAAACCGTCCATGCCTCCCTCCCTCTCCTCCCCCACCCCCACATGCCTTGACAGGCAATAGATTTGTCTCCACTATCTTGTTTTTCATGACTTGGGCCAGATCCCTTTTCAATGTCTCGTGGGTACTGGTCACAGGAGATCTAACAGGATAATAATCAGAAACTCCTTGCTCCAACACCCCACCAACTCCTTTTCTTTTTCATTTCCGTTTTCCGTTCAAGAAAGCCAAAACAATTTCATGTTAAACTCAATTGCAGTGCCTGAACATAGTGACACCTTGATGGAAGATGAATAAAGAAATCAAGGACCTGTGATTAATGCAATGAACTTTCTTTTTTTTTTTTTTTTTTTGGCACTCAGGAAAATCTTTAGAAACCAAGATATCATGCCTCAGCACAGTCAAAATAGAGTGGGGCCAAAAAATAAAAAACCCAAAAGACAGAATATGAACGCAGAAAATCTTGCATGCGCACTTAGAGTAAAGAAATGGCCTCAAAGAGAGCAGATCCAAAGAGAAAAAAGCTAGACGGGCCCATGCCCACCACATTGAGAATCTATGTCGTCTTCTCGAGATCCATTTTGGACATCAGATTTGCGGCCATTGGTGCCCTACACAGCTACACTCTTTTCTTGGCCTACTTTTGTCTATTCTCAAGTCAATAACATGTTGGTTCCATTTTTTCAGTTTTATTAAACAAAAGGAAATAAATCTGAACCCCCTTAATATATATATATATATTTAACTGCTTCCCCTTGGCTTCAATATATGAGCCCCGTTGTCCCGATGTAAATTTTTTAGATCTTTTGAGGGTACTCAGCTCGTTCCAAAAAGCCGTATCATGTCATTTGCTACATGGCTTCCAATATTAAATAAAACCATGCACGAATCTATATCGACCATCAATGCTCCAGTTAAGCAAGAAAAACCAGAAAGGGCAAAGCGATTTATCACATGAATCTGATTGCAGATGTCAAACGGTCACAATACAGATCGCCTACTTCTTCAAGAGAAGTAGCATCACCAAAAATAAACTGGAAGAACATACCGTTAACCGCCTACTAAACATCTTGAACGCCAAGATCATACATCAAAAGCCCACGTAAGAGAAACAAGGATGATGTAGACCCGGACAAATAAAATAAAAAGGATTAGCCAAAAGAAATTAAAGCCAGAACCCATTACCGCCAACCTCCTCAATCCTCCAACTGCAGGAGCTCAGCCTTCAACTGATCCATCTTGAGCCCCACTGACCGCTGCAAAGCCGTCTTTTCGCTCTCAGGCAGCTTCCCCAAGAGCCCATCAAGCAAGTCAAGAACTTCCTTCACAGCAGCCCTCGCACATTCAGCCTCCTCGTCAAAATAGACGGTCTCTTTCGAGTCCAAAGCCGATTCTATCTCCTCTCTTGCCTCAGTAAACTTGAGGTTTATCAAGTCCACCTCTTTTGTTCACATCAAAATCGGCCACCGAGTCGCCCCCAGACTCAGTGCCGTAACTTCTCCCAATTTCCCAACTAGAGGGCCCAATCGGGGAGTTTTGGGGATATTTTATGTGGTTGTTGTGTAGAGAAATTTGGAGCCTGGAGATGGAAGGAAGCCGGGAAGGAGGTGAGTCGAAGTGGATGCCAGTGCGACCGAGTTGAGAGGAAATGGACTTGTGGGCTTTGCAGAACATTAGAATGGGTGTCCCGAAAGCAGCTTTCTAAAGCTTTTTGTGGGCTGGATTTGAGGCTAGGCCTACGCGGAAAAACAGCAATCCATAATCGTGGGCCTTTTTTAGGGCTTGATTAATCAGGTCCATGTAACGTTCACATGGGCCACGCCACGGATAATTACTGACTAAAAGAAGAAAGCCAAACAAATTTGCCCATTAGAAGGAATTGATTTGACGTATTACAGACGCGAATCCATATTTTACTGTCACTTTCAGATGCGAATCCGCATTTAATTATTACGATCCTTAAATGCACATTTGGCAAAGTCAAAGGCCGAAGCTGTAAACCGAACCACTAAAGAGGCAAGGCTGCGCGGAATCCAAACGCGGACTTGGACGGGTCGCCAGAACCACGGAGACCCGCTAGTTTGGATTATCTCAATTTATGGTTATACCAAATCCTCGAAAATTCCAACGACCCCATTTTGGCAAAAACGTGGGGCTACTACTGCATAAATAAAGGACTCTTCGCACATTCCCATAGACGGCAAACACCAAAAGCATCGAATAGAGACCATATGGCTCGACAACTTCACCACACGCCAATACCACTAAGCACATCACAAGTTGGACTCGCTGCAATGACACTCCTCTTGTGTGCCTTTGCTTTATTCATGTGTGCTTCACATTCTCGTAAATGGCGTCGCTGGAGTGCTTGCCACGGATCTTATGACTATGATCCGGTCATACAACTCATTACTGGAGCTACGATTCTGAGCCCTGGCGTTCAGGGCACTCATCTTACCGATCGCGACGAAAGCATGTTTGGCGGCAAACAAGAAGGAGTTTCAGTTTGGCAGAAGAACATACTGATGGGTGAAAAGTGCCGGCTACCTGATTTTTCAGGTGTCATCGTCTACGACTCGGATGGAAAAATAATCAACCCCGTGAAGAAACCCCCTCCATTGCTCACCTGGAAGTGATCAATCAGGCGTCTTGCCAGGCCCTATGACGTTACACATTGAGGAGGACGCCTCACGTTGTTGTGATGTTTGTGATACTGTATAATTAACCTTGGTAAAGATATATTGATTGAATCCCTCGTCTTGATGGCAAGATCTCTGTTAATAAGATTAAGTACGTCATATAAATGCATCCCCTAACAGAACAGCCACGATGGGGCAGCAATCAGTAGGTAATAGCATTTGAGGATTTGTCGGGCGATAAAAAACAACTATTTATACAAATTGCAAGCAGTGGTACATTTCCTACCATACATGCATTCCCCTACTCAAAAAAGGCTCGATATAGGAATGCAGTAAATTGGGTTTTAGAGAAAGAAAAGGCTTTTAGAGAGAGAAAAAGTGCAGAATGTACGATATCAAGTGCGTCTTAATGATTCTTTCTTGTCGGATGAAAAAGACCGGCCCCTCAATGCCACAACACTTAGCTTCGAAGTTGTAGATGACTTTTTTGAGCCACTTGTACCGGAGAACTTTACTGTCTTTGCAACCTTGATGGGCTTTGCAGATTTTGTTGGAGCAGACACTTTCCCAGATTTAGTTCCTGAAGACGCAACCTTTGTGCGGACACTGGGAGATTTCACTGAAGCAGCCTTTTTCTGATTGGATGCCTTGATCAGTTTCACACTCTTTCCCTTCTGTTCGGTAATTCGAGCCCTGGCAATATCCCTTTTAACATTATCTGCGGTGAGGGATTCCAAGCTCTCATTCTTCCTTATTGCCTCCTCGATTCGGGTTGCTAGGAGAGTGTCCTTTTTGGCCACCAAGCTTGTTACTTTCCCTATATACAGAAATAAGAGGATTCCCTGATGTAAAGCTCTAAAATCATAAAAGGGGAATTATTGCAACTTCGATAATGCCTTCACACAAAGCCAAATCCTCTTGGCATCCAAAATTGTAGAAAGGTGAAGACATGGATTTACAGGCAGAAAACTGCAGAGCAGGATTTATTTTGTCAACTTCAAATAATTTGACCGAGGAAGCAAGTAATCAAATCAAACTTATATTTTAATTGATATGTTGATCTTCAAAACATGCTCTGTATATAAAGGGGAAGTAGAAATGGATCCCAGGGGGGATAATTTGAAACTGATAATATGCTAAAGGGAACTACATGGTTTCATCAGATGTGCACAGTGCATACCTTTTGCACCCATCCGAGCTGTTCTTCCTGTGCGATGAAGGTAATCAATCTATAGGTTCAAAAGACAAACAAGAGATCAGTTTATATGTATTGTTGCCCATTGTTGTTTGGGGGGAGGGGGGAAGGAGTCACTTACAGAGTTCATGGGAAAATCAAACATAACCACATGATCTACATCCAAGTCAAGTCCTCTGGCAGCTAAGTCTGTACAGACCAATGTGGGACAATCTCCATCATCACTCTTAAACTTTTTGAGATTTTCAACCCTGGATTTTTAATTAAAAAACTATTAGCTCAGTGCCACAAATGGACATCCATGCACACAATTACAAACATCAAATTGCACAAAACCCACATTTGGGAATCAGTGCAAGTCAGGTACTTCCACAAAAATTAGACTGTTCATCGCATTATGTACATTAAAATTGTTATATCATGGAAAGGAGAGACTGGTGTCCATACTCTCACCTCTGCTCAGCTGGCACCTCCCCGTGATAATTGATGGTGGAGATGTGATTTTCAGCAAGAAAGTGATCCACAGCCCGGCTGGAATTCAAAGTGTTACAGAACACCATCACTCTGTTTCCCTTTGCCAAGCTTGGCTCAAGAACCTGCCTTCTCATCAATAACCTCTGTTAATGTCTTTGACTTTGAAAATGCTTGTATTGTATTGGCTAAAATTTACTTCCTTTTTTTAAGGGGAAAAATTTTCATTTGATGTAGTTCTTTTAACTGAAAATCAATTTTGCCAAAATGCTTAAGATGAGATCACGTGGCTCCTTAGACTTTTCTAAAATGTCTCTATACTTGGGACGAGACATATACTGCTGGGTCTTTCCACGATGCATTGCACTGTGCAGAGTGCCCAGTAGCCAATCCCACCTTCAATAGGAAGATTGCAGGAAAGTTCTCTATCAACATGTTTGATTCAATCCCATCCCCACTCCATATAGCAGCTACAAAGTTCATAGAGTATGAAAGGAAGACTTAATCCTAACAAATCATTTCCTTATCATATTGTGCAAAGAACTAGATATATAGTGAATTATAAAAGTTTGATCAGTTTCCCCTAAGTTGGTAGCAGGCATATCAAGGGTTCATTTTCCTTCTTTTTCATAAAAGAAGTGGCAATGATTATATACATTTCAAAGGTTTTTTTTGAGTCCATATTTTACCAATTGGGCCACAAAGCTATCTCTGCCTTAACATAAAAGAAATGCCCAAAAGTTTAACCTCAAGAGTTACATAAACATGGAAATATATGAAATACTGTATTACCAGAAATTGCAAGTTTAGATGATTTGCCTTGAATGAAAGATCCTGGTTTTATTAACGACATGGTGAATACACTAGCATCTTGCACATAAAAAACGCTTGTAAGGGATGAATTGTGTTCTGAACCGCTTCAGATTTTGATTTGGCATATGCAGCAATTGTGAAAAAATAGTAGTAGCAAAAGTAGTCTACCTGTAATAATGATTCCAGCTTGTTTTCAGCACCTGAAAGTTTTATAAAATCATGGCGGGCAGATGCTATCTTTTTATGCAGTGTTGATGTGCGCAAATGCTCTATTCCTTCAAACTCCTCATCAACCAGCTTTTGAACTGCCTGCACAACCTCTAAAAGCTCAAATACACAATCTCACTTTTGTGAGTATTTCCAAATACCAGATAATGCTGAAAAGGGACAAATTCCATGAACCTATTGAGGTCCCATCAACCTACCTCACCATTTTTTATATAAAAAAGCACAATGCCTACCCTCATAAGATTCTGATTGAAGCAAAATATTACTGATCAAAACTAGAAGCAGCATTGGGAAATTCCAGGATTTGATCCAGATGTGGCCTCAAAAGATTGACCTCTCTAAAAGCCGATAATCTTTTGCATAAAAAAGATACAAAAAATCAGCCTTACCATGTCACATGCCTCACTCACAATATTTTAAAGCACATGTACAAATTGACAAAGTGGTGGAATTAAGTCACTTGGCATGCTAATATGCCATCTAGACACCAAATCATCCAATGTAATAATACTGATGGCATGCCTGTGGCAGCAAACTGTCAATAGCCAAAATAAGTACTAAACTATTTTCTTAAGAAAAATGTGCAACACTCATTTGTTCACATGCTCATGTGGCCTAGTCTTGATATGTTTTGAAAAACACAAATAGAAAGACTCATTCATAATCTATGGATGGCAAAATTGGATTCATTCTAAGAAGGAAAGAATAAGTTTTGCCGTCCACAATGCAGACAAGATGATAATTCTTGCATTTTTTTTCAGTAAAAGATGTTAGTCCAAATTTATATACCTTTGTCATTGTTGCACTGACTAAAATAGTTTGAAACCCTTGGCCATCAGGTTTCGATGCACGATTTTTCAAAGGACCAAGAAACTTGCGAATGTCAGGACCAAAGCCACGATCAAACATGGTGTCAGCCTCATCCAACACCTATTAAAAGATAAACATCATCATAGAGTAAAAGAAAGCCAAAGCAGAAAGTCAGAGCAGCCACAGGCAATTCCTTCACAAAAATTTTGAACCTTGCTTTTTAAATTTATGTATCAACAATCAAGATACAAAGCTGCTTGCACAACAAAAGGATGAAAAATAAACATATTGGATGCTCACCAAGTATCTTATGTCACCATACACCATATTCCCCTGCTCGATATGCTGAAGAATCCTGCCTGGGGTCCCAACTACCACATCAATTGGGTTATTCAATGAATCTTCCTGGGGTCTCAACCGGCCACCACCACTCACCATAGTAGACCTGAATCGTGCATGGTGACCAATGGACTTAGCCACTCGGAAAACCTATGAAGCCCACATCATGCATCAATAGAAAGGTAAAGCCCCTAGAACAGAGGAAGAAAAAAAAAAAACAGAGCCTCAAATTCAATAGGAGATCACAAAAAACCTGCTCTGATAGTTCTCTTGTAGGGCATAGAATAACAGCTCGAGGACGCCTGGGCTTCATAGGCATCCCCAACAATGTCTCATCCCTTCTCAGTAGCTGCAAAATCAATAAATTAAAGGCAATGTTCTCTTTCTAAACTCTCTATCTTACAAACTCTCAATCTTACAATAATAGTCTGTCAGCACAAATATAATGACATAATGCCATTCTCACTAAATCATGTGCAAGTGGATTACATCCATAGACTGACTGAATAAATGTCTACTTAGAACATTTCAAATTTCTACATATTCTTGAGCATTATAATGCACTTTATGGATGTAAAAGAACTTGCCATTGTCAAATATCATGCAAGCAATCGCTTATATACGAAATTTACCTTCAATTTCAATGAGTTATTTTTCATTGGAATCTCTACTAACAAATAAAGGGCATGAGGATTTTTCTTAGACTAATAAATACAAATTTAAGCCGATTGAGATAATCCCTCAAAGCATTAAATCCGCAAAAAATTCATTGGATCCAGAAGACAAAATGCAATTGAACCCATAATCTGAGCCAGGAAAACCAATGATATTAATAAAGGAAGTGAAGTTCACCTGAACAAGAGGTAACATATAAGCCAAAGTCTTGCCAGAGCCAGTGTGAGAACCCAAGACAACACTTTTGCCATCTAAGACAGCAGGGATTCCAATGCTTTGAATCTCAGTAGGAACCTCAATTCCCATCTCTTTCACTGCCCTCATCACCTCCTCACTCAACCCCAACACCTCAAAACTCTCTGCCAACTTTTTCCCCTTCCTTGACTTCTTAAACTCATCATCTCCTTCATTCTCAACAGCAGCTGCTGCTTTTAATTTTGTTGGGTTTTGGGTGGTCTTGGCTTGCTGGGTTTTTGTTGAGACCTTGAGGTGCCTGAGTCTCAGTCTTTCCAAAAGGATTGCGTGCTTCAATTGGTCTGGTTCAGTGGTCGTAGCTGTGGCTGTGCAAAGAGGCCTGAAGTTAAACCCTACCAAAACCCTAGTGGGTCCCAGTAGTTTGAGAAATGCATAGTGTTTTGTTGGTGGGGTGGTGAGAGAAAGGATTTGGAGAGTTCTTGCAGTGCCTGCCATGGCCCTATGCATCTTTTTCCAAATGTTTTGGATTTTGCTTTCTGTTCTGCTTTTGAGGGGTTTTACATGCTCTACCGGAAGAATTGTGGCTAGCTGATAGCTTGATAAGGGCTCAAGAGACGCTTTTAGCCCACGTCCCATACGACACGTCGTTTAGCAAACATTCGGGTTAGACTCTGGGTCTTCATTCGTCTTCAATTCTGTGTTTTTTTCTCGGTCCAAAATCCAATAGCTGAATTTAAGGCAGATGCCTTTTGTTCTAGGGCTTCTGCGGTTGAGTGGGCTAATCCCTACTTCTGGAAACGGCATCCAAGATGGTCTCGAGAATCCAAGGTTGAAGTGCCACTTTTGGATACAGTTCAAGCAGCTCGGCTCCATGGGCCCATAGACCCAGTTCACATTCAAAACCTCCCTCCAGAAAGCTGGTTTTTTTTTTTTTTTAATCCCTTTTTGTTTCAACCTGGTTTTGCAACTCTATATGTGTCATGTCATCGTCCATGGAAGAAAAATTGGGCGCAGGTAGGAAGTTATCATCCAGGTTCTTATTGCCCTCTGAAGGCCGGCGTATATCTTTCGGGCGTAATGCACTCGTGATCCAAAGCTTTTAAACTTTCTCTAATCCGCCGTCTATACGTAATTCTTTTAATGTGAGATCATGATGCGTATCATAGTCGTTTGGTTCCAACGGTAAAATTTTTTCCAACGAAACACGTGAATTCTTTCAATTTATCAAGATCTTACTGAAACAGGTGAATCAAGAATCAAGATACGGATCACCATCGTAATAAAAGAAATGATCGAGAATTAAGATCCGTTTCATCATAAGAACAAAGGTAATGATCCATTTTTCTAACACGGGCGACCCATGACCCACATGCCTCAAAATCATTGCCAGCGTCCCAAGATTCTAGATCCTCGAGTCTGTATTAGTTTTTTTTTTTTTTTTTAACGCATAAAAGCCTTTATGGTCTTTATAAGTTGGCTTCAACAATAAAATAAAACAAAAAACAACGATTTGCTTTAGGATTTAGGTTTGATCAGTTGTAGTATACAGGGAATTGAGTTCAAGATCCTGACGCCAGGGAATCCAAAGCCTCAGCCACTTTCTTCTTAAGAGCATCTGGACACTCAAGAATGTCAAATACATCAGTCTGGTCCAACTCCAACAGCGTTGCAGTCACTTTACCTGCATTGTCATGCTCCAGACTCTCCATAATGGGCGAAGACTTTTTGCCCAGTATCTGTAAACTTTGAACACGCAGGACACCTCAGAAACAGAACCCCACAATTAGAAAGCAGAAATTCTCAGAAATTTACACAGATAGCATAGCCCAATGGCCTCACATCAACTACCATAAAGGATTATTGGCCATTACCGGTTTAGGCCCTGGAAAGGTCCAGGCAACATGACCATCTTGATGATGGCATTGACTTGGACAAATGCCAAGCCGAACATTGATAACCGACATGCTGTAGTCATACAAGACGAGGGGTGGTTCGTAGCCTTACTGGAAGAGGATTTGTTTTGTCCTTGATTAGATAGATAGTGGATCAGGATAATACCTTTGTTATTGTTGATGTGACCATAACAGTTTGTAATCCACAATTGATCATTTTCAATTTATGACTTTCCGAGGGGCTTATAATCTTGCTGATTTCAAAGCCACCATCAAACATGCCATCTGCCTCATCTAGTACCTGTAAAGAAAATATTCCAACCATTAAACACACAAATGCGCTTTATGTTCAAGAAACTGTGGGCTTCCATCTTAAACAATAGCAGAAAGCATCAATTTCTCATGCAATGAGGAAAAAAATGTCAATGATTTAATTGGCAGGCTTAGTGTTTTATATTCTTCCATTAAAATAAACAGGGTAAAGAGTGGGATCTTGACCAAGTATTTGACGTCATCAGTAAAGATGCTTCTCTCCTCCATTTGTTGAAGAACCTCATCAGGGGTTCCTATTAGCAAGCCAATTGGAGTTTCACATACATTCTGAGGATGCAACTGGCCAGAATGACTTTTGCTTGCAAAATCACTGATAAACTTTGCAATGCGAAAACCCTTCCATGTCCATCCAAAATACATGTTTGAGTCGATATCCTAATCATGACATAAAGTACAAAAAAAATGAGGGTTCCAAGTACCTCCTCAGATTGTTCCTCTGTGGTGCATAGGACAATTGCTCGGGGATGATCAGGCTTCATACTGGACAATTCTCCATCACGTTGCAACAACTGAACAGACAGAGCCACTAAATAATTAAAATTAGATATTCAATATTTTGCAAGTAAAAAATAAGAACATTTCTAAACTTTTAAAAGACTACTGGGGACATGGCAGTCAAAATATCTGTTTTATCTGAGATCATGGAACAGGATTTGTGTGGTCTCAGATGCTAAGAGAAACTGAAATCTAAATGATATCCACTTTACAATCCAAGGCATACAAGAGTAAATGCCAGATATGCGATATCACAACATCTCCATATACAAGAAGGTGCAAAAAATCTTGAACCAAAGTTCATAGGATAAAAATATTGAAGCAAATAGAACGTGTAGAGGGAATTTAAACTAAAACAGTATAATACAGTAGCCAGGCATTTTGAAATAGCAGGATATCACGAGATTAGCGTATCATGGAAACCAAAACCAAGGCCCAATGATCAAATCTTGGCTCAATGGTTCTGCCTGTCTCTCAAGCAATATCTCGACAAACAAAATCAAGGAACGATGGGATTAACACCGGATTAGCACATGATGGGAGCCAAAATCATGGTCAATGATCAAATTATGCAGATATTTTGGACCGCTCCTTATTATTAGTTGATTGTATTATTCTTGATTGTAAATAACGAAATAAACTGTTACACTTATATATATTTCAGTAGAATCAAAAGCTCGTAGAGAACTTAATGTTTGTACATTTTGATTCTCCATCTCTCAAGTATGAGCTTCATATATTTCTAAAACGCCATATTCAAAAGTAAACAATACAAGGAGGAACCTGAATTAGAGGCAGTAAGTAAGCCAGAGTCCTACCGGACCCAGAATCAGAACTCAAAACGACACTCTTTCCTTCCAAAACGGCAGGAATTCCAACGCACTGAATTTCACTTGGAACCCAAACACCCATCTCTCCAGCGGCCACTATCACCTCTTCTCGCAGCCCCAACTCGGCGAAACAAGACACCACCGTTGTGGGTTCGCTTCTTCCTTCATGATTCTCCGAAAAGGCTAGGCCTTTGCTTGCAGTCTCTTCCAGTACAGCACTAGTAGGACTGGGAGGCGTTGCTCGTTGTTTTTGGGTGGCGGGTTTTGAAGAACCCTGAAGTTTTCTCTGCCTAAACTTCTCGAGTATGAGCGATTCTTTACTGGGTTCTCCTGGAGATTGGTCTTTTGCACTTCGGGTTCTGGTGATGTTGGTGGATTTAGTTGTGCTAGAAAGAGGCCTGAAAATTGGAAGGCTTTTGACGGGTGTTGAAGATTTGGATTGGGAGAGGAGGCCTTGGGAGAATGAGAGGCTGATGATCAACGATTTGCTGGCTCTTTTCATGGCCTTCCGGCTCTCTTTTGATGCCTTCTGGTTTCGGAGTCTAAGCAAGAAAAGCTTCTTGTTTTGCGTTAGAGGGCTTTTATATTGACCGATCAAACGTCACCGTTTCACGCGGTCAGATCGCACAAAAGACCATCAAAAACACAAAACCAAGAAACATGAACAAAAAAATAAAAAAGGATCCCAGAGGAAAACGGGAAAAATGTCAAGCACCGCCTTCATAGCCGTTCAGTGTTTCCAGTGCTCCACCATGCAGGCAAAATCTCTGTCCCAAAAATTTCAGAATTTACACGCAAAAGACACATATTGGGGTACCGATGAATTTATGTAACAGGTGAGGCAGCAGAGGAAGAGCGGCAGCAGCAACAAATGGAGGTGCGTGGTGTGCAACGAGAAGCAGTCGGTGAGGAAAGTCTTCGCCAAGGGCCCCATGGCAAAAGACATCCGTCTCTTCGTTCAATCCTTCAACATGTCCCGCAAGTCCGCCGATGGGCATGGCCCGCTTCCTAACACTGCATGCCTAGCCAATCCACTATCGCCAACCCCAAGCCATATGGAGGATGAGCGGCCCAGGAAAAGCCGCCGCACTGATTGGAGCGAGTACCTGGAACTCGATGCAGAGGAGGATTGCCATAAGGAGAGTATAGCACCACAGCAAGAAGACGAAGGTAATTGGTTTATTTACATCAAATCTACCAATTGGGTTTTCTTTTCTTTTATTTCCTTGCTGATTTATTTTATTTTATTTCATTTTATTTTTATGACGAGAAATCCTTTCAAGTAAATCTTAATTGTTAGCATTGTGTCCTCTCACTTAAAACGCGAAATGCACCTACAATACTATACTTCAACTCACACAATCTCATGTTCATCCTTGCTACTAGACTAATTGTGTGTAGTTTTTTTTTTTTTTTGGGTGATTTAATTTATTTTTTTGATGATGTTCTTTTCCAGCAAACCCTGATTGCTAGCATCGCGTTCGGTACTCTCACTTAAAACATGACATGCACCTATAACACTGTATGTCAAGTCACATAATTCTATTTCGTCCATACTGCTACGATAACCATGGATAATTTTATCGCTTGTGAATTGGATTTGAGTTGGAGAATGTGAATTTCTGGTGGAATTGATGCAGGAGATGAATTGGGGCCAAAGATTGTGACAGAATTGCCAAAATCCATGTTTAAGAGACCCAAATTGAAGGATCATGCTTCTGGGTCCGGTAGCAGAAATGTGGGAGGCGGCAGTAGTCTCTACAAACCAGTTTTTGCCAAGAAAAAGAGAACCGACCAAGAAGTTCCGCCTGACGGTAACTAGCCTCTATGTTTATATAATTAAGTTCTTTTTCTGCAGTGATTCCACTCTGTTGTAGTGCGTGTTGCCACCAAAAATATTATATCCAAGAAGGCTGATTCTTGGTTTTGATCAATGACTGTTTGCAACTTAAGCAAGAAAAATCAGAACAGACAACCAGCCTGACAGCCAAACCAACAAATTGGGAAGAGTCGTCGAGGCTGGACTGATATCAAAGCTAATGAAAATTTGTACTTGTTGGAGAAAATGTTGCAGCAGTTGTGGTTTCTGGTTCTTTATAATGCTGCTCAGATTCTTTTAATGCAATTCATTGTTAGTTTGATTGCTGTTGATAGCAGAATTTAGCATATATTTGAAATAAATTTTGCAATTTATGATTAGATTAAAGTAGTTATTCTTCATTTCTCAGTGTTTTGAGTCACCATGGCTATTTTTCGTTATTATGAGGAATCTCGCAATTAGCAGCAAGTTTTTGGTGTAATGCGCTCACGTCTTAAATTGCAGATATAGGGGCCAGAAGACATCAGCCTACAAATGCCATTAGACCTTCCAAGTGGATTGGTTACATGACCACAGATGAACAAGAGCCAAGGATTTCTTCCCCATCTACTGCTGTCAAGCCTGCCAAATGGAAAGATTGCATAACCCAAGACAACAGAGATTCAAAAAGCAGAAGCGGTGTAAACTTTGCAGATCTTATGGATCAAGGGAGCAATGATGTTTGGGAGACCCTATTTGATGATCAGAAGGTAGAAGATGACATCCATCCAGACTTCATGTAAAAATCTATCATGTACATTTCTATATAGGTCACAACCCCAAGTTTCCTGAATAGCTTAGACTTGAGCTACTTGTCATTAGTTTGACTTCTACGAGCTCACCTTCCAAAGGCCAATGGAGTAAAGATGTAGAGAATGCCTTTAGTCTCGAACCTTGATGTTGAACAAGAAATTTAGGAAACTAGTTACTCATATTACATGGCATCGACACATGGTATTGCCACCAAATTCTTTCAAAAAAGAACATCCGAGTTTCTGAATATCTGACCTAAAATTATCCACCAAAAACTAAAAGCATATCGATGTTTAAAAAAAAAAAAAAAAAACCTGAAAGCATATCTATAATCTACCATTACCGATACAAAACCAAAAAGGGGAGAAAATGAAAAATTAGAGAAATCAGAAAAAGATGTTCTAAAATGGATGCGTTAAAACAAACGGGCAATCTTTGTGTAGAACATTCAACCAGACATTGCCTGTCACACCCTCGCGTGTACAGCCATTATCACAAGCCAAAGCATGCGTCTATTAACACAACTCTTTGATACGGAAATTTTGTGTCATTGTTTATGGCACCCTTCTAAGAACTACCACCCCTAAGAGCAAGCACAAGATGAAGCACAGAGCCACCCTCGATATTGTAGTCCCTAGCCGTCTTGTCATCTCCAAGCTGTTTGCCAGCATAAATAAGCCTGCAACCAGAAGCACAAGTCAAGAAAAAGATTATAAGTGTATGTAAAAATGAAATAACCAGAAAAGATTTCTGTAACTGACTTCAATTATATTTGGGACTAAAGTTTTATTGTTATTGTTGTATGCTGTGATTTAACAAAAAAAATAAAGAAAAAGATACAGAGGCAATGATAAATTGCTTTGGCATATTTAAGGTCCATAGCCTGCATGGATGCCAGTGTAGATAGTTTACTGCACCCTAAGCACATACATGGAACACCAAAGACAACTGGCATATGAAGAAATACGCACATAATTAATACATATAGGTGGGTCCAATACTGAAGAACTCAAACTATTACCTTTGCTGCACAGGGGGAATTCCTTCTTTCTCCTCAACTCGTTCCTTGATTCGGTCAATGGTATCAGTTGGTTCAATGTCAATTTCAATTTCTTTTCCAGTAAGGGTCTTCACTTTGATCATAGTCCCACCCCTGAGTCTCAAGACCAAGTGAAGAGTTGACTCCTTCTGGATGTTGTAGTCAGCAAGAGTTCGGCCATCTTCCAATTGTTTACCAGCAAAAATCAACCTCTGCTGATCAGGAGGAATGCCTTCCTTGTCCTGAAAAAGATGGATCAAGCAAGCTCGTGAATTCCAGAGTAAACATATTATGCAAAGAAGGGTTATACAACTTGCAGGGTTAAAAGTTTCTTTCTTCCATCATATATCTTCAAGGCTTCAACTTCACGTCTCTCAAGTTTTTTTAGTGCCATAACTACTGTAAGTAAGATAGAGTGTTGAACCTACAGCAACCCAGTAACTAACAAACCAACTAAATTAACTAAATTAATGGTCTTCAACCATTGCAAATTTCAGATTTTAATTTTTCCACATATCAATCCCTACGCCTTAAGACTTAGCCATTAACCTCAGGAATCGCACGTTGTAATAAGGGCACGCAAAGAAGTATTTTGACCCAATTAACTACTGCTTAAACGCCCAAACAATTTCCTTATCCTTTCCACTTATCTCCACCAAAGATGGCAATGATCGTATTGATCTAAAACGACACAAACAACTGAGGGCCAATTTTCTTCTTGAATTCTTAGTCCAAACAGAGTTTTTGAAATTTGTACTTCATGTTCCTTCTCTCAGTTACAGTTCGACATGCCCAAAATCCCTAAAAGCACGCGCTTAAGGCTTTTACTAAAATCCCAGAAGAATTATAGCAAGAAGGTGGGGAAATTCCAAAATAACAATCAATTAGCCTCAGGTCAGCTTTCTTGTCAATCAAATAGGGAAGAAGAAGAAGAAAAAAAAAAAAAAAGCAAAATTAGAACTGGGATAACTGCAAAACACAGCTATAAAAGCAAAACAAACCCAAATACCGAAAGGACCTTAACGCAACAATTTGGCCATGAAGACACACATAGTAGAAGCGAATAAAAAGGAGAAAAACAAAACAAACAAACAAAAAAGAATAATTGAAGGTAGCAAAGTAAGAACCTGAATCTTGGTTTTAACGTTGTCGATGGTGTCGCTGCTCTCGACCTCGAGCGTGATGGTCTTGCCGGTGAGCGTCTTAACGAAGATCTGCATCTTTGCCTTCGTTCCTGTTTCTCTTAGATTATCTTTGCTTTCTTTCTAAGAGAGAATAAAAAAAACAAAAACGAAAACAAAATCAGAGGTTTATCACAGGGAATATTTTAAAGTTTGAATATAAAAAGGGTCAGTTTTGAGGTCGTCTTCTTGATTTCTTGCACTGGATGGTTTAGAATTTTAAGAAATCCCTTCTTGAATCGGATTTTGGAGATTTATTTATTCCACAGCCAGTGGGATCTCCACAATTATTCTTCTCTTTTTATTTTTTTTTCTTCTTTAGTCTTTATTAGCTTTCGTGTTTTTTTTTTTTTTTTCTCAAGGCAATTTCATTAAATCCTAGATTGTAATTATATGATTTTCTTGTTTGTCCGTGTCTTTCATAAAATAAAAAAAAAACTTTTTTCATTCCAATTGCTGCCAAAGAGTACAGAAAACTTTTAATGCTAATTCTTTTTTTCTCTCCGAGTTTGCTTTGCCATTTTAATTCTTGATTTTTTAATTCATCGGTGCCTTTTCTTTGTTCCATTCTCCCCGTTGACCTGGAGTTTACTCCCCGAATCCACAATTAGACGTAAAATGCCGTAGTTATTGGTTGGTGAGATATGTAAAAAAAAATAAATAATAATAATAATAATACTAATTTTAAATTTTTATAAAATTGTATATTTTAGTTTTAAATTTTTTCAATTTTTATTTAAATTATATATTTTTACATATTCTCTGTTGCTTGCAGAAGAACCGCGACACGGGAATTCTGTCCCAGCAATAATAAGCAGTTCGATCATCTTATCCCAACCTATGGTGATGTGGGCAGTTCGGTCAATTCCGCATATGATTCGTACGACGTGAGTTTGCCGGGATTTAAGCCGAGTTCTGTCTTAGGCCGGCTCTGACGATTGTCTACCGCACATTGGTTTGGAATCAATGGGCCTATAGTTGGAGTGACATTTTATTAGGCGACCATCTCTTTGGTAATAAATTGTTCGGTTACATCATGACCGTGACACGAAAGAATTGAGATTCGGAGATATTAAAAAGTCTCACGTTTGAAATATAATCGGAGAAAATTAACCAAAAAAAAAAAATAGAGATTTGTATTTTTCAGAGAATTAAAAATTTAAACTTTTAATGTTAAACTTTTAGACTCTAATTTTTTTCTAGTACGAGATTCATGAAAATAAAATAATTATTTATTATATAATTTAAATTTAAATAAATTTTTAATAAATAAAAAATTGAGGTTTGTTGTTTCTTTATTTTATTTACGTCATAAATGATATTTTATTTAATTTATTTTATTAAAAATAATATTTTAATATAATTGAATTTAATAGAATTTTTTAGTATTAATAAATTTAAAATTAAATATTTTATTTTAACATAAATTTCACATTTTTTTAAGTAAATGTTAATTTAAAAAATTTTAAATTTAAATTAATACAAAACTAAATGCACCGAATTATAACTAAAGTGGAGATCCATGCTGATGCTGACCAACAATATAAGGTGAATTTGCCTTCCTTATTTTTCCGTCTCTCCAAGAAAGTGATAGGAATGTGCATGTTCCAATGAAGGTTGGCGGACACAAGAACAGCACAAGATGGCAACCCCATCTTTGCAAGTAAAAGAATATTACAAATAAAAGAAAAAAAGAAAAAACAAACAAACAAACAAAATGCAAAGAAGAGTAACAGCTTGCATTAAAGCCGACGGCTCTTAAGAATTTCATATATTGATAGCTTGGGGAAAGTGATTAATTGTTAAATCACATCACCGCCCCGGCGCCTGCGACACGACAATCCAGTGTTGACTAGAGGGAAAGAAATTTTAATTTAATTTAGAGAATCTAAATATAAAGCTACATGTACACTAATGTGACGAACAGTTATACGAAATTTATCTTTTATATTAAATTAAAAAAATAAAAAATGAGTGATACACATCTTAAAAAATTATTTTTTGAGAAAAGAATAATGAAATCATGATGATAAATAATATTAGAATTAACCTTAGTCTTATTATGATATTTTTTATTAAACGTTTCGTGTAAAAAGAATAAGAAAAAGGAGGTTTCAATTTTTTACGAAGACGTTGATAGATTCGGTAAGAGAGAGTGTGACAGACGAGTTTATGAGATCCGTTTCTCATATCAATGGGAGAGAGTGTGACGGATGAATGTATGAAACCTGTTTCTCACATCGATAGAAGAAAGTGTGACGGATGGATATATAAAACCTGTCTCCCATTGAAAGAAGGAAATCTTGATACATATAAATATAAACACAGGTGACACACACGCTAAAAAATTAACTTTTGGAGAGAAAATAATAAACCGTGACAAAAAGCACGGGCCTTTGTTGGGAATGTAGACTTAGTTAGGGATCTCCCTCTAAATGTAAAGCATTCCAACTTTCAATAAACAAAGTAGTAATTCTTTTTAAGGAACTGTAAAGGCAAAGGGCTCCTTGTCATGGCAACCCTGTGGCTCCCTCTCGGACCCTTCCTTTCTTCCTCTCTTCCTTTTGTTTTTGGATTTTTTTTTTTTTAATGTTTGAAAAAAGTTCAAGATTGAAGGACTTACAATCTCCTTACCATAAGGTAGATCCTTCATCCTCTAATTTTTTCTGTTTTTTTTTTATTTTACTTATTAAAAAATTTAACAGATTATGAGTTACAATAAAAGTAAGCTCCTCTTCTTATAAACAATAATGGTTTGTCTTACAAATCACATATACTCGCACCGCATACACTTTCGTAAGGCCTTAGCTAGATTACAATATAGTCTTACAACTCCAGTAATTTCCTTGTTGCTGTCCGCCAACTCTTCCACTTTTTTTTTTTTTTTGGGTTATAAGTCACTTAAAAGCATCAACGGAGTCATCACCTTTGAAAGGCATGTCACAGACCAGAAGATAAAAAAGGACATCTTTGCGTACCAACACGGCAACACCTAATCATCGCCCTTTGGTGGAGCTAATTGCATGCATGGTTGTGCACCCCTTCGTACTTGGTTAATACATAGCTTGAATCTTCTCCATCTCTTTCGACTCTTTTCTTCACATTGCATCCTCCAATTACGCACTTATAATAGTTTCTGCTCCTCACAAGCAACAGATAGGAGATTGTTTATTTAGGAAACTTATAGCAGAATTCATAAATGCACACCATACAAATATGAGCCGGGAAGGCATGGCTCTAAAACTGCCAAAATCCAGAAGAAAGATGGCCCTTCACGTGGCTTGTGGAAAAATATACTAGCGCTCCTGCTTCTTTGTGTGGTGGGAAATGGGTTAAGGGAGAGCCAGGCGGATTTTTCCCTTTTTCAACAACGATAATTAGAACAAACTAAATACCCTATGATATAGCTTGATTGATGCTATAGTTTTATGTGGTAAAAGAATGTGTGTTCAGATCGAATTAACCTTCATTGATGAAAAGTAATACAAGAAACAATGAATGTTAATT
>CM034050.1:2267410-2291788 GCA_019804595.1 Bruguiera parviflora
TATATATATATATATATATATATATATATAAAGGGAAAGCACAGCAAGAGTATGTTTTATAAGACTGGGGGGAGACTAACATGTAAGACTTTAATAAGAAAAATGGAGCACCGATGGATAGTTGAGAATCAATTAAAGTAATAAAAACCATAATCTCATAAGATAATTAAATTAAATATTAGAGTATATCTATTTAAATATAAAATTATTATTGTGAAAATTATAGATACTAAACTATGAAATTCACTTAATTATTAAATTCTAGTGATTATGAATATATATTTATTATGAACCTCTTAAGTCTAAATAATAGGGGAGTGTTGAATTTGTGGAAAAAGTAACCAAAAAAAAAAAAAACTTAAATTATATAGATTACAATCTAACGGTTCCTTAATGAAAAAAATAAAAATAAAATTAGAGATAGCCATAAAAACGGAAAACATCACTGTAAGTTTATGAGGAAACTCTTGAATAACAAAGGAAGGGACGGGGGACCACTATGTGCTAAAATCGCTTATAAAATACACACAATTCGACAACAAAAGTATTCAGCAAATAACGGAAGTTTCTAAGTTTTGGGACCTGGGCCTTCTGTACTTCTTTAACTATTCCACATCTTAGATCTTCCCTCCCATCAGTTTAGCATAGTTCAAGGTATGCTTACAAACTTCTGAAAGCATGTCTAGATCAGACGATCAATATGGTACCAGTGGTACCGCCAATTAACCACGGCATGCATTAACAATATAGTTTGTTCAGCCAGAGGGTGATGCAATGAGAAATCAAAGGTCGTGTGTTATTGCGGCTAAGATCGATCGAACAATAGTAAGTTAAAAATATGGGGCAGAAACTGACGTTGAAGCTTACACTATATGCCTGCGAAATCTTGAACCAACTGAGGTTTCGTCAATTTAAATGACACAAAAATTGAAACTTCTATTTCAGGAAATCACCATATTTCATAGCATAGAAAGTTGATTTATTTACTTGCCTAGGATAAGGGCTGTTCTTGACAACCTTCTTTCCATACTTTCTCCATTTAAACCCGTCATCCATGACCTCGACCCCAGATTTTGTTCGGAAAGCAATCTTTTGTACCGCATCCATCTTGCTTCTCTTTTTCCCTTCCGCATGAGTTCTGCAACACAAGCAAAAGAAACTCTTAGTAAACTAAAGTTATCATTTGCTAAATCTTGCATATCCATTGCTTTGCTCACATGTGTACCTCGGAAAATCCCCCGTGCCTAGGGCTCCGTGATCGCCAGCAACATATTGATCCCGATCTAGGGTTTGTGACAGGCATTCTCCAGAGGTACTGTGAGAGGAGTATCCCTCTAGACCTCGTGGCAGCATCAGATCTAGCAGATCATCACAGTTTGGAAACTCAACATGGTTACTAACAGTACTATCAATTACATAATTACTTTTGGTGTTGGAGTTAGTGTCAGTAATGTCAACAAGAAAGTTGGTTTCCGGGAAGGAGGAGTTAAGCATGATGGGGCAAGGAAGGGACATGGAGAGCGTGGAAAGCAAATACCAGTAGTTCTTGGAAATGCATTTTATTTTGACATTTCTGGCTGCCTGACTTTCAACGATTGCCCTTTCCTTTTGAGAATTTTCATGGTCATTTCCCCAGTAGAATTTTTATGCGGGCATGCTACGCCGATCTCTTAAAATTCAATTAAATATGAAACTATTATTATACAACTATATAAACACACTTGATTTTCTTAATCTAAATACGTTATATAATAATAATTGAAAAATACACATAAATAGTAGAAACATCAATTTATGCTAATATCTCTAATAACATTTCTTAAACAATAGACTTATCAATTATACCAATAAATTAAAATATTCTAAGTCCTCGTATAGAATGGACTAACCCAACCGAACGGTGTTGCTTTTCCAGAGTCTTGATTTTCCTTGTAGAGATGACTGAATTATTGGCCTCAGCAGTCTCTTAATTATATGTTTATGATTTATCCAGCATCTTACATCCACACAAGGCATGTAGAGATGATTTTTTTAAAAAAAATATATAAACTATATATAATAAAAATAACTTTCTTCATTATTATAAACTTTATAACTCTTTTTCAGATTTAAAATTTAATCATACTTTATTTTTAAGATTAAATTCAAAATCTTAAAAATAAAAAATTTAAAATAATTTCATTTCATTTTCCTTCTCCACATAACTTTTTTTTGGTCTCAACATATATGTTAGACTCATCCACTTTTATGGTGTGTCACATAAAGTAATAACAGGAGAGTATGGCAATTTATTAACTCGGGTGAAACTTTATTTTCTTGATAAGTATAATTTTGGTGTAAATAGCCATATAAATTTGTGAAAAGATAAAAAGATGTATAATGACTCTTCTAAAATATTTATATGATAATATTTCATTGTGCTTATATCAAAATGAAATTATTAATTATTAATTATTTTTATAGATAATATTATATAAAAATTATTACTTTATAATTTAACCAGATCACTATATTAATTATAAATTATCACACATTTTTCGTCATTTTATGTGCTTGGATTTGATGTCCTTTACAGTGACTTTTACAATTTTTAAACAAAAAAATTGAAATTTATTTAATTTATTAATAAAAAAATTATTTTGTCTAAAAATGGAATAATTTTAAAATTTACGTTACAATTAAAAAAAAAAAAGTGGCCGTATAATTATTATGTTGAGATTTTTCTTTTCCATTTGAGTTCTGTTTGACAGGATTTTGTTACATTAATGGTCGACAAGAACCTTGGCGACTTACAGAAAAGGTTCTTAATCAGAAAAGCAAAGCAAAACAAAACAAAACGAAGAAGGCAGACTTTAGAATAAAAAATTAAGGATGGTATCCCATAGTCCGTCAAGAAAAACTGTTTTTAGTCCACTTCGTTTGCATTGGTATTTTGTTCCTCGCTCAAAACGAAATTTCGAAAACTAGGTATTGTAATCACTTGCCGAAAAGTCGCATCCCTTTGTTTCCAGCGTTCGACAATAGTAAAACCTTTCGTTTTTCTTCGGCACCAAATTCAACTAATCAAAAATAGCCAGCCGACAGTATTTTCTTCAAGCATCTATCGTCATCAAATGTCATTGCTTTCGTAGAAAAAATTGCAGCTCCTAGTGGCCGCCAGCCCGCAAAATGGAACCTACCAACCTTACTTCTCTAACAGGTAGGTCTTTGGTTCTCTTCTTCGTGCGAGTGAAAACAATGACAACGCAAGCAAGGATCCATGGAGGAAAGTCCCCACCAAAAATATTTACATTCTTGACCCATTCTAGAGGTTCCCTCAACACCAATGTAATCGATAGGGTTATTTCAGCAACCCCAACTAAGATCTTGGTCGCAGGTTGGATCAGGGAATCCTGTAATTTCAGAATACATCAATAACCGAAGTGAAATAATCATGTTTCTTTGAAAGATTTAAGAGGAAAAAGACATTTCCATTAAGGAATTTGCACCTGACGCATGCCTTCTGTATGGTGATTATCCAAGAACCATTCCCATTAGAGTAAGAGAAACACAAATTGTAAAAGGTTTGTGACGGTCCTTACAAGGTGTAAATGTTTGAAGGGACAGAAATTGCTACCACACCATCTGCGACAAATTTTAAAAGGCTTTACAGCTTTTTTTTAATGTAAAGTGTGAACCATTTAGGGGAAAAAACTGTACGGATACTTTTTACAATACCAATAAGCAAGCATCCGTCCAAATACAGCCAAAATGATGGGGAAAAAATGTAAAATGCAGAAACAAGTTTGATACGGTGAAACAGATAGATGTATCCCTACAAGGCAGAGGGAAAAGGATCAAAAAATTCATAGTATGTATTCTGTAGCATCCAATTGGTTTAAAAGCAAATGGCTCAAAAATTCTGTACAGCAATTTAAATGCAACTCCAGATAAAATTGGCTATAGAAAAATCATAGATCAAACATTAAAATTGGCAATAGAATTTCATCTAAAGACTACAGTGTCTGCTGACATTCCTTCTTTGAAAGGTGATCGCAAGTCTGAAATAGAGGAACAAAGATCATAGTTCTTTTATCCCTTCTTGCTTTTGTTCCAACAACCGTGTTTTATATGGGCATCCTCCATTCCTATAAACCTTCCTTACCTTTGGCTGATTCCCATAATTGTGTCCTCCTGTCTTACCAGGCTTACCAGCTCCATTAGAAAATGAGCGTGCAGGTTTTTAAGACATACTCAAAAAAAATGGCACTATGGAAGAATGCTAGATATCCCTTCTTGGATTGTTTGCAAGAATGTTAGATATCAATAATCAAAACCTCTCAACATTATATCATGTAAGGCCCTACAGGAAGTCTATGTTTCCTCAACTTGTTAGGCGGCTAGATAATTTTCACTGCATGTATGCTAACTCGGGCCAGAAAGACGATGTTACTTGGCTTCTCCACACAAAGATCAATGTAACAACCTTTTGGTTGCTCAATCCCACCAGAAGAGATATTACCAGGGTATATTTCTACGTTCAATGGCTGTTTTCCAAAAATTGCCTTACGAGTTACTTTATTAACAAGATGAAATTTCAAAGCCGACTCTCAACCTAAACCATTGGTCTTCCAATGTAGAATTCTTTAACCGTATAACTTACATTTAAAATCTCAACATGTACCATCTACCAATCCCATTCTCGCAAAAACTACCACTGAGGTTGTACATAGAAGATTGGAAGAGGGAATTCAGTTTCTGCAAAATCTTAAATCTAGAGAAAGACTGTCAGCATTATTCTGCTTGACCTACCGCCCAGATTAATTACATTTGAAAAGCAGAAATGAGATTCAACTGTGACGCGAATGGAATGGTCTTCAGGAAACTGGGGGCATTCAATCTTCGCTTTTAGTCTAGTGTAAATCGATGGAAACAAAGATAATAAACAGCATTTCATTACTGCTTTGACTTTCTCACAAACCAAGCAGAAAACATTCTCTGTGTGCAATTTCATTTCCATGAAGTAATCAACCCAACAATCTATAAATTAAGAGTGCAAACGGAAATCAAAATATTCAAATAGAAAGCAGAATCCAAAAAAAAAAAAAAAACTCTTATAAATAAGAATGAGAAATATGTTATGATCTAGAATATCTATAGCCCATAGTATACAAATGGGTGGGGCCAACTTGTTATAGAGGCCCATTAGTGACTATATGTATGTATATATATATATATATATGGTTGCCGGTGGGATGAGGGCATGGATGATGAACTAACTTGTCATTTACCTCCGGTGTTTCTCTGCTCTTTCTCTCCACCCGTTATGGCTCTCCTTCTCTCTCACAGTCTCCTCCTCTGACTTCACTCTCTACCGTAAGGGTCCTATCAAAATAGGCCAAGTATGGAATTACCCTGGGCTCTCCATCAACATAAATTATCGATCCATCTCTGTATGCAAGCAGGGATCGGCCGTTCCTCCCATGGGACCGGATCGGGACGCCGCGGCCCGACCCAGGATTGAAAGCATAGATAGACTTTAACCCGTACTTGTGGAGGACCCATGCTCGACTTGAAGACGTCGGTCGGACCCTTGCCTCGCCGGTAGAGATGGATCTCGACCGCCGGCACCCCGGTCCTCACTATTCTGGAATTCGGGTTCGGGTTATCCCCATCCGTGGTTGTTTCTTCGATTTCTCTGGTTCCCTCCTCCTTGTCTGTTTCCATATTAATTTGTTTGAAGCGCTCGCTTTTGTTAGTTAATATGGTTATCGGATGATACTTGGAAATAAACGATGGACTCTCCGGTTTTGGCTCTTCGAAGTTAGCTTTTCATATGTAGAATTGTTTGATTTCTTTTTGTTTTTGCCATAATTCCTAATCTTTAGTTTAATGGTTCTTTGTATGAAAATGCTTCTTATGCTAATAATCTAACATAATATAAAGCCAAAAAAAAAAAAGACAAAATTAATAAAGTTGACAATTTAGGTTATTGGATGATATTTGGAAATAAACTATGGACGCCCGTTTAACACAAGGGGCTGTAATCAGAAACCCCAAAAAGGTTTTTTTTTTTTTTTTTTTTTTTTGGGTTTTTGAGGAGCATCCTGTTCTGCAGATTCCATCTTCTGTTGCATTATCAGGGTACATCGCATTTGACGCGCATCCAAATTTACCACAAGGGACTATATTCAGAACCTTAAAAAAAAAAAACCCCCGAGAATAGGAAATTTCCGTGGCAGAAGATAACAATTTGCAAGCAGCCCGGAAAAGACAACGCATTGGTTAAGGTACAAGCAGTTTGATTTTACTACAGAATTACAGCAATCACGTGTGTAAAGACTTATGGAGATACTTGAGATATCCAGGTTGTATTGTACAGTTTTCTTTGTCGTGGCCAAAGTTTCTTGTCTATATAAAAAGTCTGCCAGGAATCATCTGCGTTTAAGAACTTGTTTTAAGGTGAGAAATCTGACCGCAAGACCCTGCTAGAAGGCCATTTTTGAATTATACCATAACCCCTATCTGCTTCTAGTTCTGTTGCATACTTCCATAGGCCAAAGCATTAGTTGTTGAGCAGAGCTATAGTGTGAAGTCTTCGGTTGTGAAACTGACTGGTTTACGTACCAAATTTGGTTAATGACACAGTTCCATACACTGCAGAAAGTGGCATATGGGCTAACAGGTGCCATTCTCTATAGGATGCTGCCCCGATTTGTTGAAACCGAACGAGGAATCCAGCCACCCTGCAAGCTTTGCTCTTTCAACATAACGTAAAAATTGTTTTTCGGCATCAGGCACATCTAGAGCAAGGTCATCAAGAGATTCTGCTACTCTCCCAAAACCTTTCATCATCTGGTATGGAGTTAACAGCCCCGAGCAAAACCATTCACAAAGTAAGCTCCATAGCCTTTCCTTCTTCTTCTCCATGGCCACCACCAAAGCTTTCTCGACAACCTCGTGGTGAAAGAATGACGTGCCCAATTCCTTCGTGCAACGACAAGCTTCCCTGGAGTCGCCTCCAGAATCAAACTCTCATAGGATCCTTCCGATTTTATCCTTGACATCCTCTACTGCCCAACAAGGCCTGCTGCTGCTGCCTCCACCACCTCAACGCCTTAGGATCCGCTCCCCAGAAAGTAGAGCCCTTAGCAATGACATGGCCATTTGGATGACTGTGCTCCCAATTGATTCAGTTCCCAAAAACTGGTTTTCAAGTTCCTATAATTGTTATGGAGTCAATACTTCATCCACCACCGCCCTAGCCAAGAACAGTGCAATATCCTCAACAACAACTGGGTTATCTGCAGATTCTATCAGCGTAACAAAACCGTTCACGACATGATCTGCTGGGAAGCCCAATGTTGACTGCAACACAGTAGCCATTTCTTTCTCCCTGTTCCTTTGATCCATCGCGAGTGTCACTAGTCTTTTAACGAAGATAGCATTCAGTTCAGCAGAGCAAGTACTGTTTTCTGTCTCAAGACAACCACTAACCTCTGAAATATCACCATTCAACAAATATTCTTGAATAATAGATTAGGCCTTCGCGTTGAAAACTTTGGTATCGGCATCTTCTAAAGCCATTTCTTGTTTTCAAATTGCACTGTATTACATATATGCATGCATGCATATATACATACTGGCTAGTGGGGGCTTTTAAACACCCGAGGCTTTGATCTCTTACCAAACCATAAGCCTAAGTTTCCACTATTCTCGGCGTGCCCCAAAGCAACGGTGCTATTAGCAGTTTAGCACCACAGCAAAATTTGACATCGGTTAGAAATTTTGAATTTCCATGTATACAACTTTTAAGTCGTCTAAACTTCTTTTTCCCCATGAAATCTAACTATCCAAGTCAATGTAATTGGCCAATGGGTATGCTATCACGTCGGCAACAAGAGTTTCCAAGTGATTTACAGCTTACAATTTGTACTTTTTCGCACGACTTTTCTTGCCCAAGGTCTTCTAAACTTGTCCTGTGTTAATCGGAAGGCTGCACAGGGTCTGTTTGCTTAACAAAAACTTGATACAGATTATGTGAGGGATAGGACCAAAAATTTTTATTTGGAGACCATATTCGTACATACAAAGAAATTCAACGAAATGGGCGATTCTCGATGAATCTTGGTCTATTTTTTGAGGAGTCTGTCGGTGGAGTTTTAGAAAAAATAATTAATTATATGGACTCAAATATCAATTACGCTTTTCTTTTTTCTTTTTTTTTTTTAGTTTTCGCTAATATCACAAAAAGGGGTCATATTGAGATATTTTTACCTAAAAATAAGAAAGTCAATGTCATAAAAAGTATTGAATATTTAAATTATTTTAATAATTTATTAATATTAATTATATTATATCAAAAATTAAGATTTTATATTATATAAACAACAGTTTATGTTATGCAAATAAGTATAAATATTGTGAAATATATTAAATATTTGTATATTTTTAAATAATTTTTATTATTAATTATATTATAGTGCAAGCAACTAAAAAATTATATTGATTTTTTTATTTATATTTTTGAATACAAACTTGATAATGAGATTTGAATTTAAAAAATTATATATATATATATATAGAAAAATCTTTTGTGGACTTTTGGACTTTAAAAAATGGGTTGCTCAGTCTGTCCGTGTCAAGCTCACGGTCAACAACGCTGGTCAACTCTTGTATTCTTGCTCAAAATACATAGTTTCTAGAGCGGGCTTACCGTACTTCTTAACCATAAGTACAAAGTCAGATTTGCCCAAGCAGGTAAAGGATTGGTGAGGCGTTAGCCGGCGAGGGAGGTTGAAGGTATTTAAGTAAATTCATTTCTCATAGTCCGAAATTTAGGAGGGAGAATTAGGGGCATTCAAGTAAATTCGCTTCTCCTTCCGAAAGAGGGACTCCAAAATTTTCATATATTCATGTACCTTCTCCAAGAAATCCAAACGTTAACATTCCAGTTCCCAACGTGCCTCCCTCCAAAGAAAACCGCGCTGCAATTTCTCTCTCTTCCATGCAAGGGGAGGTCTTCCATCTCTGCAAACCCTAACCCTTAAAACGGCCACCGTTAACCGTCGCTCGAGCCGTCTGCGGCTACTGGAAAATCGCTCTTCCTTGTTCGGCTCTTGCCGTGGACTTAGAGCAGAGAAACACAGCCTTTGCGGTAAAGATCGAAGCCTATTTGAGTTACTTTCGATTTTCATCAGTTTTTCTTTTTGAAATGAAATTGAGATCTTGAATGTCCGCACATTACAGTAAAAGACATTTAAGGCTAATCCCGGTTTTCCTGTCTTCTTTGCTGTCTCTTTTCCTTATTTACCTTTCAAGTAAGGTTAGGGTTTTAGCGTTTAAGTTTAGGGTTCGGCTTTTAGGAATCGTTACATTTCTTTTTGTTCTTTTTTTCTTTCATATTATGGTTCTCTATACTTGACTAATTGTAATTGCTTATCAAGTAATGAAACCTATAAGGCGACATTGAATTGACCCTTGGAAGATCAAGAAAGGTCGTTACATTTTGTAGATTGTTGAGATTTATATAATGTCGGCGTTGGTGACTTCTTCCTTTTGTGCTTTTTGGGCTTCGCGGAAATATCTCCTTTCACTTATATCTTTTTGGCCTTTTTATTTTCTGTCTGTTTTTTTTTTTTTTTTCCATCTGAAACTTGTGATTGAAACTTCAGTGAGTTAACTTGGAGGAATCACGATCTTGATGCTTGTTGTTCAAGTGAGTTATTCTTTTACCTAAATGCAATTACCCAAAATTGAATGTTTCCATTTAAATTTAGTGTTTTTACAGGGGAATGGTGCATAAAGTTGGAGCTTGTCCATCCCTTGAAAGGAGAGGTTGTCATGAGGTCTGTGATACTTAAGATTATTGTGAATGTTGGAAAAGTTGTTTAAGGAATGAGCCATACTTTTTACAATGTGACACAAAACTTGCTTTTTTCACAAATTCGTCTGGCAAATACGTTCTCACGTTGGCTGCATCCAGCCCAATATATCCAATGTCTTTTTCTTGTTTTCTTTTATAGTGTCAAAATAGCATGATGATACACAGTTGATCTTTTTTTCCATACAGCTGTACGGTTAATCCAGTCAACAGAAGCAGATATTGAAGGATTCATTGTTATCCTTGGTGAAGTTCTGTGTATCTTCTAATAACACAGATAAAAGAAAGTAATGAGTTGAAACAGATTTTAAGCATTAGACTGTTCATCAATTGTTTGCTTTGTTTAAAATTAAAATTGGCATTGTTCTCACATGCAACTTCACAGACCTTTTGCTTTGCTCACAATGCTGGTAGAAAGTTTGCATTGTAAGCAAATATATGTGCAATTGAGAATGTTGCTTACAAACCATCATGAAATGGCACAAGCAAATATCCAAGTTTTTGTACCTCATGACTCTGTTGTCTGGAGTTTTAGAGTTTGTTTTGGGCCAATAATGTCTGCTAAAACTGCACAAAATTTGATAGGTCAGATTGACAGGTGAGAATCCTCATTATTTTTTCAGGGTCAAGTGGAGTCACTTTTTCTGCCTTCCTTTCTCTACTTCTCATCCCAGTAAACAGAGGAGAATGCCATGGAACAAGCAATGGGAGAAGCTTTAACCTCAACAATACTTCTCTTGGTGAGTGAACTGTTTTAATTCTTTTGTTTGCTTATCTGTTTGTAATGTCCTTTTTAGAAGTAACTTTGTTTTTGTAGACATGCGAATTTATTTGTTTTATAGTTCAAACTATGTCCTTTTTAGACTATTGGACTTTCAGTTAGAAGTTTTGTTTTAGTGTGTGATCTTTGGTACCCTTTGTCATGTCTAGGTTGGTTGTAAGGCTTGAGGAGCTTCAAGAAGTTAATAATCCACAATAATTCTTCCATATTTTGCTGAATTGTGCCATAAAGCTTTTCAGATTAGAACTTTTGTGTAAAGCAATTAATCTTGCTTTTTGGAATGAAACTTTGGTGTAATGCTTCTATATTTTGCTGAATTGTCAGATTGGATGCTCACTATTTGTGCTGTTTGTTAATCTAGCTTTGGTGTAAAGCAGTTAAAGATGCATTAGGTGCTGATATGGGGGCTTCTCATCTGAGGGTATGTTAGTGACACTATTGGAAGATATGATATATTTGTGCTCATTTAACAGATCTTTTTTCTTACTTATTTCTTCTGAAAAGTTGAGCATCATGTTTCTGATTATCATCTTGCTTTGCAACCATCTGTCACAAGAGGTAAATATGACTTATAAAGTTGTTTTGCTAGCTCATCCTGACTATTATTCCTTAAGAGTTTTTCCATTTACCATGATGATATGCTGACCATTATTCCTTAAGAGTTTTTCTATTTAATATGATGATATTTTGTAGGAAGGACTACTTGGAATGTAGTAATTCACCTAAACCTTGAAGTTGTTACTTTATGATTGAGATGATTGGGAAGATGTCTATTGCCAAAATTTGTTATTTAGTGCCGGACAGTATTTTAATTGTGCTTCATCTGTTACTCTTTGGTCACATCATTGCGTTTGTGTGAACACCATAAATTCATTTCATTTCTGTTACAATGAGACTATATTTCAAGCTGATGTTAACCTTTTTCATGGATGAATTATAATGAAAATAATATTTAATTATGTTAACTATCTATGGCTGCGAAAAATGCCTATAGTGTGAATTGTATGCTTCTTTTCTCTCTTATGACTCTGAAAAGCTTTGGTGTTAGCTGCAGGGAACTTACTGAATTGACAGGAGCTTTGAGTTTGTAAGTTTGTAAATCTGTCTGTGTATTCAAAGAGATCGCTCATATTCCTTTGTCTGCCATTTTAACATCTGGGTAAGCATGATGCACTTTGACACATTGCAATTCTCCTCACAGAAGACATCTAACACCCATCATGTAAGTTCATCTTTTGCCTTCTAAGCAGTTCAGCTGTTAGCTAAATTTTGACATTGAGCCCTTTATTATCTATTCTGCAAGGCTGCAGATTCTGATTGTAAGAACTTATTGACTGTGTTATTACTAACCCAAAAAGTTCTTTCCACTTTTCTTGATTCCTATATTCTCTGTGTAGTTGATGGTCACTGTAAAGATAATATGATGTTATATTTCCATAACAGCTGCCCAGTGATTTTTGACAGAAGGAGCAACATGTCATGCATTTCTATAAGTAAAGTTCACAACACAAAGCTTCCCAATATGTTTCATTTGCTTGCTGGTGGTGCTTTTATAGAATATGCTTCTGGTACTTTAGGACCCTGTCAACAATGAATTCCTTCTCCCTCAAGCTTTTAATGTGTTTTGGAACTTGTCTGGAGGTCTCACATGTAACAAGTTTGAATCACAGGTATGACTGGCACTCAGTAATATGCTTTTATGGATATGTAATTCAAATTTTTTATATTCCAAGGACTGGGTTACAAATCATTTATGCAGGTGTGGGTTGCTGCATGTGGTCTTGATAACTATGCTCTGAATGCAAGTTACAAAAGAACAATAGGCAAGTTTCTTGTGCGTTTTAGAGTCATTTCTGATCATACATGAAGGTTTTTTCTTCCCTATTTGCATAAGATGCTAATTTTATTGTGAACGTTGCACTGAGCAAATTGTTGGATGAGATTTCTGAGATTGTTCCTGCACCAGCAGGCTTGTGTGTTCACAAAGTTACAAGCGGATGGAAAATCTGCAGAACAATTTGACAAGAAAGGTTAGTGTCTTGAAACAATGCAATATATTCTCCCATTGGTGGTAAGACTTGGCTAGTTTGTAAACTCCTTTTGATCCAAATGCTTTCCTTTCTCTTTGAGGCACTATGTTGGGCAAATAATTATTATGCATCTTTTCTTAAAATTAATTCCTTCTATAAGTTTTCCGTAACTCTTTTTTTGTTTCAAGCAAATTACATGTAATTTTATTCTAACTAATTGAGGAGTTAATGGCTATAATCAAGTCACAATAAATTTTTTTATGGTCAAATTTAACTGAGATTAGAGAACAAGCTTTGTTAGGTATAGAAACATTTAGGAGATCGAGAGAGAAGTAAAGAACCATATTTGATAATGTAGTGCTAATAATTTATTTATTTATTTATTTACAGCTTACAAGAATGATGACATATAGCTAACAGTATTTATTTATTTATTTTGTTATTGTGTTTAAAAGAATGATGAAAAGAAGTGAAGGTATAAAATAAATAAATAATAGAATGACAGCATTAAATTTTTTTGTAAAATTCAATGGTCAACTAAGTAAACCAGTGTTTTATTGCTTTTAAATGGATAATAAAACAACTACGTGCAACTTTGGATAAATTGATCACGCAAGGCATCGTGAAAGTGAAACCAAGCTAATTGACGGGTGATTGAAAAGAATGTGATGTGACATTGTTTTAAGGGTGAACCCTTTCAAGGTTAGCTTTTTTTTATTCCTTTGTGTGCCATGGTGCTTTTGCACAGAACAAAGACGCCCAAACGAAAGCAAGTCAATCAATCTGGTCAAGACGGGAGCAAGAAGATGTATTAATCAACTCTAGGATCCAAATAGGCCACTCTTCGGAGCGGAGTCAAGGTGTCCCCTTCGCTTCTCCTTACTAATTCCTGATTTTCTTTTTCTATACTTAAGCTGTATGCCAAGCCAGGCAGACCCTTTTTTCTTATATCTCTTCTGGTTTGTTGCTCGCATGAATTGGACGCTGAAAATGCAAAGTCGTCCTCTACGATCATGAACGGTCAATGTAATGAGGTCTGCTTATTTATGATCAATTCCATTTGATGTTTCTTTGTTTCTGGGATGCAAGTGTGGTATGAATTTTACTTGTCATTGTTTGTGATTGCAGAGAGACCAGAAACTTGACAGGTCAGTTTTAAGCTCTATTCCTTACATTAGTTAATGTGGGCTATCTTAAAATGTAAGTTGTGCATAGTGATGGAGCTTAAGTTCTTGGCCAATTTTTCATTGGCATATTGCAAACTAATTCAGCACCTTTCAAAATTTAGTATGAGCAGAGGATTTCTTGACAGTGATAAAAAAGGGGTTGCACCAGGCTCCCGGTGGGGTTTTGGGTAACTTGAATCATAGAATATTGTTGAAATCACTTTTCCATCTTTGTTGCATATTTAGTTGTGGAAAAGTGAATAACTAAAAGGATATTCAGTTGTCTTTTTTCTGCAGTAAAAATATTGTCTATTGATTTCTTAAATGTTGTATTGTATGCTTCATTTATTTACTGTTTTCTTTAGCTGATATAAAAAGGACTTCTCCGTGTGCAAGCATCCCCTACTATGAGGTCTAGGAGGAGGGTTAAATATATGTTGTTTTACCTTTATTTTTATAAAAAGGCTGTTCCATGTTTCTTTAGCTGATATGTTCGTATTCATTTAGCATATGAGACACACACATTAAGTACATTTTGTAACTTAAATTTGTAGGTGATAGATACATTGCTGGACACTGACAGGACAGGAAGGCAACCTCGATATCCCATGGCTCCAGAAACTCCATTGGTTCTTCATTCCTACAAAGTTGAAGGGCTGAAGTTTAGATGCTAATCAGGTATTTCCACACTTCAATGAACTCAACCATTGCTAGTGAATTTATTCAGAGGAGAACAATAGTTGGCATATTACTTTACACGAATGTAAGTCGTGCACATTGTTCATTCTCTTTTCTCCCTGCAGACACTGAATTTACAGTCAACATCAATTGCATTATTTCAATTAAGTTTGAAAGATTTGTTAGATTCTCTGCAAGCTCTATGTGTTCCCTTGAGAATAAATGCCTACTATACCTGTTACAAGCTTTTATCTTTCATGAGGTTTTGCTGAGCTGTCTGCAATTATCAAATGGTGCAGAAAGATATTCCTCAACTTAATGTGCCTCAAACCCATAATATCTTAGCTTTTTTTTTGTGTTGATCTGCCTTGTTGATGCTGTTTTCTGCTTTTCAGATATGAACTGCTTAAATGTCAAAACTTTCAAAAATAAGGCTTCTCACTTTGCTCTGCTGTCTAGGCAAACTGAGTGTAAGGGTGATCACATGTTCAAACATTGTAATGGGGCTGGAACCTTTTTTTTTAAGGGTTCATGCTAGACTTAAAATTGGACTTCAGATATAAGATGGAAATTGTAACGCCTCTGTTCATGATTAAGAACAGTTGAATTCCTCACTCGTTGGAATTTGAACTAAATTACCATGATAGGAAGGACTAAACACCAGAGTGGCTTATTGAACCTTTCGTATGCAACATATATTTGTTTTTGTCTCCAATATTTCAGCAAAGACAGAATGCAGATTTGCTGAAAACATTGAGTCATGGTAGGGGAATCAAAGTGATTCAAACACATATGTCCAATGCAATTTGCTACTGAACTGCTCTAGATTGTCATATTGGCCTTTTTCTGTAGTTAAATTTCTTCCTTTTTAGTCAACTTGCTTAATTTTTGCCGGTGGATTAACTGGTTCATATGTGTCTCTGCGTGTGTGTGTGTGTGTGTGTGTGTGTGTGTGTGTGTGTGTGTGCACTTACGTGCATACACATGTGAGAGAGAGAGAGAGAGGGGGGGGGACTTCTTTCTTTTCTAACTTGCTATTCTTCTTGTCTGAGCATCATATGAAGAGCTGCGTGCTAAACTGGAAAACTTCAGGTCAAGAGCTTGCTCCCATTTCACTGCTGGCTGAAGAGTAAGATTCACCGAATTCAAATTCGTTTTCAACTTCATGGTAGTGTTTTATATTTCTGGACTAGACACGTTAGTTTGAGTATCTCGCTTTTTATAATTGGTGAGACATCTCAATAATTGTCATTTGCCGTGACTGAAAACTATTCCGTGTTGATTTTGTTCTTCCTGATGCTAGAATATGTTGCCACCATTCACTGATAATAATGGATTGTAGGATCTGCGAGCCATTTTCATTTTGTTCCATTCCTTTCTTCTTCTCAATTTTGTTTTATTTGTGTATGTGTAAGTGGAGTCCTTAAACCTATAGAGTTGATTTCGATTTCGATTTCGATTTCGATTGTTAATCTTATCGCACACTTTTAATTGCTGCCACCTATCCAATGTTGAAATTCCACCCTACAAAACCCACAAGGGTCGAATCATTTGATCAGCTCTTTTGGGCAGCGTGTGGGTCCGAAGTAGGAAAAAAAACAAAAAACAAAACAAAACATACATACACACACCATCCAACGGCAACAACTATTCTCTAATTCTTTGCATGGCCATGCATGTTGGTGTGCCCTCAAATCAACTCTTCTGTAAAGGCTGGGCTTAGAAGGCAGAAAGCCCTAGCTCACCCTCTCCGCCCCGGTCCCTAGATTGTAACATGCAATGCACCACACAACCGATACAAATTATCTGTTATTTATGTGATTCGTCTTGTGTGATGGCCCACCCACCATCAAAACCTTTTCTGATAAGTCTTAGCAACAATGATAACAAAGCATGAGGGAGTTTCATGCTTCATTAAAAAAGTTTTGCTTAATTTGTTAGAGACAGTAATTCGAATTTCCTCGAACCATTTAGCCAATACAATGCTGTTCTACCGAGGACTATAGGTTTTCGTTTTTTTCAAAGATGTCTGCAGTATAAGAGTGCGCATCAAATAATTCAACGACACAGGATTACTCAAGTATTCAAAGTTTGAAATCATGATTGATTCAGAATATGCACACTATAAAAATGATTTCTCGATAATTTGGCTGTGTTTGCCAGACTTATATTATACGCAAATGGGTCACTGTTTGAAAAAAAAAGAAAAGAAAAGAAAAAAGGAAAAAGAAAAAGGCCCGAACAAAAAGTACACACGACTAAGGAAAGTTTATTCGAGTTTGCAAAATTCGAAATCATAAACGAGCGGGTTACAATAAGGGAGCGTTAAAACATGTCCATTTTTTTTAAGTAGATAATTAATTGTATGCCCCTAGCAGAATTGGAAAAGAAAGTGTTTTTGTCTTTGTTTGTTCTTTTATTTTTTTATTTTTTATTGATTCATCGGAAAGAAAAAAAAGAAGTTATTAAATGAAGTCAACTCCACTGTTTAAATTTCTTTCAAATTAATTAGCGGGCGAAATAAAGAATCGAATTATCGAGTGACTATCTATGCCCATGCCCACCACGAGGGAAACTCGGATCAAACAAACACGCCGTATTTGTGATTCTCGTTCAATCTTCGTTCCTTTCTCTTTCCACTGTTTGGGAATTTCCGAGGGAAAGGAAGCTTCCCGTTTCCTCTTACTTTGTAATTGATTTGTTTGTGTTTTGGATTTTAATTTGTTCAGAAGGAGAGAGGGAAGGGAAGAGAGAAATAAAGGAGAGGAAAGAGAGAGAGAGAGAGATGGAGGCAGCGATGGGATTGATGAGGAGAATACACCCGAAGCAATCGGAAACGGCTCTCTCCGCTCTCCTAAGCCTCTTGCCCCATCACTCCTCCGATCTCCTCTCCCAAGTCGATCTCCCCCTCCAGGTTCTCTTTCTTCTCCTCTTTTTTCTCTTTCATCTTCCTTTAATTTCATTTTCTACTCTCTTGGACAGTTAGTGTATTTTATTCTTTTGGATTTGGATTGAACGTCTGTTTGGCTAATTATACTGCTACCTATGACTGCGGTTTTTTTAAATATATATATATATATATATATATATTTCGTGTGTGTGTGTGTGTGTGTGTGTGTTTCTTTTGGCTTATGTTTGGTTGCCGAGAAAATGGAGAGAGAGAGTGGGGGCAAAAGTGGCAGTTGCTCGGTTGGTTTCAATTTTTACGAGGAGCTTTTTAATTTATCCTATTCGTCTGAAAATTTGCAAATGCTTATGCATGCATGTGTGTGTGGAAGGCCCAAGGATATGGAGGAAAAATCGATGGAATGGTTTCTTAAGTGAAAAACAAACTTTAAAGTGTATTCAGGACAGATATCGATGATTGTTTGCAATTTACCTTTTAAAAGTGCTGTTGCTTCATGTATTTAGGCTGTCTATGCGGACGGTTATTGTTTCGTACTCTTCTACATATTTTTGTATTTGGCGTTCTTTAATTTCAGAGGCACTACCTTAAGTTATGAAATTTTTCAATTGAGTATACAGGTATTGTGTGATGTGGATTGTGGAAAGGAGTTCATATTGTGTGAATACAACAGAGATGCTGACTCTTACAGGTAACCACTGTATTGTATCTGTTGTTTGTAGCTTTCTAGAGAGTTAATGTGCTGTACAAAGATACCGTGGAGCTGCCCGGTTTTATTGAGATTTTTTTTTTTTTTCAATCCTCTGTGAATTCCTAAACATGCGTTTTCACATGGGATATTTATATCTTAGATGCCTCAAGTACATTTTAGAGGGTAAAGGGCACACCATTTGACTGTACTTCAATCTGCACCAGTTTGTGGACAAACCTGCAAATGGGAACCATTACTTTTTTGTTTTTTTAACATGTAATCAGAAAATCTTTTTTTATTTTAAATTTTGTGTTCAGGTGCACAGCTCGTGTTTCTCCTGTTGAGTTATGGTGCCTTAGTTATCAGTTTACATGACATGATGTTATTTATGTGTGCATGGAAGCATGCCTATTTTAATAACATGTAATAACTAGCTATAAGTTATTATAGCCTTTGGTCTTCTTTAACAGATATTGTCTTGTAGGTCACCTTGGTCAAATAAATATCATCCAGCCCTGGAAGATGCGCCATATCCATCTTCAGAGTTGAGGAAGCTTGAAGCTGAAGCAAATGAAGTCTTTGCCGTATATCGTGACCAGTGAGGTCCTTTACTTACCTCGTCCTTAAGCAGTTTCTTTTTCTTTTAGCATCATATAAACTATAACTTCCCTTGTTGAAGAAGAGTAATTATATAGTCATAGATAACTATTTCCAATTTTTCAATTCCTGATACAAAGCATCAGGAAAAAGCCTTCATCAAAATGATGATTTTACTGTGGAGGAGGTTTATTGTACAGTCTCATTTTTATTCTCACTTACCTACTGTTGTATTGTAAGAATAGGTTATAAATATGTTCCATAATTGCCTTCAATTGTTTTTACATTAGAGTTTTCTCTACTCATTCTCATTTATTTATGCTTTCAAAAGGCTTGGCAATTTGATCAACAAGTAATTGATAGGTACTATGAAGGTGGCATTTCCTCTGTTTATATGTGGGAAGATGATAATGAAGGTTTTGTAGCTTGCTTTTTGATAAAGAAAGGTGAGCTTTTTTACCCAATTTAGTAGAACTGAGTCAAAAAAATTCACTGCTCTGACTGGTTTTATTACCATTGAGGATGAAGATGGCTCAAAAACAGGCCAGGGGAGAAGGGGTTACCTGCAGGAGGGGGCATGGGATGCCATTCATGTGATTGAGGTGAGTTCTAGCCTGATGTAATGATTGTAATCTCTACCTCCCTCCTCTTATGTTCTGTCCCCTGGTTTTCTTTAAATATGTCCTGAGATGATGCAACTTTAATTTGTTATGTAGGTGGGGCCAGAAGAAGAAGGAACAGCTCACTATTGTTTAACCAGTACTGTTATGCTGTCTTTGACCACAAACAATCAGTCATCTGGCACATTCAACCTATCTGGGTCTATCAGACGGCAGGTTATATTACACTTCTGTTTTTTCCCCCTTGTTGATGCTATATATATTTTTACTTTTGGGTACATGATAATTAATTGGTTATATGCTAGAGAATTAGCCTTATCCTCTAAGAACTTTGCGTCACTGATAGCAATTCTCTGCATCATTACTCTGTGGAGAGTTGCAAGCTTAGAACTTTTATGTGGCATCTGTTAGTTATATCTGAAATCTTTCACATATGATGGGCATTGGTATATGCAGTGAAGACTAAAACCTTATGCCAAACTTAGAATCATGATGAAAATTGTCACCTCGCTGTTGCAACTTGCAAGTATATGTGGTCTTTTTCCTATTGGGAAATACCTGAAGTCTATGCAGACTGTTGTTCAGGAAAACTAAAACTATGTGTTTTCTTATATTTTCTTGCATTCATATGTATAAAAGAAACCAAAAAAGTGCTTATAAATCTGTCTGATGTGTTCCATCATAAATCCATTCATGGTCCATAACTGTATTTTACTTCATGGAAGCACAAGCAATGGAATATTAAATGTTGTAAAATGCTCAAATGAACCACCATTTCAACTCTCTGTCTTGTGAGAAATTGATGGTTAATGCTTTGTTTTGGTACAGCAATGCAGAATATCCTATTGTGCAAAGATGCATGTGTTATGCGCCTTCAATCTGAGCTGGTGGTTTATATTCCTTTTATCTCCTTCTCCTTTTGTAGATGAATATGGACCTCTCAGTTGCAGATGGTCACCTTTGCAACATGGGAAGGATGATAGAGGAAATGGAAGGTAAGCTCAGGAACTCACTGGATCAGGTAATTTCATCAACTACCAACTTCTTATTGCATTGATGTAGTGCTGTTGGCAGCCCATTAATTCTTTGCATGCCAACTATGCAGTTTTTTTTTTTTTTTTTGGTAACTTTTTTTTTCTTTAAACTAATTCTAACATCTTACTCCTTCCGATAACAGGTTTATTTTGGAAAGACAAAAGAGATGGTTTGCACCTTAAGACCCCCAGCTGACATCGTTATGAGACTTCCCGACAGCTGATTTGTTAAAACGAAGACAGACAAAGCTGATGATTAGTGTCTTGGAAATTTGCAGGACAGTGAGTGCCACATGATATTGTAGATTTCTCTTACAGTCAATCCTTTATCACCCTCTTTCTTTCCTTTTTTTTTTTTTTTTATTTTTTTGTGGTCAGCACATGTGAAACTTGGGGGAAGCATGTTTTCTCTTTTTAAACATACCAAGCATTTCTTTTCGCTGTTGGGGGTGAGCATTTTTCTTGTGCCGGGATTACCTATCCAGTTCTCAGATTGTCGGTAATATCTAGTAGGAGCATGCAAAACAAATATGTTAGATGTTAGGGGTAAAGCATCGACGTTTTAATTCAAAGAAGAGCACAAAGCAGAGTTTCTTTATTGGAAGGCATTGTTTTATAATAAAGTCCTCGTCAGGCTCGATAAGGAACCAAAATTACAACGTAATGGAAAGGCAAGGATTGCTCCTAAGGGTTCATCGTATAACTGTCTTATGGTGAAAAAGGGTCCTGACCTATAAGGTTACCAAATCAACATCACTCTAAAGAACATTTTCCCATACAGGCAGGCCTATTTGGTTTGTGAGCAAATTTTATCCTGTGATTAGATTTGATTTACTAGAGGAGTGAGAGAATTTCACCGTGTTAACATGTTTACCCGGTGACACAATCCAATAAAATTTAATCTTTTTCCACGCTAGTACCCCGATAATCTAACTCTTCCGAATTCCGCGCAACTTAATCACTGCTAGGAAAGTGTCTAGAAGTCTTTGCTTCGAGTATTTCCCGGCAAGCAATATTTTATATAATTTTCCACAAAAACAAAATAAAACGTTAAGAATTTTAAGTCCAACCTCGTGACAAATCTACAAGTAGTGCACAGAATCACAAATAACACTGCCCTGGTCCAGAAATCAGCTCATGCCAATTGAAGCCCAGCCTGAATCGTCATACATAAATAATAATAATAATAATAATAAATAAAAATAAAAATAAAAATAAAGATTGAAAGTTGTTTGGATATATAATATACTAATAGCCACTGTGGTCCCGCGTGGAGCAGAAGGCGCAAACAACAAATCCGCCTGGGCATCGACAATCTACCCAACAATGCATAAAACCATGCAAGAAATCACACAATCTAGCAGAATTGTAAGTGAACATAATACTGCGTCCATAGCATTCTGGGAGGGTTGGGGGCTTCATGTTCACCGCTTCTATATTTGTAAGGTGTGCCCAGCAAAATCATCCGAGGAACATTGTTCCCCAACTACGGATCACTGTATCATTAGAGATAAACCATATTTTGGATGAAAAAAGTCACTGCCAATATCATACCATAACTACCTAGGCATTATGTGATGTTAGAGCACTTGCTGCCTATTTTATGCCAGGCATTCATTCAACTGATGCAGGGAAAACTTCAGGCCTCAATCTTTCCTATAATCAAGTTCATCAGTAGCATGCAGTACCTCTTCCCTCTTCTCTGCTAACGATGCTGCTTCTTCCTTCTCCATTGGTGCTTCCCACCAGTGAAGCTGCTTCTTCCTTCTCTGTTGGTGGTGCTTCATCCTCCTGCTCAGTGTCGCTTCCTTCATCTGCAAGTGCAATAAGGCAATTTACAAAACCTTACATTAAGCAGAGCAGTTTACTACTTGAGATTCCACATTTTATATTTCAACAAGGAAGGTATGACGACTTATATTCATATGTCCGAAACTTACCATCATCTGTGTCACTGTCAGCATCTGCGACACACAAACCCTGCACATAGGATGGAGGGAGATGAGCCATGTATAACCCTTGAATAATTAAACAAGTGCAAACCCTAAACCCTAAAGTCCCATTAACCAAGCAATGGCAATGCTACTTACAGAAAAATCAAAGCCTTCCGATCGAGGTGGCACTTCACCTGAAAATAAATAATATGCAAGGAAATAAGTCAAGCTAAAATTCTTATATATTGAAAATAATTTAGTATAAAGAGGTGGGATTCACATTTCCTTGCAAACTCCTCTTACTCATTCATCCATTTATCCCAATCGGCAGAAAGACAGAAGATTTTCCCTTCTGTTTCAGCAATCTGTTCCACCATTTGTACCTTGCCTTCTTCACAAGGTAACAGATGTCCCTGGGGCCAATACAAGCTTTACTCTGCTACAAAATTTGGTCACATGTTTAGCATTTAATAAGATGAAGCCAAATGAAAGCTGCAGACGTGCAACAGACAAGAGAACTTACATTCACATTGACCTCATCCAACAGATCAAGCTCAATTTCATAGGCTATCTTGTCTTCTCCACTGGTAGCAGAGAAGAAAAATTTTCCTTCAGGCTCCAGTTTAAGCTTCACATCCTGCACATCAGGTAGCTCAAGAGTAATGAACACTTTATCACACCTCTGAGCCCATTTCACCGAAGGGTGTTGGCTGAAAGTTGAGTGTCAAGTACACAGAGCGTTAGGACACAAGAAGGAAGCCAAATAAAAACTTGTTAACCGTACAGTACAATAATGAAAGCAAGCATGGAATTGGCCAAAAGCAATACGTTATATCTAAAGGCATACAACAAATTATAGGCGCAGAGAAGCCAGTAGTTAATTGCAAGAAAGATTTGGAAGCTAGCAACACTGAATGTAAACTTAGAAACCTAATCGTTGTTTCAAAACTCAAACTCTTTTGAATGCCACACCCAATTCAAATTAAAATGAAGATTTTGACATCATCGAAGCATGAAGCTCAAATCCAAATCAAACTTGCAGTTACAGTTTGTCATCTCAGCTATCAAAGGCAAGCAAACAACATAATGGACCCTACAGTACACTGTTTCGCTACCGAGAAAAATAAATAAATAAAACAAGAAAAACACTAATAAATTTTTACTACAAAGGATACCAAGACAAAGTGAAGAAAAAAAAATCAACAAGAATAATCCAGATTTCTCAACTACGAGCCTACGGCTACAAACGCTACTCTGTTTGGCAGACAAGAAAAAGTGAAAAAAACAAAAAAAACAAAAAAAAAAAAAACTTTAAACGAAAACTTTTAAGACTCCTTTCTGTAAAGTTACTACTGACCTCCAACACAGCAATTTAGGCCTAATGTACTCCAGCATTTCATGTTCCACTTCCAAAAAGAGAAAATGTAAAGAAAGCTGAAAACTCCTGCTTTCTTTTATTTCTTTTCTTTCCTCCATTTTCTCTGGAACCAAACACAAGCAAAAGCTACACCACACCTACTCATGAGACAAAAAGTAAAATAATAATAATAATTATTATTATTATAATAATAAGCTACGCGTTCGAATAAGCAAAACTTAGGGTTTCTACGGAACAAAAAAGGGAAACGAAAAATAGCTAAAAGTAGTACCTCATTTTCGCAAACGCTTCACTGCAGTGCAGAGAGTCGAGCAGAGAAAGAGAAACAGGTAAGAGACGGCTGGAGAAACCCGGGGAGAGAAAATCTTTGCTTAAAACGGTGCCGGGGGGGCCTTCTGAACCGTGTGGGTTCTGAAAGAGCACCGAAAAGACTTAAGGGCCCATTGTGTCGAGACGTTTCCAAGGCGGTCCCGTGGCTATTTCCGTCAAATCGCAGCGCAGTATCTTAAATTATTTATGATTTTTTATTTTTTGGAATTGAGATTTTCGGTCAGGATTTCATTAATTTTTTAACGAAAACTAGCTAAGATGGTGTCGTTTTGCGCATGCTCTTTTTTTTTTTTTTTTAAATTTATAAAACTTTAAATATTATAAAATTTAATTATTATTATTAATTAATTAGTTGTAAATTTAAGTTCTAGT
>CM034050.1:2291888-2354279 GCA_019804595.1 Bruguiera parviflora
TATATATATATATATATATATATATATATATATATATAATTTTTTTGAATTTTTTTTAGAAAAAGACGTTTAACCCAAATTTTAAGAGAAGAAAGAATACACATGGCTTCTTCTTCATAGCAATCACATGATTCAATGAGATGGGCGAACTCGCTGCTGGACTCGTTGCTGCCAAAATGCACTCGCCTTACCCACGTGAAGCAACTTCAAGCCCACCTCGTAACGACCGGCCAGTTCCAATTCCCAATCTGCCCTTCGCGGTCCAGGCTTCTCGAGCTCTACGCCCTGTCCCTCGGCGACCTGTCGGCGGCCATCCACGCCTTCCGTCAAATACGGAAGCCTTCCACTAACGACTGGAACGCCATCCTCCGCGGCCTCATCCAGAGCCCGGCCCCCTCCGACGCCTTTGTCTGGTACAGAAACATGCTGCGCGGTTCCTATAGGGCTGACGCGCTCACGTGCTCCTTTGTTTTGAAAGCGTGCGCTCGTGTCTTGGCTCGTTTCGAGTCCCGGCAGCTGCATTCCCATGTGGTACTTAGAGGGTTCGTGGCTGATGCTTTGCTGGCCACGACTTTGCTAGATTTGTACGCTAAAGTTGGAGATTTGGATTCTGCAGAGAAGTTGTTTGATGAATTGCTCAAGAGAGACGTTGCGTCTTGGAATGCGCTGATTTCGGGGTTTGGTCAAGGGAGTAAGCCTAATGAGGCTTTGGCTTTGTTTAAGAGGATGAAGATTGAGGGTTTAAAGCCCAATGACATCACAGTTCTTGGTGCTCTCACTGCGTGTTCTCAACTGGGTGCTTTCAAAGAAGGCGAAAAGATTCATGGGTATATAGTGGAAGAGAAGCTTGATATGAATGTCATAGTTTGTAATGCAGTCATTGATATGTATGCAAAATGTGGGTTTGTGGAGAAGGCCTATTTGGTTTTTGAGAGTATGAGTTGTGGCAAGAATCGTGTTACTTGGAATACAATGATAATGGGATTTGCAATGCATGGTGATGGGTATAAAGCCATTGAACTTTTCGACCAAATGGATCAGGCTAGGGTGAGACCCGATGATGTATCCTATCTCGCGGTGTTATGTGCCTGTAATCATGGGGGCTTAGTGGAGGAAGGCTTTTGGTTGTTTAAGAAAATGGAGAGACATGGAGTGACGCCCAATGTTAAGCACTATGGAACTTTGGTTGATTTGTTAGGCAGAGCCGGGTGTCTTCAGCATGCTTATGATGTTATAAGTTCTTCTCCAATGGTGCCTGATGTGGTACTTTGGCAGACTTTGCTTGGTGCATGCAGGACTTATCGCAATGTGGAAATGGCAGAGACCATATCACAAAAGCTTTTGGAGATGGGTTCTAATCATGATGGTGATTTTATTCTGTTATCCAATGTTTATGCAGCGCATGAGAGGTGGGATGATGTGGGGAAAGTAAGGGAGGCCATGAAGAACAGGGATGTGAAGAAGGAGCCTGGGATTAGCTACATCGAAGGAAATGGTGAAATACACAAATTTTACAATGGTGATAAGTGCCATGAACGTTGGAGGGAGATTTATGCCAAACTGGATGAAATTAGGTTCAGGATCAAGGAATATGGATATGTTGCTGAGACAGGTTTTGTTCTACATGATATAGGGGAGGAGGAGAAGGAGAATGTATTATGCCATCATAGCGAGAAGTTGGCTGTGGCATTTGGTTTGATTAGTACAAGCGGGGAGGCACCCATTCAAGTGATTAAGAACATAAGAATCTGCGGTGATTGCCATTCTGTGATAAAGATTATATCAAAGATATATGATCGAGAAATTATTGTTAGGGATCGTGCGAGATTTCACAAGTTTAAAGAAGGTGCTTGTTCTTGCAGAGATTACTGGTGACATTGATTGGTTTACCAAGGGATGCTAAAATGGTTCTTTGAATGGTCAAAAAGTCTTTGAACAGAATTGATGAAAGTGGGAATTCTTAAATTATTGAGCTTTTCTGCTCAGCCAAAACAAGTGCAATAAAGGAAATAAAGACATGTTTGGGTTTGATACACGAAAGTACCACAAGCATAGCCAATTTGTCTTCCGCAGAAAGTTAGAAGCCTTCGAAAGGTTCTGTACCTGCTTAAGCGGAGACTGAAATGCGAGTGTTCCACCACCCTAAATGATAGTAAATGACTAAGGGAAATGACATGTTTGTTTTTATAGCCACTAGTGATGAGATTCAGTTAACAGACTCATTTTATTGACGAATTGTCAGAAGAAAACAGAAAACAAGAGCCAAAAAATAAAAAATAAAAAAACAAAGATGAAGCGAGAATTTCCTAATGGCAGGGGAGTCCAACGAAAAAAATTGACACTTTGTTGTTACCGACTCTCTCCAACTCTATTGAGGAAAAGGTCCGGGTACATTTCCACAATTTTGATTGTTAAGCAGGATGGTAGCATTGGTAACATTGCCATTAAATTCGAACAAACAAGCTATGCAACAGCTAAGAAGGGGAGGAACGGGAATCGACCACTGGTAGAAGCCTTAGGAAATTCTCCGCTCCAATTGCAAACTCCCCTTGAATGGTGCAACTCAAAACGAAAGATATTCGTCTGTTAAGTGAGCTCGAAACAATTACTAATAGTCAAATTGGAAATCTCACAACTAGTCTTTCGCCAGCCTGACCTCATAACCACCCTCAGGTCGCTTTATCAGTTTACAAGGCATATGGGTCCTTAGAAGTTTATCCCACGTGATGAAGAAAGGCTGAGAATAATTGTACTTTGTGCCTTGGAGTTGATGATGGATGTCATGATATGCAGTGTTGTTTTGGAAGAACATGTGGAAGGTGTTGCCTGGCAATACAAGTCCACAATGATCGTCAACACCTTTAATTACTGCAAGGCAGAAGAAAATCACTCCGGTACGGGCAGTCATTCCTGAGACAAGGAAAGAGATGGCACCGCCTATCGTGTCAAGTAAGAGACCCTCAAGCGGGTGATTGTACATAGCTCCAACTGGTTGAGGTACAACTAGTCTGTGATGGTAGCAGTGGATATGGCGGTACAAAAATTTGTTCTGATGCAGGTAGCGGTGCATGAAGTATTGCCATGTGTCCATCACGAACATGGCAAATATAACCTGCAAAATTTGGACAGCAATGCAGGGTTGGATCCTGATTACAGATTCCTGTGGTGAGATTGAAGTCAACTGCAAAAACAATGTAGGAGAACGAAGTTATAGAGAATATAGATATGTATTGCTTTTGCTCACGGACATGTCAGCGGCAAACAAACATAGACTAATTGAATGGGATTGCTCAACTGACTAGGACAATGCCAACAGTCGTCTGAACGAGCTGTTGAAGCAAAACACCTCTGACCACCTTTGATAATGTAACCGAGTTCTTCTCTTCCTCTTCTTTTCTAGTGTGTAGCCGGTAATTATCCAGCCGCGGCAGCAACAGCTGATAGAACCCGGCATACAGCCAATAAACCACAACGGGGGCAAATGTCCCCATTACTTCATCACTCACGTAACCTTCCCAGAAGACCATGGCTGATCGAATTTACAAGAACCCCAAGAGATGAACTAATCAGTTTATCCCGAGCTTCAATGCAGTCACATTAAAGTAATTACGTAGCCTTAAAAAAAAAAAAAATTGCATTGCAGATCAACGGCACACATTCCAGCCAAGAACTTGATTAATTAAGACTTCTTTTTGTTTTTTTCAGGAATTCAATTCAATAAATTGTTTTGATTTTCGTTGGAAACAAAAGGGCACATTTTTTACTAGGCCAATTCAGTCTTTAAGTCCTACCTAAAAAAGACACCTAGAACTCCCCGTTTTGAAATTTTCTTTTGGCTGACTCGGGGTCAGTTGTGCCGACTGTGGCCGGCTGCTTTTGGATCGACGGTTGGTTGTTTGTTGTTACTCTAGTTGCCCGTATTAGTTACAGTTGGCATACTGTTTCCTATTTTTAGCCCTCGTTTGACTTTTATTTTATATGCTTTTTTATTTTTTACTTTTCTTGGTGCTTTTATTGTGTCTTCTTGGGGTATTTTAGGTTGGGGCTTGAATTGATGGACAGGGGGTCGTGCCCCATGATCGCCTGAGTATGTTATTATTTAGATTAAATCAATTTTTTTTTTAATCTTTTTGGAGTTGATGATGGATGTCGTGATAAGCGGCGTTGGTCTTGAAGAATATGTGAAAGACATCGCCTGGCAACCAAAAAGCCCAGTACGAGCATCAACAGTTCTAATCATGGCGGAAGCAGAAGAAATATACTGCAGTACGAGCAGTCATTCCCACATTAGGGCTAGCCATCTACAATTGAGTCAGCACCCTACATAAACTGAAAAAGAAAATGAAAAGAAAAAAGACAACAAAGAGCAGAATCAGAAAATTGAAGCTGCACTGCAAAGCAGCAATACAGATATCGGGCAAAACCCACGATTTGAGAGTCACTGGACTGACTCACAGTGAGATGGAGACGGTGAATGCCATATAAGAAAGAGGGACGCGATATGAATAAGAAGTGGCAATTGGGCATGTTGTCTTCGGACCGAACGTCCAACGTTTTAGTCCACAACTCAATAAAAATAATATAGCGTATACCTAATTTAATAAAAAAAATTTATTAAATTTTAAAAAATAATATATAAATTATTGAATAAATTATTTTTTTATTTTTGTTATTTCTTTTTGTCATTTCTCTTCTTGTATGCGTGCAATTGGCATCAAGAACCCATAATTAAATATTTAATTTTATTTTTATCATTTAATATTAATTTATTATAAATAAATTACTTAATTTTAATTTTAATTTCATTTCTTCTTTTTTTTTTTTTTTTCCACAAGTTGAACCAATAGTTAACTCAACTCCATAGTCGAGTCATTGTCTGGATTGGGTTTTTATAACACACGGTCAAAATAATCCGGTGACCACTTTAGTCAAACAAATGCCAATTATTTTTCAATGCCGTTTCAAATTATTATTACAGTCTGTTCACACTACGTAATATGGGGGTGGAGAACTTTTGTTTTCACACTGCCACGACGTCTGAGTTTTTGACTAAAGGTACTGAAATTGCGTATCTTCTTGCACTTCCATCCTAGAGTTAGTCTGCCCGTACAATTATTTGTGCGAGGAAAACTAACTTTTTTTTTTTTAAATACTAAAAATTGAGCCATAGTCTATTCTTTTTTCCATTTTAATAAATTAAGAGTTAAATCTTATATATATATATATATATATATATATATATATATAAGAAAAAAAGTCAAATTCAAACCTTTAGAGATTTTTTTTTTTGGAAAATAATAAAATTACAATGAAAAATTGCCGATTAAAGTTCTTTCTAGTATACTTGTAAACACGTGAAGTTTAAATCGTGTATTTTTCATTAATTTTTTTCGTCTAATTGCTGCGCTAAGCTAATTTAGTTTACCTAATTAATCGGGGAAAAAATCATTATTCAACCATATGAAATATGAATGTTGAGTGCATGGCATTAATTAATTCATAAATAATAGTCAAGATAATTGAAGTGATTAAGGGTGTTGAATCTCCCACAGATTTGTCGGTGCATCAACTCTGCGTTGCTATCCGGTGCCGTTGCTTGCGGGCATAGGAAAGTGCGATTGTTAAAAGGCGAATTCTCATATCGGACGGTGAATATTGGGGCATGAGTTCCGAGTAAATATACAATCGTAAGAGAATCTGAACTCGGTCAACGAACCAAATTCTGTAATTTATTATCATTATTTTTTTTTTTGTCTTTACAATAAATATATTTTTAGATTAATTTTGTGTCAACCAAAGTTAAATTTTTCCCTAATGATTTTAGGGGTGTATTTCTTCTACATTAGCTTAGTGCATTTAAAATTTTACTTTTAGAAGGGTCCCACCAAGAATTATATCCCAAATTTTACTAGCATATTGCTAATCAAAATTACATAAAACTGCAAAAAATACGCGATAACAATAACATTGAAAAAAAAAGAAAAGAAAATTTGTCAGTAAAGCTTATGAAAAATTTTGTTTGGGTCTATTTATTTATAAAATTTATTCAGAACATAATTTTATTTAACGAGGTTGTGAATATTATTTCATTTACAAAAAAAAAAAAAAGAAAAAACCTTGTTTGTGGGATCGGCCTAGTTGGACTCCGAGGTTGCCCCTGCGAACAAATCAAACATTGTCCGTTGATCCACGAGACGACTTTCCCAAGCCACTGGATGGCTGTCTTAGTCGACTAGCACACGGTACGGGTGGAATACCGAACATGCCGAAAGAGTAAAAGGAGAGAGAGAGCCAGGTCCACGTATCTGTGCCAAAGCAAGAAAGCATTTTAAATTTGCGGAAAAGACGGGAGTTATAATCCCATGTATCAAAACTACATACGCCCATCCAAAAGTGAAACTCCAGAAGCAAGGCCCATTGTAGACCCTTAAAAGCTAAAACCCCACTTCATTGATCCCCGCTCATTCGTGCACCTGCGAAGCAGACAGTCTACGGCCTATACTAAATGACAGGCCCACCAGACCCAAAACTTCTTTTAAGCAAACCTTCTCAGAAACTTCGCTTGCGGCCCCAGCTTAAACCCTGACAGCCAACCCAAACCGGCCAGTCTACGCCCATTATCATCTCGTGGCTTGACCGAGAAGTCACAGAGGAAAAACATATAAGGACCCACTTACTCCATCTCAATCTGCCTCAAGAACCCGGTAAAATTCCAATCGAATTATGTAGATTTTGTCTTTTGTTGATCGAAGATCGAAGTGTGGGATTTGAGCGTTCTTTTTTGTCGATTCATTGCCGAGTGCTTTGTGATTGTGAGAGAATTTGATTTGGGCAGCGGTGATCGATGGCGGTGACGGCGGATTCGTGTTTGGCCGGCGGCGATGAGAAAGGCTGGCCGCCAGGGTTTAGGTTTCATCCGACGGATGAGGAGCTGGTCGTGTACTACTTGAAGAAAAAGATCTGTAAGAAGAGGCTGAAGCTCGACATCATCCGCGTGCTCGATGTTTACAAATGGGATCCTGAGGATTTGCCTGGTATATTATTTTTCATTTTTATACTTTTTGTTTTGTGTAAATATCTTCGTTTCCTGACACTGGCTGACTTCTTTTTTTTCTGCTGTTGAAATTTTTCTGATGATGATATTGCTTCTGTTCACTTGGGTTTATGTTTGTTCTCTATTTAGTGGATGGTTCTTGATTTCGTCGGATATGTATGGATCCATAATTGAAAGGATCTCTTAGTTAAGTAGCGTTTTCTGCTCATTTAGGTTTCGTTTAATCATCCCTGTCGTCGATGGATTTTAGAGTAATTCTTGAACTTTGGATTGACTGCGTCTATGTTATCAGATAATAGCTGCCATGGATGCCAAAAATATTGTCTTATTCCTTATACGATACCCCGTTGTCATCTGGGTGTTATCATCAGGGTGTGTTGGTTAGGTTAATGTTCAGTTCTATGCATACAGTCTTTGATTCTCTTGTTTAGTTCAAGAAGTTAATACCTTATCTTGTGTAATTATCAGTGTGGATTTACATATATATATATATGAATTCCCTTTTGGTTTCTCCCGTATTATCATTGAAGTATTATATTGCTTAATGTTGTACCGATAGATTGGATTTGTTTGAAGGTAAACCTCTATGTTACTAATTGATGTGGTTTATCAAACCTTAAATATATGTTTCAAATTTTTTGAGGTGCGGGTTGCAGCTTTCAAAGTCGAAATTGTTAGTTTACTAACAAATGAACTTGGTCTGTAGGGCAATCTTTTCTGAAAACTGGAGATAGGCAATGGTTCTTCTTCTGTCCTAGGGATCGGAAGTATCCTAATGGTACAAGGTCAAAAAGGGCAACAAAACAGGGTTATTGGAAAGCAACGGGAAAGGACCGTAATGTCATGTGCAATTCTAGGAGTGTTGGAGTAAAGAAAACCCTTGTTTTCTACAGGAGCCGTGCACCTAATGGTAATCGAACTGACTGGGTGATGCATGAGTATACTTTGGATGAGGAGGAACTAAATAGATGCTCATATATACATGTAAGGAGACTGGGATTTCATTCTTTTTTGTCTACTTATTGGTGTGGTATTTTTGTTTGGTTGCTGATTAAAACCGTTTCATTTTCTATGTCAGGATTATTATGCACTTTGTAAGGTTTACAAAAAGAGTGGACCTGGTCCTAAGAATGGTGAACAGTATGGTGCACTGTTTAAAGAGGAAGACTGGGTTGATGATGATTGCACAGGTGACAATAATGCTGTTACTCCACAGATTCCTTTTAAGAAGCATAATGAGGTAATCCCTGATGATAATGCCAGATGTGCTACTGAAGTTCACCCACGGTTAAATGATTTGGAGGAAGTCATGAGACAAATTGCTAATGAGAATAATAATTATGTTTCATCCCAGGTTAGTCTTGTTCTTTTTCTGCTTTAAATTTCTTCTTTTTCTGTCTGAACTTACCCAATTCATGTATCCATTTTAATAACTTTATTTCAGTCCTGTTGGCATACTCGTGCCAATAATGCAAGTAACTTCAATTTTGTTTTGCTTGCCCAAAATAGGTTTGAAGCCATCTAGCCTTTGGTGCCATTAAATTTTGCAAAAATGGCTTAAACTAATCTTGTGCATTGGTGCAAATTGCTACTTTTGGGATGAAAGTGCTTCTATGGTGTATTATTAAAATATTGCGTGCACTCTTCTGTTCTCTCCTCATTTATTAGTTAGAATAAAATTTTACTTATCTGTGTAAAACCTTGTAGGTTGTTGGTGAAGAAGAGGCACAAAGTACATTGGCGGATCCATCTCGCAGAGAAGTTGTTTTTCCAGATCCAGATGGACTGCTGTATACAAGTGGTAGGCAGGAGGATAAGCAGGCCACTTTTGGATTCAACCAATCAGCTACCTCTAATTTGCAATTGCACGGGGCACAAGAGTGCACACCTGGAACTGGCAACTCTGAGTGGGTAACCCAGCCATGTGAGGAGGATTTCCTTGAAATTGCTGATCTTGTTGGTCCGGAACCCATTTCCTCCAACACTGAGAAACCCTCAGAAAATTTTCAGTTTGATGAATTTGATGGGCTGAGTAAGCTTGATCTCTATTATGATGCTGCCATGTTTCTGCATGATATTGGATCTGTTGAACAGGAAATTGTTTCACAGTTGTGTGTGAATTCTCTCGAAAATGATACAGTAAACAGTGTTGGTCATCAGCTGCAGCCCCATTTGTCAACAAGCATGGTGGATTACCAGCTGGTGCCTCATTTGACAGAAAATCATGTGGATTCCCAGTTGGAGCCTAATGCAGGGATCAGTGTCGCAGACTATATGTTGCAGTCACAGTTGTTTAGTGCAGATCAGATGACCAGTCAACTTTGGTCACATGATCAAAGCAGTGCTATTTTTACATCTTCAGAAGCAATTCATGAAACTCTTCCTCAACCAAACTCAGGTATCTATTGAGTTTGACTTCACCGGTAGTTCATGAGTTCGTTTCTTCTCCTTGGTGTACTTCTTCCTAAGATACATTTATGCTTTGGATGAAGTTGCTGCAATCTTAGTCCATCCACGCAGAGCTGTTGATGAGATGGATGTTCTGCAAGGCAAAAAGCCTTTGTGAACCAGATTTAAGATCTACTTTTAGTACAAATATTTCCTTTGTATATTATTGAACTAAACTATTGGAATGCGGTGTAGCCTAATACCTTGCCATTTCGATCACATTCAGGTGTTGTTGATGAATTTACCAATAATTCTACTGGAGTAAATGAAAATCAGAGTGGCAACCTAAGTGCTGGTACCACTGGTTGGGTATCTTCTACATTATGGTCCTTTGTGGATTCAATACCTTCCAATCCCGCATCTGCTGCAGAGAGTCCTTCAGTGAACAAGGCTTTTGAGCGAATGTCTAGCTTCAGCAGGGTGAGGCTGAGTATCAAGAATACTAATGCTGATGCTGGTAATGTTTCTTCAAATGTAGGGAGCTCAGGTAGAAATAGAGGATTTGTTTTATTATCAGTTCTTGGAGCATTATGCGCTGTCTTATGGGCATTGGTGGGAACTGTGAGACTGCTGGGGAGATCAATATCCTGGTAAGCTCTGTAAATGGAAGTTTTCGCAGTTATTTATTGGGTAGCTGTAACTTACTGCTTCACCTCAGTGGCACACAGTCCAATTTGGATTTTGCTAATGTAAAAGATGGATTTTTGTTAATGAGGTTCTTCCTCATCATGAATTAATGGTGTGTTTGCATTGCGTTGCCCGGGTTCACGGAATTGATAATCACCAACTGAGGAGGACATTCTGTATCCAATGCTGCCAACTAACAAAGAACCTTTTGGAATTGTGCGTTGGCAAGTAAGCTTTCGAAGAGCGAAGGAAAAGGCTTTGCACGTATTGGAAGCTCTCACGGATTTGATTCGTCTTTTCTTGAATCAAAATCCAAACGGCTTGAATAAACCAAGACCATGTACTAAGATGTATGTACCATTAAGTTTATTTGTGCCAGCGTCGTTCTTATTCTTAAGACTGAAAACTTGGAATTTGAGTTTTTATTATAATTGATTAATAAAAAATATCACTACCCAATAATATTTATTCAATAATATAATAGATGTAAAAAATAATAAAATAATTTTAAAAAATATAATATGATTTATTTATAAAATTGAGTAAAATAGAATTGATTTATATCTCTTTCACCTCACTTTTCTTTTAATAAATAGGGTTACATAGATAATTAGAAAAAAGTTCTATCCTTCTTCGGTGATCCGAATTTTCCTATTATTATCTAAATATAGTAATTTCGAGGGAAAAAAAAAATCTCCAAATAGGAATGTAAGTACTCAAATATTCGCCGGTCAGTCTCTTTAGAGGGTTAGTGATAGTGACAGTAGCAATTTTCTTTGCACTCGATTATTATTATTATTATTATTTCCTCCCTCCCTCTCTCTCTCTCTCTCTCTCTCTCTCTCCAATATAATAAAATTATTGAAATCACAAAAATTATTATTATAATGAATGTCGACTGATAATTTTCCACCTCAAATGTGGATTCCGGGAGAAATACTAAAAGACAAAGGAAAACAATACAATTATAAAAGAATGGTACGGTAGAGAAGGGGGGTATAATGCTTGCCCTTCTGTCTCCGGAAATCTAAACCCACTTTCTGACAGTTGCTGCCTTCTCTCTCTTTCTTTTCTTTTTTCCCTTTCTTTCTCGTACCCTTTTTGTCTTTGGTTTTCGCTTGTCTCCGATTAGACTCTGGAAAATCGCCCAAACAAGGTTTTGGAAAAAAGCAAAAGAAATCGAAGGAAACGCTCCGCCAGCCCTGCCGCCTCGCTCCACCGAATCTTGATTTTCCGATTCATTGACACACATTCACCCCTTGAAGAAGAATTCAAGATTTTCTTTCTTTATTGTATCTATTATACAAAATTATAAGTATTATCATCAGGCGATACCGTTTGTCGCTGTGGATAGGGAGACGTGGAGAAGGGAGAAGATGAAGCACTGCTGCTTCTTCTTCTACTTCTACTTCTTCCCCTTCTCCTGGTTATCTTGCTAGAATTCATGGCCTCCTTTTCTCAGCATCGCTGCGTTTTTGGTACCTTCGACTCTCTAACTCTCTCTTAGCGCCTTTTCTTCAATTTAAGAAGTAGTGCATATGTATTTATGTATGGAGAAATCGATAACTTTAATACGGTCAGTGGGACTCGACAATGACTTTGTATGGAGATTCGGAGTCTGTCAGTCTCTTGTTTGGCCAGTTACTTTCGCTTTCGCGGTAGCTTCACGCTATTAATCGTAATCTTTTGTTTTATTGTGACAGTTGGTAATATACCATATGATGCTACCGAGCAACAGCTCATCGATATTTGCAGAGAGGTCGGCCCTGTCGTGTCCTTTAGGTTAGTTTTCCATCAATTTTGTGCGTGCATGCGTGCGAGCCACGGCATTGCAAATAATGCAGCCCTTTTTAGTTTGAAGCTCGGATTTTTTGTTGCGTGGATCACAATTTCTAGTTTGTGTTTCCGTTTACGATTGGATGATGGTAGACTGGTAAAAAGTTTTGCAATCTTTTAGTTGTTTTTTGCACCCTACACAGCTGTTTTTTGCACGTGTTGGAATATGGAATATGCAGTGCTTCACTGCAGTCTCTCATACATAAACTGGAGGGATGGGGAACGGAGGCTGGCATTTGCAGGAGACCATAGTCTCCAATGAGGCTGCAGGAGTAAATACATCTGAGAGAGTACTCCCAAGATGCGTTAAGGGTCAGATTTGTGGGCTTCTGCTTGAGAAGATGGAGACAGTTTGGGCTAAAGTCTTAGGGGAAAAAAGATAGCTATGCAGCTTTAACAAAGAGGAAGTCGTGATAGTCACAATTAAGAAAATGATCGATATTAAGTAAAGAATGCTTTCATGGAACTGACACAATTATTGTAATTCTTTTGTCCTTTGGGAGTTTCTGAATTTGTTTGAGAGGCCGATTCAAGCCCTAATCTTTCAACAGTAGTGCACTGAATGAAAACAAAATGTTCAGAATCTAGATCAGTTGAAAGTTGATAGTTTTAAGTTGGGGCCATGCCTGATGTGAATTAGTATTATTGACTTGGATGAAGAGATCTTTGGGTGTTGATTTAAATATGTATACTGTTGTGAGATTGTGCTTGTGTTGCATGCTTATTGACGTGCATAACCATTGTTGCTGGGAGAGCTTAGATATAAGTAGCCTTTTAGAGATGTAGATAGGTTGAAAGGGACTGTTGATCAATCATTGAACCAGAACTTGTTTGCTGAACCCGTCCTTCATCATCTATATGACAATCTATATTCTGTAATTGTCCTCTTCTAAAAAGTTTACATTTCCTCGTATTTCAGATTAGTCATTGATAGAGAAACTAAAAAACCCAAAGGTTATGGATTCTGTGAGTACAAGGATGAAGAGACAGCATTGAGTGCTCGCCGTAATCTTCAGGGTTATGAGATCAATGGACGGCAGTTGCGGGTGGATTTTGCTGAAAATGACAAAAATGCGGATAGAAATCGAGAACAGGTAATGCAAACTTGTAGTTGTTGCCTTGACTGCCTATATAATTCCCTTCCTCCTTTTTCTTGAAGTATCACATTGTTGTATCATCCTACCCAATTTGTCTGACTTCAAAATTCAATATTTTCTTTAAGATCACAACTGTTGAGATTATGGAGTAGGATCATATTTAATGGTCACAATCTGTCACATTAGGAGAGTGTCCTAGGCTCAAATCTAGAAAGTGAAAATGTTAGAAACATTTGCCCTAGATAAATGTCTTCTGGATGCAGTATGATAGCTTTGTTTGTGTTCATGTAAAATTCTTCTGGGCTTTTGGTTGGCATGGTGGCTTATAAAGATGTACCTTTTCCCTTGCTAATATTCATAGACCTGCTAGTTGACATTGATGATTATTTTATGTTCAATCAGTTACTCTAGAATAGTTGAATGCTGTCTGCTTTGCCAGAAAAGGTAATAATGGTCTAAATGAGGGTATTAGAAGAAATTCAGATTCAAGAGAAGGTTATTTTCTTTGTTTTCTGTCTACATCAGATCAGCCAGCTTGCTTTCCCTGTAGGGATGCAAAGAAGCTATTTTCCATGGTATTTTTGGTCACACTTTGTGGTGCTATGTTCATTGATTCTTTGGAATTGTTGTGCAACAAATGAATATGAAGAAGCTTTTCCTTTGCCTATTGCATTTCTTTGTACCCTGTGACAAGAGATGCACATCATCATGGTCAGAAGAGGAAAGACAGAATGTGGAAAGTAGTTGATCAAAATAAAAATGATTTATTTTACCTCTTTTCTAGTGTCGTGCTTAGATTTTACTGTGTGATCATTAATTTCTTCAATGCTTGGATTAGTGTCTTATCTTTTATGTCATCTTGTGCTTTTCTAATCTGAGTTCTAGTTGTGTCAAAAGCTGGCTTTGTTTTAAGTTTGTAGTACTGAGGATTGGCTTTGCTTATCTGCAGGGACGTGGAGGACCAGGACTGGCTGCTAGTGTTGGTTAGTGTCTTTGTTCTTCCAACTTCAACACTTTGGGCTTTCTTTTCAGACAGTGAGGTTTAAATCATTTTCATTACTCTGTCAGATCCTCAGAAACAAGTAGGGGGCCCAGCAACTTTTGCGGAATCTGGTCAGCATCAACCAATTGGTCTCCATATAGCAATAACTGCTGCCATGGTCATGGCAGGAACTCTTGGTGGTTCCCAGACCATTGTGCAGTCAAATCAAAATGGCCTTCAGGGTCAGTCAGCACTGGCCAATGATCCATTAACACTTCATCTGGCCAAAATGTCAAGGAGCCAATTGAATGAGATCATTTCTGAGCTGAAGGTATACATCTTGGTAATAGGTGCAGTGTTTTTGTGGTTTGATTTGTAATTCTTTTTGTATGTGCCCTACTGACAGGCAATGGCTACACAAAACCATGAAGCAGCCCGCCAACTATTGATTGACCGACCACAGTTGTTAAAAGCTTTGTTTCAGGTACTCATTTAAAATTTGGCGTTTCCCTGAGCATTTCAGTTCTATAACGTATTCTTCTTGCCCTGATATAATAAAAAAAGTATATTTTTTGCTAAAACTGATAATTGAGGAACATACAATCAATTGTAAACATCAGGGGTTTGAAGTCATTCATTCTTATGTACAACAAAAGGCATTAATATGGAAGTCATGGTATCATCTCTGTCCTGCATCTGCTGCTATTAGGTAGATCGAGTCAAAACTGTCATATATTATTTTTCTGTATAACCTTTGTGTTTGCATTTACTGAGTTTACATTCTGATGTCTTTTCTTGCCTTCAGAACGTGGAATTTATTCACCATCGGTGACATTTTTGCAGGCTCAGATAATGCTAGGAATGGTGACACCGCAAGTGGTTTGTTTCATCCCCTCATGAAATGTAGCTCAGCTTTCTGCTTATTTTTAGAAATCCAGTCACCTTAGTAAAGGTATTAAATTTTGCAGTTGCAGATGCCAAATATTTGGCAGCCTCTAGGTCGATCCTTGTTACCTTCATTGCAAGAGACTCAGCAGCGGCAACCGGCAGTCCAGATTCTTCCTGGTTTAGCCCCTCTTGTACAGACAATGCAGTCAGGCTTGGTGCCTAGAATGCAAGAAGGCCAATTTTCTGCTGGGCCACAAAATTCTTTAGCTGGCCAACCTCCCATGCAGCCTCAAGTCCAGATTTCACAACATGCCAACAATGCTCCTCAACAAGCCTCATTCCCAGGACAATCTGGAGTTCCACCTCTTCACACCTCTGCTGGGCCACAAATTCATGCAACGAATTCCTCATCTTTGAACCAACCAGTTCAACACCCCTTGTTACAACAGCGAGGACAGGTTGGAGCTTTTAGGAATAACTCTCAAGCAGTACTTCCAAATCCAGCCATGCAACCTCTGTCATCAGATGCTTCCTTTAAGGTACCCAACCTTTATGTTATGTCTTACTGTACACTTTCTTTCTGGTTTACTACTTATTATACATATTTGATGAGGATGAGTGCTTTATCTGGGGCTTGGTTTTCTCAATTAGGCTCTTTTAGCTCAGTTATACTCTCTGAAAAATAGTCCTTCTTGCATCCCAACTTTGAATGTAAACCTTGGATTAAATATAAGGAGAGCAGAGAAAGGAAAAGCGAGGATGATGGCTAGGAGGGCTAGATTGAACTGGCTCCTTTTGCTTGGTATTTCATTTGTGAGAGATGGAGCCATGTTCAAGGTACTCGACAAAGACATCTGTAACCCAAAAAAATAATAAAAATAAAATAAAATAAAATAAATTATAGTTTGGTGATTTCCTGTTGTATACTGTCACTCATATTGCTTATGCCTTGATTGAAGCAGACATCCACGAACTCAGTTATATATATTTGATGCTCTACTACATATGCATGCTCATGCACTAGAATTAGATGGATTGAGAGACTTGGACTAGATTAGATGTATGCATGAACATGCAAAGAGATCTAACAAACAGATGTATACATACATGAGCTGATATCTAACTAATTTCATTTTAACAGCCTGGTCCCTCCATATCATCAGGCCTTTTGGGTCCTTTCAGTAAGGATGCCGGTAGATCTGTACAAATTCCTGATAATCCATATGTGAACATGCAAACAAGCACAGTTCATGATTCTAAGGAAGTTAGTAGTCGTCCTTCAAAGCTGTTAAAATTGGATGATGGAAGAAGCATGTCATTCTCAATGGCAGGTTCAAACGTCTCTAATGTCATTGGAAAAGTGCCTGCAAATCCAATTTCTAAGCCAGAAGAGCTGCAGCATTCCGAGAAAAGTTCTCAGGTATGTCTTCTTAGAAATCATATCAGTAGATCACTTAACATTTTTACTTATTAGTTTGATCAACTGGTTTGATTAAGTTTCTGTAAGATGCGAAGTTGGATCATGCATAAAAATGCTCCGGTTTAGAAGCATCAATGGAATCCTGGTGTCTTTTATGTAGACTCCAGAAATTTTGTGATGTAAACCTTTAAAGATGGCTGGTTAGTGTTCTTCCCAATGAAAGCAATACTGCTCTTCCCATTGAAAATATTTATCTCCATCATATCACATACATCCTAGATGCATGTTTTTGGATATTTTGAGATATCTGTAGGACAGAGATTTTTCTTCATGTTTAGAAAAAAGGACATTCCATTAGACAAGACTTCCATACTGTGGGGTCTTGAGAATGGTGATGTGTATGCAAGTTTACCCCTTTTTTCACAAAGAGGCCTGTTTCCGTTACTCAAACTTGTTACATCTAGTTTATAATGAAATAATCTTAATATTACACCAAGGCTTGCCTTTCATAATGTGGGTTTATGAATAGGAACATTTAGGTATGCATAATGTGGGTTTAGGGGTAGCCTTTGGTATGTGTCATTTGTGTCGCAAGGACCAGGTTTTGCACATTTTGATGAGTTATCTCGATATGTTGCTTCTGTCTGTCCCTTTTCATATATAAGCTGGATGAAAAGTGTCATGGTTTCTGATGATTACTCTCAAGTAGCTGGCTACAAAGTCTGCAATTGCATGGCTATAGTTTATGCCAATAGTGAATGAAGATTCAAACCACCATTTTTTGGATCACCCTTGACTAGTGCCCGATTAAAATGAGATTAGTAACATTATAAAAGTCTTGTTGTATTTGTTGGAGTCAGGTTGGCATTTCTTATTCAATAAGGTAGTTAAGCAAATGAGCATGCATTTTCTTTGTGGCATTTGAGTTTCTAATGGCTGATCTTTTCTTTTATGAATTTTGGACCATGCCCAACCTAATTTGAAGGAGCAGTCTGCTTTTCCTTTTCTTTTTGGCGCATCAGAAATACCTGTTCTCTTTTAACGCAATTGATATTGACAGCAAATGATGTCCTGAACTACCACTCTTTCCATTCCTCTTGCAGCTAACACCAGACATGGAGTCTGCCTTACTGCAGCAAGTTCTGAACCTATCGCCAGAGCAGTTGAGTTCATTGCCACTGGAACAGCAGCAACAAGTAATTCAGCTGCAACAGGCACTCAGGGAAGGACAGCTACGGCCTTCGTAGAAAAGGAAAAGGCACCGGTCTCGGATGCATTTGTTATTACCATTGCAGGCAATCCTTCGTATTTAAAAGGAAAATGCCTGCCATTATTTCATCTTCACCGCCGTGCTTGTAACACCATTAGTACCAGAGGGTCCAGTTCTGTATCTGAAATGTGCACCGGTTTTATGCCATCATGTAACATTTATTAGTTTGTCATCAGCAAATGTGGACGAATAAATGAGAAGAAAAGGAAAGGAAATTTTGTGTAACCTTAGTTTCTTCCACCAAGAGCTTTTTGTCTTAGTGCCTTCCGACAGCTGTTTCCTGCACATTGCCGGCTTCACCCATCTTGCACCAGTCATCTAGCGGCCTGTTCAGGGTATAATTGAACGCAAGTTGACAATGAAAAAATAAATAAATAAATAACTGGGTAAATTGACCATAAATTTATTGGAAAATCGTTTTTATCTTTTTTTATTAAATAGTCAAAACAAAGTTTCAAAGAACTACTCCACCGAGAACAATCAGTTTTAGTAATATCTGATCAAACAATATAATCGCTACATGATATAACCATTACATAAAATAAATCTAACAACGGTTTTACTTGGTGGGCGTCATTTATTTTTTACTCTCTTATCGGTTCATCACACCATACACAACTGGTCGGTCTGATATGGAAGCTCGATGCCACCACCACATCCTACTTCACATACAGATCACAGTTTCAGCAGACAAACGAAAGAACAAGCCCTACAACATTTACAAACACACGTAGCCACCGGCTGCAAAACAACCTTAAATAGTCAGGCCACTTCTATGTACTTAACATTCCTGCTCTGCTCGCTCTGTTTCTTAGGAACCATCGCGCTCAAGACACCATTCTCGAGGCTGCACGTGATGTTGTTCAAGTCCACGTTAACTGGGAGCCTGAACCTCCTGGTAAAGGTGCCACGTCGACGCTCCACTCGGTGCCACTTGTCGTCCATTTCCCCTTTCTCCATCCTCCTCTACCCGCTTGTTTGCAGAACGTTCCCCTCTTCCACCTGCACGCTCACCTCGTCTTTCCTCACCCCCGATATGCCCATAAAATTCCATGCAGCTAAGAGTAACATAGACGACCTTCCTGGCTCGCACCCTGCAGGTGACACTAAGGTACGAAAGCCTACCGCAGAATTACGCTAGCAGTCTCCTTGTTTTTCATGTGTCAAAACAAATTTTAAATCTCAAAAAGGGGGACTTCTTAATCAGGTTGGAGTTAATCCAGTTTCTTTAGTTAGATATGTTATCAGTAATTGCGTTAGAATATATGTATTCACCGTTCAAAAAAAATAAAAGTAAAAATAATATATATTTTTTATTATTAATATTGGGTGTCTCAAATAATTTTGTAATTTCTCTGATAAATAAAACTCTAACAAGCAATTTTCAAAAAGTCAATCAACGCCCAAGGGATGGTTTGGGGTTCACACGAAGGAGGGAAAAAAAAAAAACAAGAAACATTACATGGGAATCGGGATGGGGAAAAAAAAAACAATAATATAACGAGTAGAATCTATAGCAATATGCTCAAGAGCTTTGTCAACCAGGCAGATCACCTCGAAAGATATGAGCATCGTCTGTTTCACGCCAGTCAACCCTAGCGTTGGAGAAGACGCTGGTGTCATCACTTTCGCCATCTATAAGGTCTAAGTGGACTTCCAAGCCAAAAGGGTCCCACAAATGGGATGCGAACAGATACGGAAGCACTCCACGCCCCGGCCTCTGCCCAAGCCATGGACCCACCGACGTCGACATTGTTCCTTAGTTTCCTAGTTCCCATGGTTCTTCAAAATTCTTTTCGTCTGGCTTTCTGATTCTCAGCCAACAAACCTCGTCGCCCGCGCGCCTTCTCAATCTTAACGACAATTTTCTGTACAGCTATCTATTATAGAGACCCGACGTTGAATACAGCCATAGGAGCCCCTGTACGCTATTGCATTGCCAAGCTTCTTTGTGCGCGTGGCGCCGCCACTATGACTAGCACAGTTCTGACACGTGCCTGTGCGCATTTCAGCTCGTTCAACGAATTCTCCTGCCGCCGCCCCATTGGTGTCGCCACGCAGAAATCGGCCTTTTGATTTTATGTAGTGGGTGGAGATCACAATAATGATCGAATGATCCAACATCATTTGACAATGCTTAATGCCCCTTGCCTTTAGTCCGTTCATTTTTTGTGGAATATATATTTTAATACTTTTAAAATTAAAAAATATACTTAATAAAAAATAATTATAAAATTAATAAAAGATAATAATTTTTAGAAAACATCACTTTCACTCAAAATAAGTATAAATTATTATTATTTTTTTAAATATTACCACTGTATGGGAAGAAAAAGTGTAAGTTAAAAAAATAATTTTTAAATTATTTTTAAATTTATTAATAATTAATTAATTTTATTAATTATTAATTATTAATTACAAGTTAATTTTATTATTAATTTTTTATTATTTATTGTTAAAATTTATTTTATCTTGTATGAAGAGTTAGATGAAATTTTTTTATATTTTTATTTATAATAATAATTAATTTATATTAAAAATTATAATTTTGTCTTTTTTATTTTATTTTGTAATAATTAAATTTAAAAACATTTTAAAAATATTTTTATTAATATTTATTATAAATAAATTAGTTTTTAATAAATAAATAAATCTAGAAAACAGTGTCGTTGTCCATTAATTGCTATCATTTTTCTTATTCGCAGAGAGAGACTTCCGGGTCCGACTCAAAAGGCAGCAGTTTCGCAAAGAAAACGTCTGTGTCCGTAACTTTTTCTTTTATTTTCAGAATTTAAATGTTTTTCTAACGTTAATATTTCCATCTCAAATTAAAACAAATGACAAAAAAGAAAAAAGAGCGTGAATATATCGGACAGCATCGCAGGTGGCGTGTGGACAGAGGTAAGTCTCAAAGATCGAATGGGCCATCTCTCAAATCGGGGACACGTGGCACTTGTTGACACGGAGTACAAAGAACCCCACCCAATGCCTTCCGAAGTAAATTAATATCATAAATAAATGGACACAAAATAAATCTATTCGTCTTCTTAATTCTTACGCCTTGGATTTATATGAGAGGCTAGGCCCCCGGCTTCCCCGGACAACCAATCAGCACTCCACAGTTCACACACACACACGCACGCACACCGAGACCCTTCTCTCCTCAAGAAAGTGAGAGTTATTAGCATGGCGGATAAAGCAATCCGATTCGGCATAATTGGGTGCGCGGATATTGCCCGGAAGGTTTCCCGGGCGATCACTCTGGCGCCCAACGCCCGGCTCTCCGCCGTCGCCAGCCGCTCCGTGGAGAAAGCTGATGCCTTTGCGAAGGCTAACAACTTCCCTGTAGACGCCAAGATCTACGGCTCCTACGAGTCTCTCCTGGACGACGCGGAAATCGACGCCGTTTACGTGCCTCTGCCTACCAGCCTCCACGTGAAATGGGCCTGCTTGGCTGCTCAGAAGAAGAAGCACATCCTCCTGGAGAAGCCCGTTGGGCTTAACGTCGGGGAGTTCGATCAGATTCTGGAGGCTTGCGAGGCCAACGGCGTGCTGATTATGGATGGCACCATGTGGATGCACCATCCCAGAACTCACAAGATGCGTGACTTTTTGAATGATAAGGAACGCTTCGGTGTGCTCAAAACGGTGCGTTTTACCTCCCCCCTCTCTCTCGCTATGAACTCCTGGATTCGGTCAAAAGGTTCTTTGATTTATGGCGGTTTTGGTCGGATTTCGGCTTTGTGGTATTGACCATTGGACTATGGAACCGAAAAAACTGATTTTTATTTGCTCTGTCTATTGCCATCATCTCTCGATCAGTTAGTTAACCAGTTAAATACATTTGGAGCCAGTCTTATAAGGTTGTGGGAATATGAAACCTTATTTGAGTTGTCTGCGTGTGATGGTTTCTTCTAGCGATGTCTTTATCGATAAGCCACCCCTTTTTTATTTATTGATTCGCAAAGCTAGTTTTCATCCTATCTAATCTCAATGTACTAGTTAAATTGAGTCGTAAACCTCTGTGAATTAGCTGCATTCTGTTTACATAAAGTATATAAATACCGCTGTAAAAGTGCCTCTGTTGCAGAATGAAGTCTGTAAGAATTGACCTTGCATATTCTTGTCTTTGAGTGCTCATTTGTCATCTGCTGATTTAGAATTTCTCTTTTGTTCCATGTTCTTGGTGCTTTAAAACTCCTATTTGTGCCTTGCAGATCCATAGTTGCGTTACATTTGCTGGTGATGAGAATTTTCTTAAAAATGACATTCGCGTAAAGTCAGATCTTGATGGACTCGGTGCCCTCGGTGATGTCGGGTGGTATGCCATTCGAGCAATTCTATGGGCTGCAGACTATGAACTGCCAAAGACTGTAATAGCCATGCGAGGGCCTGTATTGAATGCTGCTGGGGTTCTATTATCTTGTGGGGCTTCTCTACACTGGGAAGATGGGAAAGTAGCAACATTTCATTGTTCTTTCTTATCGCATTTGACCATGTACATTACTGCCATTGGAACAATGGGCACTTTGTACGTCAATGATTTGATCATTCCTTTTGAAGAGAAGGGGGCCTCTTTCACAGCAGCTTCTAAATCCTGCTTCAATGATCTTGTGACTGGTTGGGAACCATTGCCTAGCCAGCACACTGTTGCCACTGATCTTCCCCAGGAAGCCTGCATGGTGAGTGAATTTGCCCGTCTGGTTGGAAATATTAAGGCAAATGGCACAAAACCCGATCAAACATGGTCAATGCGAAGCAGAAGTACACAGCTGATAATAGAAGCCGTGAAGGCATCAATTGAGAAGGGTTTTCAGCCTATTGAGGTTTTAAATTGATTGAAACTGTATCTTTTTAAATGCTTGATCATTTCCTTGAACCAGGCTGCTTATCCGGAACTATGACTGCTTCGGATTAAGATTGTTGCCTGTGCAGTTATACTGCCTGTGTAGTTTGAATATCTACTTGGATGTCTATTCTGCGCTTGTGATCCCAAAGATGTTACTTCTGTAATTCGGTTGTCCAGAATTTTTCTATCATTCTAGGCACTGTGATGCTCGTATTGGTCATCTCATAAACTGGTGCCAGTCTCAAGTCTCAGTTAGACCAGTTTGCAGGCTTGAGGGTCGGCGGACAAGTGACTTGAAATTTGGTTATTTCTTTTGATAATTGCTAGAAATTTATTTTGCATAAAAAAAAATACATGATCTTAAACCCTTGTTCATCAACCTTTCCCTGTATGGTGTGAGGTTTTAGCCTTAGCCATAAGGATTTTCTGCCTATTACAATTGAATTGGAGTGGGCTGCTTTGGCAACGACGTGGCTCAGCCACTATCTAGTACAGTTGTATTACGATGCTTATGAAGCCCCTGAAATGTTATCGTCCCCCATCGTATTGCCACTACCTAAAACCTGTAGGCAGATTTTTTCGCTCCTAATAGCTCACTCCTAAACGCTCTTACCAATTGTCTAACAGCTGACTTCTCAACTATGGGAGGGCATGCCATTTGCCACTGTTGCTCAGGATCAAAGAGAAGAGGAATCAGGTTGCAGAATACGTGGAATACAGTAGAGCAAGCTCTGGATATGATGGGACCATCAACTCATCAAGATCCACCTCATTTATAATCGAGGCTTCTTGTTTTTACTTAAAACTAGAAACAAGGACTTCTATCTCTGTTATTAGAACAGGCTTTAGTTATTAGGACCAAATATGTAGTGGTAAAAAAAATTACCAAAAAACATGTTTGAAATTTTTAGTTAAGCAAAACGTGTCAAACTTTCACACGAATCAAGAAACAATAATTTTCAACGCCTCAACCACAGTAACATGACGTTGTTAGTAAAAGGACCCCACGCTCACAGGGACTTTCACACCGTAATAACGTTAATTCTCTTGAACAACAGAGAAATTTTGGGAAGAACTGGGAGATAAAATGAGCTAGCATGGCCACAAGGCAGTATAATTAACCTATTTTATTGTTTGTTAGCGGAAGTAATCCAAGTCCCATGACTTGATTATATTAAGGGACGGTCAACTTAAGTAGGAAAGAGCTGCCGCGTGGCAAGTTTCAGTATCAGAATACTATAGAACAGAAGCCCATTTTCTCTCCCCTCTTCACGGATTCTCTGTTTTTCCCTCTGCCTCTCATGGGGCCGCTTCTCTTTCTTGATCCATGGTAGAGAAAAGGGAACCAAAAAGAAAAGAAAGAAAACCCATTAATCTTTTTTTATTGATTACTGTTTCTAGACGTTAAAATCTTGATTTCTTGCAGCAAAACTCAAGAGTACAGAGTGATAAGGGGGGAAAAAGAAGAGCCCATATAAATATGTAAGTGTTGTTGAATTTTCCAATACGATTTTTGAGCAGAACTTAAAAAGGCCAAAAAAAGGAAGAAGAGAATAAAATCATAAATCATACAGTTGATTTTGAGGCATTGCATTAATTAATATACACAGCAGTCCTTCCGAGAATCGCAAAAAATGATTGTAGTAGATGTTGGATGTTTGTTTTAACGGACAAATTTTCAAATCTTGAAAGAGAGTCAACGTTTTGTTTAGGACCGTTGACACTGTGTCAACCAATTATGTAAAGGTCCCACGCGGCATAACGTGTGACTCCACGCGGCATGTTCTTCTTTATGTTTCTCTGTTCTTTCTGTTTAGTCTACACGCGGCGTCGTATCGAAGCAGTTATTTCTTTTCTTTGCTTTTTTTAATAATAATAATTTTTATTAAACTGGAGTCCATGCTACTAATTACCTTTTTTACTTTACTTTTTTTTAATGTTAATTTTTCCACCCTCTTGTAAAAAAACTATAAATTCCAGATCTTTAATATTATGCACATAATGATTTAATTAAATTTACAATACTCTGGCTTCGTCTCGCAATCGCGCGAATCTCAATTCTCGCCCGCCGGTTCTGCCTGACTGCTTAATTCAAAGAAAATGATGGCGGAGGATCTCGGCGTCGAAGCCAAGGAAGCCGCCGTACGGGAGGTCGCGAAGCTGTTGCCGCTTCCTGAACTACTGCAGTCCATCGCCTCCATTAAGGCCGATTACACGACGCGCCAACAGGTACCGCAGCTTGCCTTTCTTTGTTCTTCTTCTTCTAGTATTATGCATTTTATGTATTGCCGCGGATTGGATCAAGATTTTGTAAACTTCAATTCATAGTTTTGCTCTCGCACGCTTTTTGATTTATCTTTGTAGCGGTTGTTCTTTGCGGATCTCATTTATTGTTCAATTTGATTTTTATTCTTGTTGTTAATCAGCGTCGCCATATGTGGTTGACCTGGAATTTTCTTTAAGTTCCTATAACCTAATAATTGACTAGGTTTTTAGTAGCGTTTATTCTTCAATTTGATTTTCATTTGTTCTTCAAGATTGGGTTTTGAGTAGCGTGACATTTGTGATTCAACTAAAGTGTGGCCTTGGCTGTTGAATGCTGTAGTAATAATTGGATGCTAATCGGTAATTGTGTGCCTGGAATGTTGTCTGTATGGCATAAGTACGATAATGGTGGCAGGAATAGGGGATAATTTGTGCAGGTTTTTATCACTTTAGCAATTAAGTTACTCATATACATGTTGTTCCTGTGGGTATACTTCAGGCAAATGATGCACAACTTAGTACGATGGTTGCAGAGCAAGTACGTGTGCCAACTAATGTCTTGGCTTTTGCAAGGATTGAGTTATGCTTGTGGTTGTTCTCTATGACGCAGTCTCCTGACTGGACAGTTTTGTGAAACACAGGTTGAACAGGCACAAGGTGGGTTAGAATCACTTGCCTCGTCACAGAAGACAATTAACCAGCTGCGTGAGAACTTTGTTGCCATTGAAAAGTATGTTATCAATGAGACATTTCAAGATATGATTCTGAATTATTAAGGAATTGGTGTTGGTTTCAAATTCTTTGTGACATCTTTTAAGCAATGTTCATGTTTTTTGGCATCTTTGTCTAATTACAATTTTCTTCTGAATCAGGCTTTGTCAAGAATGTCAAACCTTAATTGAAAACCATGATCAGATAAAGCTCCTTAGCAATGCAAGGAATAATCTAAATACAACCTTGAAGGTGGTTTAATCTTGATTTGTTCGGAAATGATTATTCTTTGTGTGGGCAACGTTTTTTTTCACCTGTAATTTAAGCATTAGGCTGTTGGCCATTTTTGCATGTGAATTTTGGCATTGATGATAATGAAGGTTACTGTTTTGTTAACCTCTTGATTTCTTATAGGATGTTGAGGGTATGATGTCCATATCTGTTGAGGCTGCTGAAGCTCAGGAGTCTTTGAGTGATGATAAAGAACTTGTTAACACTTATGAAGTAATGTTGGCTAACTAATTTTTTTCGGCTGTAAATTGTATGAATCTGACATATTTGACTTGCCTATTTATGTTTGGTATATGCTTTTTTTGGCTCTTAATTTGATATAGAGATTATCAGCACTTGATGGGAAGCGAAGGTTTGCATTAGCAGCTGCTGAATCGCATAAAGAAGAGGTTGGAAGATTAAGGTATTTGTTTACTTAAATTCATTTTTCCCTAGCATACTAAAAAAATAACAACCTCATGATCTGCTGAGAACATGTCCTTCTTGTGGACATCTTTTGCCGTGTGGAGTCACAAAAGCAGTGAATCTCAAGGCCACCAGACAGAAATTTTTAATAACATCTCTGTGATGTCAGCATCTCAACTGTTCCAAGCAGCTTGGAATTTGATGATATAGCTGTGTATATGTAGCTCATGTCTTGCATAATTTTGTCCAGCAAATTTATTTGCACACGAATATCTTAAATCTTGGAGTGAATCTAGACATTTGGGCTTACTTACTGGATACAATTGATTTACTTCTGTTATGCTCCTCTTTTGGGCATTCTGTTTATATTGTACAACAAGTAGTCAAGAACATTTGCATCATGGGCCAGTGGATGTTGCTGTAAATATTTTGCTTGATATTACCTTTGTGGATTTTTGCAGCTTTTTGTATACTAACTTAGTCTGTTTTGATGCATAATATGTGATGCCCAGGGAATATTTTGAAGATGTGGATCAAACATGGGAGACCTTTGAGAAAACATTGTGGGGCCATATTTCCAACTTCTATAAGCTTTCAAAAGAGAGGTACATGTTGAAGAGCTGATATGTCATTCGTTATTTTGGTTAAAAAAAAATGTGAATATTTAAGTTGTCTACTAGTCATGAAGATGCATTTGGACAAGGTATTTGTACAAGATTTTCTCCTTTTACCTACATCTGAAGTTAGAATTTTATGTTTGTGCGTGGTCTAATTGGAAATTTTAGCTTGACTGCTGCTTTATATTGCTTCTCCCACATTTTGCTCAAAGATTTTTCTGCATTTCTGCGTCATCTTTTGCAAAACTCGTCCTAGTATAGGTTAGAAATAGGCCATACCATGTTACTTAGCGTTGTGTTTTAGAGAAAATAGTGAGGGATAGGCCTGAATGACAATGGCAGAGAATCACTACGACTTATCTTTTGGATTGGGGTTTTGTTCTGAAGTATGATCCTCAGATATTTAATATGTTTCTGTAACCATATGTTTTGCAAATTAAATGGCCTGTGTAATATAGAACTATTGTTTACAAAGTTCATGCTGAAGTGTAATTTTGGAAAATATAAGCCACATTTGCATTATGATTCTTTTCGTACTCAATTCTGATAACTTTATGTGTCCACTTATCTTGTGCAGCCCACAAACTTTGGTTCGTGCTATAAGGTATGCTGATAAACTCTCTACTCTCCTGTCCTCTTCGTTTGTGATAGCTACTAAGAACATGAGAAATGCCTTTAACTTTTATGTTTTCAAACTTGTTCTCATCTTTTGTGCTATTCAACCAACATAGGGATTAAAGCATAAATGGCATACATGACCAACTATTTTCAGCAAATTCTTTAGCAGTTTTCATCATCTTTTCCCTTCCTCTAGGGTTGTTGAAATGCAAGAAATCCTTGATCAACAAATTGCTGAGGAGGCAGCTGAAGCTGAGGGTGGCGGTGCAATGGCAACAATTGCAAATCCTCGTAGATCTGCCAAGTAAGTATTTCAAGAGATTGCCTTATACTTTATATTTGGTTTCCTTTTCCTTGACTGATATTTTTATGTTATTCTTTTCCATTTTTAAGTTATGTTTCTATGCCGCTTTCCTTACAAACTGCAGAAAATCTACTGCTACAACAGCCTCTTCCAAAAATCTGGCACAACAGAAGTTAAAGATTCAGGGGAAAGGGTATAAGGATAAATGCTATGAGCAAATAAGAAAGTCAGTTGAAGCAAGATTTAACATACTACTAACAGAGGTATTCTTCTTTTAGTTAACTTCGTGTATGGTAGAAAGTAAATACTTACTTCTTATATGATATGTTGTTCTAACAGTAACATATTCATCAGCTTGTCTTTCAAGACCTCAAAGCAGCTTTAGAAGAAGCCCGAACAGTATGTGTACAAGCAGTTCTTAAGCTATATTAGCATTTTCTTTGGTTTTGAGATTGAAAATTTCCGGCACTTTATCACCTTCTTAATTATACTCTCTTATAATCCAAATTATCGTATGTGAATATGTCATAGACAATGGCATAGACTGAAAATTGAAGTGAAAGTATTTCATCTGTGAGTTTACTTAAATGTCAAAAAAAATATTAGTTCCAATGAAATCTTACTTGTCTGGTTTGTCTAATTCAAGGTGATTCTGTCACTGCATTTTGCATCATTTTGCTTGTAAATCTAATGTGGCTCGTCAATCTGTTGCTATAATATTTATGATAATATTCTGTACATTATCTTTTTTCTTGACATTTAGATTGAGGAAGAGCTTGGCGATATTTATGACCATGTGGCCCCATGTTTTCCTCCAAGGTTTGTCCCTTGAGGAACCCATTATATATTGTTAACCAATCTAGATGTGCGTAGATTTCATCACTATCAGTCTTTAATGTGACTCACTTTTATGTAATCACTTCATCTTCCTTGATGAGATGGCTGGTGTAAGCCTTGGATTGCTGTGTTCTATATGAGTTGCTCATTTCTGTGAACCAATAGCTTTTCTAGATGAATACCACATCCATTTCACTACCTGGGAATGACAGATGGATGTGAAAATATAATCTACTATTTTGTAGCTAGAAATCTGTGGGTAGCCTGATAATGATCCTATTATCTTATTAGACTTATTTGAGTGAAATGATCAGACAAAGAATGAATCTACTTGCATAGTAGGTATAGACCTTTGGTCTCTGCCTAATTTCAATCAAGTTTATAGTTTAGCATCTGCTAATGTGTATCTAGTACAGTAAATCCTTAAGTTTATTGTGTTTTAGTCTGGGAAAAAGCTTAAAAGTTCCTAGAATAATTTTGCACCAGAGAAACATTTGCATTTAAATTGTTCTATTGAACCTGTAATTTTGCTGTTGGATCATGCAGTTAGATTTTATGCTTGATCACCTGTTGCCATACTAGTAAAGTCTGATAAACAGCTGCACTTTTAGATGCTGATAAACTTTGGTCTCTAGCTACTTTTATTTCAATTGGTCCCGTACTGCCAGATCTAAGCAATGCAATGAATAGGTATTCATCATTATGACATAAGCTTCAAACTTTTCTTTACTCCATTCAATCTCTGACATTGGCAGATATGAAATATTCCAGCTTATGGTAAATCTATATACTGAGAGGTTTATTCAGATGCTCAGATTACTTAGTGACAGAGCGAATGAACTGTCAAATATTGAGATTTTAAAGGTACTCACTTGATCTTTTAAGGGCTCAAAATATTCTCATATCACACTACAAAAGTGCATACTTGTCCAAGGAGTTGGCATGCTTAATATATCATGTTATATGGCTTGGTCATTAGCCAATTTGACCCTTTGTTAAGGTGCATTACAATGGTATTGATGTCTTTGTAATTGGTATTATGAAGTATTTGTGTTTGCCAAAAAACAGGTTCTGGATTTGCGTTCTGTAGTATTTCATTTTTATAGGCATACACAGGGCTTTGTTGAGTGAACATCATCCATATGGTGATGAATTTCAACATATAATATTGTACTTTAGCATCAAGCATTAGATGCTAATCCAAAACTTAGTCATAAGTATTGTTGTTGATCAAAGTTTGTGTTAAATGGTTACTTTTTTGGCTGTAGTGACAGTGCAAGTCTCCTTTTTTGAATGAGAGGGTGTGACTTGTTAATTTTTTTTAATTTCTGTTCTTTCAATTGTTACCATAAGGGATGGGTTAGGCATTATAGGTACTAATTCTTCTTCAGATCACTTATTTGTCTATTGCAATCTACAACACTAGTTTCTGCTGAAGGTCCTAGCCTGACAAACTATGTGTTTATTCCCTAAATAGTTTCTGCATCCAGGGGCTTGCCGACCATAGAACCTGTGTTCATTCAGTGGATTGCACACAAGTTGAATTTCTTATCCAAAGAAAAGCATTTGTGCATGTTTTGTTGACTTTATTGGAAATTCAATCATGAAAACTTTGATGTGGTTTAGGGTTTAATTTCTTCTCATCCTGGAATCACCTTTATTTGATTTATGATTCCAAGTCCTTCAATTAGGTAACAGGTTGGGTAGTTGAATACCAAGAAAATCTGATTGGGCTTGGTGTTGATGAGTCTCTGGCTCAAGTCTGTTCAGAGAGTGGCTCCATGGATCCTCTCATGAATTCATACGTTAAGAGAATGCAAGCTACAAACAGGGTAATGAGATAGGATCCCATCCTCAATGTGCTTTTACATTTGGAACATATTTTAGCACTTTTCTCACCTGTTGCTTCTGTTCAAATTTTTTTAGAAATGGTATTTAAATATCCTTGAAGCTGATAAGGTACAGCCACCAAAGAAAACAGATGATGGAAAGCTGTACACTCCAGCTGCTGTTGATCTGTTCAGGATTCTAGGGGAGCAGGTTCAAATTGTAAGGGACAATAGCAATGATGTCATGCTATACAGGATATCTTTGGCTATTATTCAGGCAAGTGTGGCAAATTCATGTGTAAATAGTTTTTTAACTTGTATTACTTTGGGGCTGAATTTAAAGTGCTCATGAAAAGCAATATCTGTAAAATATTTTCCACCTCATTTTGAGGGATTTGGTTGTTTATTGAACAGCATTGAGTAGGTTAATTTTTCAAATCATGGTTGTGCCACCCTATGAAGAGGAGTTATGTGTGTTGATTTTCCCGTGCATGCATAACACTCAACAGAATGGCAAGAAAAGATTCATGCCGCTGACTCGGAATAAATTTGGGATTAACTTTCTTCTTGTTGTTGTATGCATAACATTGAATTCCATGAGAGAGATTAGCAGAAATTTATGTCACTGATACCTTTTTGTGCCAATTTCCCATGCCTGTCTTCACCTTTGTCATTTTGCTACCTTTCATTCGACGTATGTTGCTATTGTTTTGGTATTTCTATTCTTATATTGCATTTTAGTTTTCACTCCATGTGTTTCTTCAGGTGATGATAGATTTTCAAGCAGCTGAAAGGAAAAGACTTGGGGAACCTGCTTCTGAAATTGGACTGGAGCCTCTATGCGCAATGGTTTGTTGATCTCTTCTAGTTGTTATTTGTTTATGCTGCAGCTTTTTTGGTAGCTGAGTGCTGTATGATTTAAAGTTTTGTGTCTCTTTCACATGTATACAGATAAACAACAATCTTCGCTGCTACGACCTTGCCATGGAGCTGAGTAACAGCATCATCGAAGCCCTTCCACAAAACTACGCTGAGCAGGTTATTATTAAATGAATTCATTTGTTTTTGTTTTTTTGTTTACCTTTTCCTCCGTTGGGGATTAAGGAGGAGGAGGAATTTTAGAGGGAAGAACATCATGTCCCTTCAGTTCAAAAAAAGAGATGGAGAACATACAGGTATGAATGCACACACCTGTGCATGTGAACACACTTTTATAACAATCTTGCATTTTTAGGGTCCAACTATGTAGATGAGTATGATCTGCATGTTGCTAATGCACAGATTTTCTGGTTTTACCCAGGGCTTCATCACATGCTTCTAAACCTCTATCCTAGTTGCATTCAAATTCTCAGATTAGTTCTTGAAGTTTGTGTTGTGAGAAATTTTCTTCCAGATTTCTCTAGTTTTGAAATTGGATATCTTTTTCGCATTCACAGGTTAATTTTGAAGATACTTGCAAAGGTTTCCTAGAGGTTGCGAAGGTATAAAGTGTGATAAAGTTTTTCTTTTTCCTTTCTTTGCTCCTTGTATTACAGAGTCCCTGATAATGTTCTTTATTTTGTTTGGGTACAAACTGAAAGTGTTAGATGCCCATTGAATCTCATAACATGTACATAATATTGATGGCTTAATCAGGCAAACCTATGCAGTTGATGTGCATATGATGCCTAGAGGACCTTCATTTGATTACCAGTGTCAATTTTGTGTTGTCAAAGTCATGGAAAAAGAGCCATAGCTTTTGTGGAGCTGGGTATGTTGAGGGTGAAACCAACTTATTGATGGGATGAGGGACTTGATGGTGGAAAAGAAATGCAGCACATTTGTTTACTTGCCAATTCATCTACCACATAATTTGATGGCTTTTGGCCTCATTACTTATTCAGCAGAGAGCTTGGTCATTAAAGTCTTTTAATCTTCTGTCCTCTGGATGATCATATTCCTGAAGCTAGCATATTTACTTAGCATACATACAGAAATTTTCAACAGCCTTTCCAGGAAGAGGATAAATCTCATGTATAAAACACTGAATGATGGTAGGAAGCTGTGCATCAAACTGTTCGGGTTATCTTTGAAGATCCAGGAGTGGAGGAGTTACTTGTCAAGCTTTATCAGAAAGGTAAGTACTTTTGACCTGTGTATCCTTTTAGTTTCGATGTCTCGTGGATTTGTCACTTATGCAATCCTTGTATTCTTTTTAATTTATGCAATCTGCACTTCATGTAAGTTAGTCTCCCTTCTGATTGCTGTTCTTCTGCTCTATTGTGCCTTTTTTTCCCTACAATTTTGTAGGACTGTTAATATGGGTGTGGGTTCCTATTTGTTATGTTATACTAGTTCTAATATCCTTTGCAGTGTCTAAGTGGCTCTTTGACTCATACACTTTATGATGGATTAGTTTTTAGTTGCCTTTTCCTGGACCTTGTAATGCTAACATCAACTCTGTATTGGCAATGTTCTCATAAACCTCAAAAAGCCCTCCAATGTGAAATAAGTGTTTTCTCTGACAGAGTAAATATCCCAGACAAAAAACATACCAGTAAAAGGGGGAAACAAAAGATGTGATTTATACACTTTCACAGATGAGGAATTTTCAAAATATAATGCATCATAAAACTTATGGGAAGTCTTCATAAAAAGAGCTTGATGAAAGTTGGGAATATCTTCTTGCAGTTCTGTTAAGGAGAAGCTTGATAACATGTTGCTCTTAACAGTTTTTGACAGCTGCTAAAATTTTATGATTGGAGATTACTCTCCAATAACAACTGGTTGCACATTTACTTTGTATAAATTTCAACAGATGATAAACTCCTTTATTTCCCATGATCTGAGTGAAATTATACCACCTATTTTTTAGAGTGGGTTGAAGGACAGGTCACGGAGTTCCTTGTTGCAACATTTGGTGATTACTTTACGGATGTGAAAATGTAAGTCCAGCATTTCTTTCCTTTTAACTTTTCTGTGCAGACAATGGTTTAAATAGCAACAGTTCCTTCAACAACTTTTTTTCAGTGCAGTACACAGGAAGAGAGAAAGCAACAAAAATGTTGCTGCTTATTTCTGCATATCTGATTATTCACTTTTCAGAAAGAGAAAGTAGTAAAATTTTTCCTTAAGGATCATTAACATTAAACATCACCCTTTTTAAGGGTCATATTTCTCTCTCACCTATGCCCAAAATCAAAAGAATGGATACCATACTTTCTTCTTGCTTAGTGGGTTGCTCTACTAGGACAAGCTTCAAGCAATTCAGAGTTCTCAAAACCCTCCAGAAATCTTCAAAAGGTTAGAAATTAAGACCATGATGCCGGGAGCTGCTTCATAGCAAATGCATAGATGCTAACATTTTCAATGCATTAGCAGTCTTTAACCATTAAAAATCTTGTAGAAGTTGCTTTGTGGTGAGTTTTATGTTCCGAGCATGTACTTATTGAGATGGGACCAATGAGCTTATTGAAATAGGACCAATGAGCTTATAGAGATTCACTTGTGCTTAACATAACTTGCAGTGCAAAAATATGATGAATCAGGCAGGGTTGAAGTTTGACATGTGATAAACAGATCAAAAGCTTTACTTTTCAGAGCTTAGGTCAATGTGTTGTCACTCCTTATGTATGGCAAAGTGACCATCTACAAAGAGGTAGCTTTGAGTCACCAATTTTAAGATGGATTGGTGAATGAGTGTTCATGTTGGGTACAATTTACTTGCAAGCAAATATTATTGGTTTCCCTCTATAAAAAAAGGGGGGAGGTTTCCTGTTTAGATTCTTTCTTTAGTTTGTCAAGAGCAGTACGAGTTTGCCATGTTGTAATATGTTTTCTCCTATTCTACAAACTGTATACTTCAAACCAATAACTGCCATGATTTAAAGTCAGTTTGCTTACACCTTTAGTACCCGTTGTCCCCTTTGAATGCAGATTTATTATAGAATAGAAGTTCATGCTGTGATAATAAGTATGTCCCATATTCTTCTATTTGTTGTAAAGGTAGCAGTAAGGGTAAGGTTACTTCATTGTGACATAGAAGTCACAGGTTCAAGTCATAGAAACAACCTTGTGTGACATGGTGTGGGAGCTTGGTATATTGGGATGCCCTAAAGACAATTGTTTCTAATTGCTTTTGCTTTTTGGTTACCAAGGTACATTGTTTCTAATTGTTGTCACTTTTTGGTTACCAAGGTACATTGAAGAAAGGTCATTTAGGAGATTTGTTGAAGCTTGCCTGGAGGAGACAGTAGTGGTCTATGTTGATCGTCTTCTCACACAGGTTTATGTGAAAATTTAAAGTTGATGTAATGGCTTGTATTTTTTTAACCACTTCTTCATCCCAAATGACTTGTGACTATTGCAGAGAAATTACATCAAGGAAGAGACAATAGAAAGGATGAGGCTAGATGAAGAAGTTATCATGGACTTTTTCAGAGAGTATATTAGCGTCTCTGTAAGTGTTGCTACTTCATTGAGATCCCAGATCCTACATAGCTTATTTCAGTATATGCATATTTTACAATTGACACTTTTGTCAGTTTTTTCTGATCCCAATTTTCTTTGGCCCTTGCTTCAGAAAGTAGAGAGTAGAGTCAGAATACTCAGTGATTTAAGAGAACTTGCTTCAGCTGAGAGCTTGGATACCTTCACACTTATCTATACAAATATTCTTGAGCATCAACCTGACTGCCCGGTAAACATCAATTGTGGTTCTGGTTGGGTTTAATCTTTCAGTGTGGGTCGTAAATGTTTCTCAGCAAGTCCTGTTGGTATTTAAGTGGATTTTAGTTTTAATTGTATGGTAGTGTAAATATTGGCTTCACCTTTTTAGCGATCCATTACTGTTTTCTTGGATGAGAAATAAGATTGTACAAACTGTTTTATGAGATCTCTAAAGTTTTTCACTGAAAATTCCCTCATCTGGCTTCTTTTGCTGCTGCAGCCTGAAGTAGTTGAGAAACTTGTTGGATTGCGAGAAGGCATACCACGGAAAGATGCAAAAGAGGTACTTGCTACTTATGGATGTGCATCTTGATCCATAATCGAGCTTAAAGCCTTCAACAAATGCCATAACCAAATGGCCACACCTGGATAGTCTTTCCAGGGTTTCAAAATGTTCCATCGCAAGCTTCACGATTCAATTTGCACAGGAAATTGGCATGCTTTAGATGGATCTATTCTATTCCATCAATTTTAATTTCGTTCTTCTTCCTTTGTCCTCCAAATTTATTTCCTGTTGTCCTTGCCCCAGGTTGTACAAGAATGCAAAGAAATCTATGAGAACTCACTTATTGATGGGAACCCCACAAAGGCTGGTTTTGTTTTTCCGAGGGTGAAGTGCTTGTCAGCTTCCAAGGGATCCATCTGGCGAAAGCTTACATAGTTCAGCTGTGGGTATCAATAGTTTGTGTGGATCATGAAGAATGTAGTAGATTTTAGTCGGCTCTAGTAATTTCTTGTGATGTAGGGATTGATAATGCGATGGGGGTATTTAAAAAATTAGGGACTGTTATGCCTCTATGTGTAGTGCTGGGGCAGGTGTGCGGGGGCATCGATCCATGGATCCATCGCCATAAATCGGGGCCATGGACAAAGCATTTTTCCGCGCGGTAATCTTTGGCCCCATGATGATAATATGATATTTTAGGTCGAATTCTTTTTGTGGACTACTTTCTCTGTAATTTCATTGTAATTATACATTTGCATCCAATAAATTCAATTTTTATTCATAAAGTAAATTAAATACTTAATGCACTGGGGGATAACCGAAGCCGTCAAAATACAAGGAATTTGTTTTACGCCCGTTACGGTGGGTCGTCGTTGTATTGCCGACATACTGAGACATGCTCTAAATAGGAAAGAAGATAGCATTATAGCATAGAATCAGAGTGGCGCAGCGGAAGCGTGGTGGGCCCATAACCCACAGGTCCCTGGATCGAAACCAGGCTCTGATATGAAGAGGTTTCTATTTTTACCCTGCAAAACGATGACCAATAATTTAATATTTTATTTGCCCACAGCAGGACGATCAATCTAATCCCCGCTTCGCACACAAAAGCAGAACTCAATCACCAAAAAAATCATCAAAAATAGGAAAATAAAAGAAAGATCGTAATTAATAAAATCTGTTGCAAAGTCCCTTATGGAGAGATCTATTGTGTTTACGGGTATTAAAGTTGATCATACGTTGAAGTCTTTTATATTAATTGAGTCCGTTTCTTTTCCGGGGTTGAAGTTAAAATCCAAGGGTTTGGATTCTTGCATGATAGACAACTAGATAAATCAATTACCGTTAAAGGGAAAAAGAAATTAGTTATAGAGAGAGAGAGAGAGACGCAAAAGAAAGAGCTGCTGGGTCACTTTGTAATGATAAGAAGAAGAGCATCGTTTCTTGGATTTTGAGGTTACCGATTCTTTCTTTCGTTTTTTCTTTGCCGCAGGGCCGGGGGGGGGGGGTTGCCGGGGCTGTGGAGGGTGGAGGAGGGGAGGTGGTCGTATCTCTTGAAACTGAACTGCCTTACGATGATACAGTTTAAGTCATTGGCTGTTCAATTAACTACTGATACTGCAAGAGACGTTCTGCACGTGAACTTCCATTGCAGCCCACTTTTCTGTTTTTGATTGTGTTTGATCTCTTGTTTTCCGCTAGGAGATCAGTGGACTTTGTTAACACACATCAGGTTTTCCGGATGTCTTTCAAAACGACAGAAGGATAACCTAAATGCGAGGGGAGAAAGAGAATTTGTAAATTTTACATTTTTTTTCTTAAAAAATAATGCTACGTCATTAATTTGAATTGATGGTATAATATTTATGTCAATTTGCATACGTCCACGTGGCATTACGAGTGACGGTCACGTAGATAGTTTTAATGGAAAATTTCACTTGTGAGTCGATTTTTATCAGCGAAAGTAACTCTGAGTAAAGTAGACACGGATCCAAAAATTGGGTGTATTCTTAATTGACAATCATTTTGCGTAGAACCACTTTTTTTCTTTTTTTTTTTCATAGTCTCAAATGAAAATTTGAATACATTTTTGTTGTTTGCTGTGCTAAAAAATGTTTGAATAATAGTGATTGGAATTTGCTTTTAAAAAAAAGAAATTAAAGAGTAAACTCACTCAGATGGGTAAGAATGCCATTCTATTTGCTCGACAACGTACATAATTCTTATTTTCACCCAAGCAGTGGCAATCTCATGCACAAACATTCAAAGAGGACAAATCGACGAGGTGGTGGCCTAGGGGATAATTGGACCTAAGCGATCCTTTTGGGTCTGTGGTGGCAAGGTCGGTGGCTCGCTAACAGGGAATACCCTTCCAAGACCTTGTGGCAGTGCCGTTGATGGCTGACTGAAAAGGAATGCTCCGCTGGTGGTACGTGATGGTCTTATTGGCTCACTGGCCGGAAGCGTCTCTCCGAAATGTGTCGACCTCACGGTTGAAGACTCGCCGGAAGGGACTGTTTTGCCCAAAGGTAATGGTCTTATGGGTTCACTGACAGGAAATACTCTTCCGCCTTCATTTTGCTGGCTAGTGTAGACACCATGGACCTCAATAGAAACATATCAGTCGTTGACATGTTATATTTAATTTTGTGTATATGTACACAAACGTGAAACTGATATATGTACTATATATATATATATATATATATATATATATATATGAATCGATTGGAGGAGCTTACAGAGGTTGATTTTAAACCGTCCTGCAGAATTCTAGCTTGAACACCTGAACGAATAAAAACATGAAATTGATGGATATTTAAAAAAATAATAAAATTAGGAGTTTGAAAAATTATTCAATATTTGCAAGGCAATAAAAAAGTGGATGCTACTAATAAATGTGTATGATTTGTGCGCATGAATATATATAATTTGGTGTATAATTTATGCACATAAATGTGTATAATTCAAAAGAATTCAGCTATAAAGACAAAGTTTCCTAATTATAAGAGGACTAAACCTCCTTATTTAAGGGGGTGTTAGGGCCCTTTCTTTCCTTTTCTTTTTTTTTTTTCTTTCTCCCAAATTAATGGCCCCCAGCTTTTTCCCAATTCAAAAATAGATGCATTCAAGAGACCTGGAGAAGCCATGGGGTCTAGCTGAAGAAACACTGCTATAAGAACAGCACCCACCAAAGAAGAAGCCATGAGTACGTGCAGAATTGAGATCTTGGGTCCCCCCTTTTTTTTGTTTTTTATGTTTATAATTTGATATCATATATCTCAGTTTACTATGTTGCCTTCACTATTTATACTACTAGTCCACGAAAATGTCTGGACAGCGGAAACGCTGTAAACTTGCAGGAAAAGACGTAAGAAGCACAAATATTGTGACTTTCTCGTTTGGGGGAGATATTTTATATTATAAAGAATAAATTCAGCATTGACATAAAATAAAGATCCTCCATCTAGCAGTACCAAGTGCTTATTTCTCTGAATTTCACTACAATTTCGATCAATATTTCTGTCCTCTTTTCCTCGAGGTCCATGCCGTCTGATATATTAGATACATATTTTGTTATTCAATTATTTTTTAAATTGACTGAGGTAGGCTGAAATAGATAAGATCTCCTTCAATGGTACTTCACGAAATCGAATCATTAAGTGTAGAATTTCAAAGATTTTTGTACACTCACCATCCTATCAGTTGTTTAGAGAAACAATTTGGCTGTTTTTTCAAATGTTTTTTTCCTTAAATTTACATTTCACCATGTATTGTATTTTCATTTTGTTATGAAGAGAATGAACTTTCGCAGCCAAAGTTTCAATTGCATCCAGGAACATTAGGCAACTGATTTGTGTGTGTGTGTTAGCCTTGCACTGATCGTTTTTTACTCCTAGACTTGAGCACAAAACACTAGTGATAATGAAAGACACATGTCTCATCCTTATCCTAAAGATGCTCACGTTGGTGCCTTTAATCAACTTAATTCTTGCATTTTTCAACGAGACTTTGGTAAAAAAGAATGATTATTAAAATCATGAAACGACGGTTTTGTTAATAACAAGCTAAAAGGTTTTAGATTGGCAAGTTTATTAGCCTCACGGGAACTACTAGAGATTTTGAGACAAGTAATCAACTTGATTTTTCGTGAAAAGATCATGATAATGATATGTTTTATGCTAGCCTCGATCTCTATTTAGATTGATAAATTAAGTACCATGCATGGCTATATTTCTTTTCCTTGCGATAGTTATGCATTGTTGTTGTTGGCTATGCTTAAAGATGATAAGAATAATAATGATTAAAATTTGCTTTTAAAGAAAATAGAAAAAAAAAATTAAAAGTAATTCAACTCACTTAGATGAGTAAGAATACCATCTTAATGTATAACTTATTATTATTATTATTATTTTTATTTGCTCAATAACATAGATAATTTCTTATTTTCACCGAGTGGTATAGCAATCCATTCAAAGGATAAAGGGACAAGGTCGGGGGCTAGGGGCTAATTGAACCCAATATCTTGCTGGCCTTTTCTGGTGGCCAAGAGAATGGTTCGCTTACAGGGAATACCCTTCCAGGACTTGCTAGCAGCTTGGTTGACAGATGACCCGAAGGTTGTGTTCTGCTGGTGCTTGGTGGTTTTACAGGCTTGCTGTCAGGAAATACTCTTCCACCTCCATTTTGCTGCAGTGCAGAGGACATGCACACCAACAGAAAAACATCACTTGTTGTGTCTAGATACACGGGCGTGAAATCGTGTCTATAAATATAAATATAACTATATGTATGTATGTATGTAAACGTATGAATCGACTGGAGGAGCTTACAGAGGTTAATTTTAAGCCGTCCTGCAGGATTCTTGCTTCAACACCTGAACAAATAAAAACATGAAAATAATGATATTTCTATTCATTTTGTTTATTTTGAGAATGACCATTTTATTGTTAATGTCCTATGAATTATTATTAAATACAAAATTTTCGTGAAAGAAATGTATTTGGAAAAAATAATAATAATAATAATAATAACGCGTTGTTTTAAAAACTACGCAATAATTGCCAGGCAAGAAAGTGGACGATGCTACTACTAATCGAGTATGCGTGCACGTGAATGTGTAAAATTCAAATAGATGCACTAAAGAGACCTGGAGAAGACATGGGATCCAGCAGAAGAAGCACTGCTACGAGAACAGCAGCCACCGAAGAAGAAGCCATGATGATCATATGCGGAATAGACACCTTGCGTTCCACTTTTCTTTTTCTTTTTTTTTTTTTAAGTTTATAATTTGATATCATATATCTCAGTTTAATATGCTGCCTTCACTATTTAAACTAGTCCATGGAAATGTCTGGCCAGCACGTCAACGCCTGCAGGAAGAGACTAGAGATAGAGACACAATATTCTTATGAGGTGACTTTCTTAATTGGAAGCGATATTAATTCGCAAGGATCGCAATACTTAATATGGTAAAGATTAAATTCAGCTTTAGAGGAAGAAAATCCCAATTTGGCTACAAGGCATCTAAATTCCCTCAACTAACCCCCATAATCAATTGAATCGCCCTTTTGGGCATGACCCACTTACAGTGAAAAATACGCCATCCCTCTCACAAATTTCGCCTGATACCGATTAAAACTACTTTCGGTATCTTTAAATGACTTTGGGGAAGTGGCCTGGCAGTGTGCATGGTACCAACGAATCCCTTCAACCATAGCCACTTCATCACGACGGTCGGCGGTGATATTTTACGAAACCATGACCCATTCGTATTCATAATGCTACCACACCGCAATTAGAAAAATAAAGAGAACATTTTACGGAAAGGGAAAGGGAAAGCTTGTGTTTATTGTAGAGCACCCAGATGAAATAAAAGGCAAGATAGTAAATAGGTCGTGGAGGGTAATGACTATTATTGAGGATCGAATGAATGGCAGGTAAAACTACCAAGCCCTGGGACGGATATCAGATTACGCAGAGTATTAAATTCCATCTGCTCTCTGCTTGTCTTATTGAGTTGATGATCAATACGCAATCACGTGTTAAATTATTGTTGTAACTCTCCGAACTAAGATCTCTGCAGAACCATCTGAGGATGATAACGAATAAATTTTGGAAGTCCACTGTCCATTTCACTCTTAATTCTTGCCTTAACGCTGGGATTGCCTTAAATTGTCAAGTGATGTGCTTCTCACCTTTCTAACATTTCGAAGACAATGGGTTTTCGTGGGTGGCTGGTTTTTTTTTTTTTTTTTTTTTTTTCTGGTTTACACGGAGGGTTCCAGAGGCCAGAACGTCAACGAGAAAAGCAAAACTAAAGGGGGATGATCCCAACAGGTCAGTATCACATCACGCCCGCCATGTCTTATCGAAACAAAAGTAACTTAACGTGCCCTTCACTTTAAAAACTGAAATAAATAGGATCTTAAACAATATTGATGTACTCAATCTATAAATTATCAATCAAATAAAGTCTTCTTTCAAAAGTTTATTTTATATTTTCTGATAAACTTCAGAAACTCCGTAAAAAATTAATCCTAAGCCAACATTTGATAAATTTTTTCTACTCTTTGTCCTATTATTATTATTATTATTATGGCAGAGAAGATTAATCAATTATGGATATTACCAACCATGCTACATTATAATAAAGCCCACTTTCGCCTTGTGGCATTAGGGTACAAGCCTAACCATGTGGCCCAATTGTGATTGGACTCACAAGATCCGAAAGGAACAAGTTGGGGTGTTTTGTATTTTTTTTTTTTTTTTTCCTTACTCTCTTCGATTGATATTATTACGCTAGTTGGCTTGGTTGGTCCAAGAGTCCCGAAGGGCATGCAAGGAGGACCAATTAACAAAAACAAATATGCGAACACGTGCAGTGATCCGGAATTGCACGTGCGCCAGGCCAATTTCTCTCATGTGTGTAGACACTTGCAGACAAAGGCAGCAAAGGCAGTGACCTTTCTGGGAGGCCCTCCACCAATGTCGGGAGATTGCGATTGCTTGGTTCTTCTACGATACTTGCCAATGGATCGTGATATTGTGCGTTAATGTGTCCCATTTTTTAAAGAGTGGATGGCCTTTCAATTTTCGAAGACCCCCCTCCCCATCAAACAAAATGTCTGAATTTATGGATAATTGTCGACTAGCCCTCCTTTCTATAAGCTTACATTTTTATAAACAAACAATTTATTATTCATCTGTCACGGTTTCTATTAGATCTTGAGTTATTTAACAGTGATTGCTGAGTATGCTTTTGGAAATAATAAATTAAAGCTCTTCGATCTACATGAAATTTGTGGGGCCATCGAGAATTATGAACCGTGCTGTTGGTAACACGCTCGTGCCTGTGCCCATCAAGCCTTGGCTCTAAGCTGTTTGACCTTCTTTTTGACCAAAATTTGACTTTAATTCGCCCATCCTTCTCCTTTTTCTTCTTTTCAGAGTTTTAAAGAAGAGCGCCCCATAGATGAGATCTTTGTGACGTGAGACGTCGGTCTCGTGCGAATTTTATGCTTTTTTTTGTTTTATAACGCGTGATGCGTGTATAATAAAAATAATTTATATAAATAATTATCAATTATATATATTTAATATATTTTTAATAATTATATTAATATTGTATTATTTTTATTTTTATTTTTCACATTTTATTATATTTATTTACACATCATATTTTTTTAAAACCAAAAATATGTAAAATTTATAGAGTGCTCACGCGTCACAACATCAGCCACATCTCTCTCTACGTGCGCAACATTTTCCTTCGAAAATTTTCGAGCAAGCCCAAAATGCCACAGAGGATTAAACGCCTAATTATAGACTCGTAAAGGCTCACAGGCCTTGCAGTTTAATTTAAATGAAAGAAATTATTATTTTATTTACCTAAAGAAAATATTTTTTAGATATATTAGTCAACACACTAATTAGTAATATTTGTTAATATTTCTATTTAATATCTTTATAAGATAATTTAATATTTAAATATTATTAAATCTAAATAATTTTTTATATTTAATTTTGATATTAATAAATTTAAAATTTAGTATTACACACTAAATATAAATTTTTATTTTATATTTAAAGATAAATGATAATAACAAAATTAAATTTAAATTAATAATATATATATATATATATATATATATATATATATATATACACAACCAAAATATGACTTTGGATGATAAAGAAAATGCTGTTAGTCTTCAAATAAACTTTCTCTAACACATGTCCTCATCTCTGCAAAAGCAAAAAGTTTTTATGACTCAGGCGTGAGGCCTCGGCAGGTAAATAAGTGCTTACTTCTAAATCTAATCATGGTTTATACTGGGCCCTTTTAACTTTATGCACGCGGTAGAGCAAAAGCATTTGGGGCGTTTGAGAAAAAGAGAGAAAAATTACCTTTCAACAACTGCGAATAAAATTAATTTGATAGTTTAAATGTTTTAAGTTTGGAATTAAGTATTTTATAGTAATAAAATATTTTAGCACGGAATTTCTTAAATCAGACACAAAAAAAAAAAAAAAAACTCAGATGGGGTCGACGTCCAATTAACAGGCTGATAAGTTTGATCAGTTGAATTTTTTAAGGAATTTAGTTGATTTGAAACTTGGTTCCTCGAATCTGATCAAAACTAATAACACTGTGACGATGATGAATTCGATGAAAGTTAGTCGTGTCAAAAATGCTAATAATTTTTAATAATTGATGTTATATGCTTATAAATCTATTCATAAATTGTTGAGCATATCAAAATTTAAGAGTGCCTCTTGTACCGATCGAGGTAATTTCTAGTTAATGTATACAATTAACGGGAAGATAATTAGTTAGTCTCGTATTATTCGTTTTGGAATTCTTATATTAGAATCTCGGAAAAGTGTGAGATCTTAAAAAAAAAAAAAAAAAAAAAGAGTTACTCACTTTGTAAATATCACTGGGAATGATTCCACTAATAAACTCAAAATAAATAAATAAATAAATAAATAAATAAATATATATATATATATATATATATATATATATATATATATATATAATTGATACTAATTAACCTAAATTTTCATGTCAAAAAATGAGTTATGATATTTAAATATATAATAATAAAATTATATATATATTAATATTAAAATTAAATATATAAAAAATATTTAAATTTAATAATATTCAAATAATAAGTATTTTTTAATAAAAATATTAACTAATAATAATAATAATTTTTAATTTTAAGTTATAAACATAATAATTAATATATTTATTATGTACAATTTTTTTTTAAAAAATGCAATTTTTGAAAATTATTGAAAATTCAAACATTATCTTTCATTGAAAAATAATACATATGAATATATCCAGGTCCAGATCGAAGAGTGGGATCGCCCCGATGCCACCGCCAGAAACGGGATGTAGTTGTAATGTCTTACCTTAATTAATTATACACATAATAATTAACCAAGTAATTAAATCTCAATTAAAATTAAATTAACATGCGCGTCAATGAATCCAAAACTATTAGCGTCATCGCTGGAGTCCGCCGAGTGGTTACTTTAAGTCCAAGACTTTGATTAATAATAATAATAATAATAACAAATAAATAAAAGGGGGGGAATTAAATGCCATTATCACCATTTGACCGAATCTGACATGGCAAAGTGTTTTTTTGTGAGTGAGTGGGCCCCACTTATTGGCCCCACCTTCTTAAAAACGGTGTATCCTCCCTTTCTCTTTTTTGTTTTTGGGTCCCGTCATTTTCCACAACGTAAGGCGAATGCGTTGGTTTTTTTGGGACTGCGCCGGGCAGCGGTCAGCCCCCCCGTTCGGGTTTTTGGGTCCCGTCATTTTCTACAACGTAGGGCGAATGCGTTGTGTTTTGTCGGGACTGCGTCGGGCAGCGGGCAGCCCCAGATCCAGTCTCTCTCTCTCTCTCCCCCCATTAATATTGACGTCCAGAAAACTATTAATATCAAAAGAAAAAAAAAAAAAAAAGAAAGAGAGAAAAGAAAAAGATAACCATCTCTGTCTTTGTCTCTCTCTCTTTCTCTCTCCATCAAAACAAACACACACACTTCACTATAAAGTGAAGCTAAAAAGGGGAAGTTTATATCTTTTTCATTTATATACATGGCAAAAGGGAAAGCAAATGTTTTAAAAATTTCCTTCTCCTTTTTAACTACTGGTTTTTAAGTTTCTGATGTTTAGTATTTCTTTTGCTGTTTGCTTTGTGGGGGTAAAAGCTTGTGAGAATGTGAGAGAGAGATAGAGAGAGAAAGAGAGAGGGACAGAGGGAGAGATCAGGATGGCTTGCTTGCTTTTGGATTCGGTGTTGCGGAGGTGATATAGAGGGTAAATAGTGAGGTTAACTTAATGTTTGTGAAGAGAAAAAGCTTAGGGTTTTGTGGTGCTTTTCTTTTTTTTTTTGTTCTTTCAATGTGATGGTGAGTTGGGTTTTGGTCTGTTGTTATTTGGATCTGAGGAGATTAAGGGCTTAAGAAGTGTGTTGTGCTGGTGATGGAGAGGAAGGTTGGGGCCTTTGTTTTTGTTTGGTTTTTCTTGCTGCTGCATCCTTTATGGCTGGTGTTGGGTAACATGGAAGGTGTGCATTAAAGCCTTGTGCTTTCTTTTTCTTTCTGAATATTTGAAGACTTTGATCTTGGTTTTCTGCTTTTTGTGTGGATTTGTGAAATTGGGTGTCTGTTTTTTCTGTTCAGCATTTGTGAGTTTCTTTTTGGCAGTGGAAAATGGGTACTTTCTTGCATTTACTTTTGTATCTACGAGTATTGGTGATCTTGTTGAGCCTTCCATTGTTTGTTGAATTTACTGCTCATATTGGTGAATTTTAATGAAAAAGAGTTAATTTGATTCCATCCTTTGTTGATGGTGGATCAGTGGGGGTTATGGTAGTCTCTGCCATTTATGACTGTGAAACAGCATTTGTTCCATGAAATGCCTTTAGAGTAATTGATGATATCACTTCAGATATTGCTATTTCTCTCTCTCTCTCTCTCTCTCTCTCTCTCACACACACACACACACACAAATTCGATTGTTTTTTTGATCTCTTTTCTTTTTGTACCCCCCTTTTTTTTCTGGATGCCTTTTTGAAGTGCTCCAGATATGAATGGTTCCTCTGTGTGCATTTGAAGGTGAATGGGTAGATTGTTGTACATCAAATAATTGTATGTGAGACTAGTTCTGTATCCACTGGTTTTAGTACTTGCCTAACTTACATAATATGCCTTTGCTGTATCAAGAAAATTTTAGAAGCATACTTGACTTATTGTATTGTGTTTTTGGATTCCTTTTCTAGGGCTTGCCATAGGTGATTAATCTACATAGCAAAAATCACTTCAAATTCATATTCTACTTATCAAGCATTTGGTAAATGGCTTCTAGGAACTCTGTGCATCACTTGCTGGTACATAATTAGGTCATTTATATGTTGTGTGAAATGAGTAGTGTACTGTTCTTCACTGTGAGTGCCTAATTTTTTTTGCTTTGCTTCAAAATAGGTGATGCTTTGCACAGCCTGAGAGCCAACTTGAATGATCCAAACAATGTCCTGCAGAGTTGGGATCCCACCCTTGTCAATCCTTGCACCTGGTTTCATGTTACTTGCAACAATGATAATAGTGTCATAAGAGTGTAAACTTCTTTCTAGTTGATGTTTTTCAAGCCGGCATTTATTACGAAGCTTATAAAATTATGCTCAACTTATGTAAATTGTCCAAAAGATAACTTATATGATATTTCTTCTTCATTTCTCCAGTGATCTTGGAAATGCTGCTTTGTCTGGTCAGCTTGTTCCACTACTTGGCCAGCTTAAGAATTTGCAGTACTTGTAAGTTGTGTGGATTGGCATTTTTCAGACTTTGTTTGTCAAGTCTGTACATCTAATGCTCTGGGAGATTGTGCATGCATGATTCATCTGATCTCATTTTGAACCTTTTTTGTGTGATTCATTAAGAAAGATTGTTAAAATACAGGGAGCTCTACAGTAATAACATAAGTGGACCAATTCCTAGTGATCTTGGGAATCTGACCAACCTAGTGAGCCTGGATCTTTACTTGAATAACTTTACCGGACCCATTCCGGACTCTTTGGGCAAGCTGTCAAAATTGAGATTTCTGTAAGTATATGTACTTGTCCATACATTTGAACATTTCTTTACCTTTTTATTATTCCAAAAACCAACTGTAAAATACACTTTAAGCAGAAGCAACTCTGCCAATTCAAATTTTTGATCCTTTATATGTAGTGTTTTAAATTACTGTTGTGATTAAAGATATGTGCATGTGCCTTTACAGTTTACATTACCTATAAATCAAATTATGTGCCATTGTTAGTTGGATCCTAGTCTTCATGGATTGTCATATTCCTTAACCTGTACTGTGGGCATCTAGGAGTCAAAATATTTGAAGTTTGTAATTGCTGCATCCTAAAACCTTAGCATGCAAACCCATCGCACAAAAAAGCAGGTCTAAAACCCCAAATGAAGTAGGCATGTTCTGTCCTTTACTCTGTGGTTCTGACCCTGTTTAGTTGTAGCCTACATTTGTTGCTGTCTCTTTTCTTGACATTTATTTGACTTTTGTATCTTGATTCGTATTATATCTTACTGCTACTTATTCTCTGTTGTGTTGGTGCAAGGATAGGCGACTTAACAACAACAGCTTGACAGGCCCAATTCCAATGTCATTGATCAATATCACAGCACTTCAAGTATTGTCAGTACCAGTTGCAGTTTTTCATCTCTCTCTCTTTCCCCCTAACACGCACGCACACATGTAGGGCTTCTACTTAATGCAAAATTAAAGTTTTCTGATGCATTTGGATTGCAGGGATCTTTCAAACAATCGTCTTTCTGGAGAGGTCCCAGATAATGGTTCCTTCTCACTGTTCACTCCCATTAGGTTTGCTAGTTGTTGGAATTTTACCTGGCTTCATGTAACAATTCTGGAAACTGTTTTCAAAGGCTTTGTTGTCAATTTGCAGTTTTGCTAACAACTTGGATCTTTGTGGGCCAGTTACCGGGCATCCCTGCCCAGGGTCTCCTCCATTTTCTCCCCCTCCTCCATTTGTCCCACCCCCACCAATCTCTTCACCAGGTAATCTGACCATTGTTGTTTTGATTAAATTCAGGTATTTGTACACTTATATTTTGCATACTCACATCGTGGCCTGTTCAATACTGATTTCTAAGAACAGATGTGGCCAGGAGTTTGGTGTTTGAGTCCATTGACGTGGCATTATTTACCTGCAGAAACTGTTATGTGGTAGAATTTATGCACACCAGCTTATGCCCACTAACATTTTTCTCTTTTTGTGTCCACCAAATTTTTAGGCATGATTATCTTTGGCCTTTTCTCTTTGGTTTGTGTCTAAGCAATTCTTGGAATATTACCATCATCTCTCTCTCTCTCTCTCTCTCTCTCTCTCTCCCTCCCCCACCCTTTCCAGTGCACCTTATTCTTGAAATGATTTGGAATAGAAGAACAATTTTTTTTTTTATTTTCTCGTGGGAATCACAAGTTTGTAGAGCACCCACGTGGTATTCATAAAGTAACAGAAAAAATCATCTTCTGTACATAATTATTGGAAATTTAGTGGTTCAGTAAGCATATTGTTATTCAAAATCATCTTTTGCCCTTTAAGATGCTTCTTTTTTTAGTATCATGTGTGCACTTTAAAATGGAAAATACAGTTGAAAGCTTTATTTACTTGGTCTGTCTGCTAGGGAAATCAGATTCACTGCATCAATGTTGTTGCAATGATCTCAAGAGACTCTGAAAATTGAAATAAATTTTATCATCTTTGTGAAAATGGTTCTTATTAGAAGTGACCTGGCTCATCTAGTTTGCTGATCTTCATATGTTTTCACTGCATGAGACCTCAGGGGGGAATAGTGCCACTGGTGCAATTGCTGGAGGAGTTGCTGCTGGTGCAGCCTTACTTTTTGCTGCTCCTGCAATGGCATTTGCTTGGTGGCGTCGGAGGAAACCTCAAGAATTCTTTTTCGATGTACCTGGTTGGTATTTCAACCATTTCCTGGACAAGTGAAACTTGATGAACAGTTTCATTACTATGCCTTAATACTGTTTTGCAGCTGAAGAGGATCCTGAAGTTCATCTGGGTCAGCTTAAAAGGTTCTCATTGCGAGAACTACAAGTTGCAACTGATAGCTTCAGCAACAAAAACATTCTGGGTAGAGGTGGATTTGGTAAAGTTTACAAAGGGAGATTAGCAGATGGCTCATTGGTGGCTGTAAAACGTCTGAAAGAAGAGCGTACTCCTGGAGGAGAACTGCAGTTTCAAACTGAAGTGGAGATGATAAGTATGGCAGTGCATCGGAATCTTCTACGATTGCGTGGATTTTGCATGACACCAACTGAACGACTGCTAGTCTATCCCTACATGGCTAATGGAAGTGTTGCATCTTGTTTAAGAGGTACAGATTGTTATCCCTTAAATGTGTGTGTGGTTGATATTGTTATTGCTCTTAAACATCTTCTGATGTGATTGGTTCACTTCTTTCATTGACATTTAGTGCCAGTCCCCTTATTCTTCCTAATGAATATCATGATCTATTGATGGTTGTGTTTAGAACGTCCACCCTCGCAGCATCCTCTTGATTGGCCAGCCCGGAAGCGAATTGCATTAGGATCTGCCAGGGGTCTCTCTTACCTGCATGATCATTGTGACCCAAAGATTATTCATCGTGATGTTAAAGCTGCAAACATATTGTTGGATGAGGAATTTGAGGCTGTTGTTGGGGACTTTGGTTTGGCTAAGTTAATGGACTATAAGGATACTCATGTGACTACTGCTGTTCGTGGTACAATTGGACATATAGCACCAGAGTATCTATCTACTGGTAAATCATCAGAGAAAACTGATGTTTTTGGGTATGGGATCATGCTTCTTGAGCTAATTACGGGACAAAGGGCATTTGACCTTGCTCGGCTTGCGAACGATGATGATGTCATGTTGCTAGATTGGGTATGCACACCTCACTATTTTAATTCATTGTTTTTTTTATCTGTTTTGCTTTTGCTTGCTGCCTTGTAATTTCTCGACCATTTGAACCTTGTTAGGAGCTGTGTCTGTGTTCCTAGTGGGCATGGTTTCCTCTCATGGATTTTCTATAGCTGGAAAGTGTTTATGCATATTGTGACGGACGGGTGTATGAGACCCGTCTCCCACAAGGATCTTGGCAAGGATTTTGGGGCATATAAACGTGGATGTTGCACACCCTAAAAGGCTGCATAGGCTGCATTTTGGGGAGAGAGTAATGATCCCATAACAAGTGGTATCAGAGTTAACCCCGACCCTTATTCCGATGTCTCCTGTTAAGCGTTTTGTGTGAAAGGAGTAGGTAAGAGGAGGTCCCGATTCTTGATGAGGACGTCGATGGATTCGGTGGGGGAGAGTGTGATGAACGGATGTATGAGACCTGTCTCCCACAGGGATCTTAGGGCATATAAACGTGGGTGCTGCACACCCTAAAAGACTGCCTTTTGGGGAGAGAATAATGACTCCGTGACAATATGCTCGGAGGTTATGGGATTGTGTTTTCCTAGCAAAAGAAATGAACTAAATTGCAAAATATGCCACAATTGGAACAGAAATGACTTTTTTGTTTGTGGCTTTGTTATATTGGTACTGCCACTACTCTCTGACCAAAACATCCTTTTTCCTAATTTTTCAACCACTAGAAATCAGCTGTTATGATGTTTCTTGTTTCTGAATTCACCAAAAGTGTTTGGGCATACAAGGTTTTGGAAGATTTTCTGTCATTTTAATGTCTGAATAGTATGTTCCTTTGAGGCAACTAGTTGGAATTTTCAAATATGAATGAACAAATGAAATCAAAGGCTCCTGTTATTGGAGTCTGGGGTCTTTGCAGCTGCCCCTGGATCACAGCATAATAACTGGATGAATGATTCTGCTCCTATCTTTGGCCTTTTTATTCCCTTGTTTGATAATGCTGCGAAGCCATAGACATTTATGTATCTGATGCAATTTCTCAGGTGAAAGGGCTGTTGAAGGAGAAAAAGTTAGAAATGCTGGTTGATCCTGATCTACAAAATAACTACGTGGAAGCTGAGGTAGAGCAGCTAATCCAGGTTGCACTACTCTGTACTCAAGGCTCCCCGATGGACCGGCCTAAGATGTCAGAAGTGGTGAGGATGCTCGAAGGAGATGGTTTGGCAGAAAGATGGGATGAGTGGCTGAAGGTGGAAGTTCTCCGCCATGAGTTGGACCTAGCCCCTCATCCTAATTCTGATTGGATTGTCGACTCAACAGAAAATTTGCATGCGGTTGAGTTATCGGGTCCACGGTGACACTGGCACATCCACCAGTGAAAGAGGAAATCAGATCTCACCGCTTATTTTCAATTATAGTCTTAAGCCTTTTGTTTTCCGCTTCCGGGTGGGAACAGCACTCTGGTTCAAGTCTTCATGTAAGCCCATTCTGCATTGTATTCATTATATTTGTGCATATGAGTCGCTTTATTGAGGTGCAATTTGTGGTTGTCTTCTTCTCCTACTAAGAGTCACCACCTTTGTGGCAGACTGGGCCGAAGTTCTCTAACATTTTGCACTGTGCAAGTTTGTGCTCAAAGGTTCTATCATGTCCGTCGGTGGCGCGCATGCACGGAGTCTCCCAGAGGCCTAACTGCAAAATATAAAATTTCGGAAATACCGTTCTGTTCGAAAACAGACATACGCGTTATTCAAAGCTCTGCATTAAGAATGCTAATCGCGGGAAGCTATAAATCTGCTGTGGCGTGACGGTAATCTTGTCTTCGTTGTGGATCATTCTTGCAGACTAGACGTTCTCACGCAAGTGCCCCACCAACCAAGCGTATCAAATCTAACATATGCTTACTGGCCATTTACGATAGTTACTATAAGTGAGCGATCAAAATTTGTGACTCTTTAACGGCCATTCTTTATCATCCCGGGGTTTAGTATCAGGCATTCCAATTCCAGTAAACCTTGAACGTGGTAATGATGTGTAAGTTTCCCTAAAACGGGATCCATATGTTCGCCTACATGAGCAATGACTCCCTGTTAACACTGCAAGTGCACCCTTTCTGCGCGCATGTATATTAACTTTTGAGGTATACAGTGGCCAAATACCCAAAAGATTTTAAAAAAAAAAAAAAAAAAACTAATTTAACGTGCCGACAATGTCACCTTTATACTCACCCTTCGAAGTCACAGAGTTCATCTATGAAACAATTTTGTTTGATAGAAACAGTGATCAAGAATTGGGCTCCGCCGCAGCACTGACCTCGACAAGCCAATTTGCGAGTTTCATTCTTGCGACAGCTTCTTGATGAAAATTCGATCACAAAGTTCAAACCACCACCCCCCACCCCCCCAAAATGGTGTGGAATGAGGGAAGATTCACACGGAAAGGAAATTTTATTGACAGCGACAACGTAAGATCTTTGGACAGAGATCTAGATTTTAGCGGCGTGTTCTAGCATGGACCCTAACAAGGCTTATCAGGTGCCGATACAATTGCGATCTTGGAAAAAAAAATTATCGGAAGACTTGCACAACAACCATTAAACTCGTTAACCAAAAAGAGGAAGAGGGAGAAGGAGAAGGACAAGATGAGATAGAACAGAAAAAGATACACACCAAATTGCACAAATGCCATAACCTTACATCCACCCACCCACTGACCGCAGTGGGGAACAGACACTCACTGACTCGTGGCTCCAAGCTAATGAGTGGAGTGAGAACCATCAGTATGAAATTGAGAACTCGATCCAAGGTTTGAGTTCTGTCTCGTAAACAAACTTGGGTAAGAGAAGTACGGGTCATCATCCATCGAAGTCAATCTCTCTGGCTGATGACAACTAGAAGGAGAATCATATTCCACTTCAATTTTATCGTAAGAAGAAAGCTCAGGTAAGCCTGAAGCCTGACTGTGTACTTGTGCTTGGTGAGAGCCTGGATAACAGTCAGATGCCCCATGCTCTTCATGAGCTTGATGAGAGTCTGAACGACTGAAAATACCATCAGAATCACCCAATGAATGTTGACGATCAAAATGTGCATTTCCAGGGTTTGCAGGTTGATTAGGAATATCTGCATAAAATGGATTCTCGTTGAACTTCTCACTATTTTTCTTGGTCAGCTCGGTAATCCTGGCCTGTGCAAGAGTGGCTGCTGAGCGAGCTGCTGCCGCTGCACGCTCAGCAGTCTCTGCAGCAGTCTGAGCAGCAGCTAAAACATCCTGTAGATCCACATTGGCATCACTTTTTGTCCTCGAGATAGAGGGTGAGGTACTGCTTGGTCTTTCAGATAGTGATGTAGAGGGTGGGGGGGGAGAAACAAATGGTACAAACTGTTTTTCCTCCTTGGCACCTACCACGACATTGGGCACTTCATCCTTGATGACCACTGATTTTTCTTCTTTAGAATTCTCACATTCCAAATGAGTTTTAAATGATGGGTCTTCTGAAGTAGTGGAATGATCTGATGATGCATGGCATGCTTCGACATGTGGAGCAGCTGGCATGGATGGGGATGGGGCTAAATCAGATGCCAGGGTAGCATCAATAACAGGCCGTAATGGCACCTTAGGAACATCAGGGAAATCTAACGAGTCAAAGTCTGTGTCAGAATCAGGCTGTTCGTTGTGGCCACCAGGAGGAGCGTAGTTCAATGATTCATCATGTTTCTCTTTTGGAAGGGGCAACTTAGACCCACTAACAAATTGAGTTGGACCATTCTGACACATAAAAATGGGCATGTGCACACATAAGGAACAAAAAGGGACCGATATCATGACAGGAGGGTAATATTACTCACCAACAGATCCTCGTGTTGTTTAAGGAACTCGGATTCAGAGGCAGCTGGATCCCAATCTAATTCATGCTCTTCGGCAATTTCCTTCAGAAGCTTCAGTTTCAAATCAGGCGAAGGAGCCCGCACAGATAACAGTTCTATTAACTGCAGTAGTTCATAATTGGAAGCATTGAAGCACAAGTTCACAAACTATATCCTTATCATCACAATTAATTCATCATATGAGATAAAACCTCATAATACCTGGCGATTTACACCACATTCGGGCATAAGCTCAGTTGCAGCAGATAAAAATTCCTTCCCATACTTGGAAGCAAACAGCATCTGAACCTGCAGCAACTCTGGCAAATCGGCACATCTTGGCGCAGCAAAACAGACACTTGATATTGCTTCTTTCAAATCTAAGGGACATTCCCTGCAAAAATTTTTCATACTTATCACATTTCCAGGCCATTTTACTTCCCCTTTGTTCCTTTATTCAGCAGTGATTCAAAACAAGTTTTAAGTTTGACAGGCAAAATGGGTATAGACCTAAAACAGCCAAAGTTGCGAAACTTTTATGTCATAAATCCACTACTAGGTGCCTAAGTTCTCCACCAATGTATGGCAAGCAGTACCGTGGCACCTGGACAAAAGCCTAATTTAACCATTGACAGTAGGGCCCTACATTCCAACAGCACAATAACTGGGACACGAATCCAAAAGAAATAGTATTGATGGAACATGAGAAAAAAAATTGCAGAAACTATGACAACGAAACTTTGTTTAAAAGAATGAGGATAACCTTTGCGCTTCAATGATTGGAAGTCGCACACTAATAAGCTCACAGAACAGCTCAATGATCTCTTGTGCAGCCATCATGTTCTCTTCTCGAATTATATGCTCCACCTGAATTGAAAATCAATGATTCCAGACAACCTATTACAATCATTTTTCTAACAATCAAGAATTTCATTTTCCATAAAAGCAAACAAGTTCATAAAACAGTGGTGGTATTACTGAAGGTGCAAGTATACCCGTATACGAGCAGTAGCTTCTTGACCAGTCTCAAGAAGCTTAGCAATGTCCCGACGCATATGCTTGATCTGAACCTCCCTCCTGTTTCTCAGCAACTTTATACGCGGCATTGTCAACTTCAGTAGGGTTTTACTGTATAAGTAAGCAAAACCAGGACCGAAAAAAAAAAAACGTTAATATTATATCTCTAAACCCCATCGCTTAATTCTCCAAAATAATTTTGAGATTTGATTATAAGAAAGCTAATTATTATGCGATTGAAGATTATAAAAAATAAAAAAAAAATACTTAAACAATCAGACAGTTATGTTTTGTTTGGTAGCCAAGAAATTGTAAAGGAAAAGTAAAGGGCACGGTTTCTCAGAACCCAAAAGTTTGAGCTCTTCGTTAAAATTTCCAGCTTTTTCTTAGAAAACAAACAGAACCAAAAATTTCAATCCCGCAGGCAGCTCATAAACACCCATTAAAAATTAATGAAAAAAATTCACAGAAAAAATAAGGAAAAGCTAAAAAACAAAAGGATCGACTAAAGCCAAAAGCCAAAGAGGAGGGAAACAAAGAAAGAAAGAAAGAAAGAAATTACCATTTCGCGGCTTTAAAACCCTTGTTGAAGATTGAATCGAGCATCGACATGCTTTGGATCGGATGATCAGATCCACGTCCCAAATTATAAATTACAAGAACCCAGTTGACGAACAAATTCAAGAATCGGTTGTCTCAATAAAGAAGATACATATGAGAGGTAGGAGGGGATCGTTATTGACTATAAAATTAATTTTGGAATTAATTGGATATCTGAGTGAGAAGAACGGTGGAGGAACAGAGACTTGTCTTTTTTTCTTTTTTTCTTTTTTTACTTTGTATTTTACATAGAAAAACAATCGATAAATAGAGAGAGAACGCGTTGTGTTTTATGATGGAAAAATTATTAAAAAAAAAAATCTATAATTCTGTTTCCTTACTGAGGATGGTTTCCTCGGTACATTTTTTTTTTTTCCGAATGATGAGAAAATATTTTTTTTTTCGACTTACATTCATTTGATTGAGACAAACAAATTGTCGGCGGAAAGAAGGAAAATATTGTATCATTGAGTTTTATATTTATTAATATTAAATTAAATATTAAAATTATATTTAAATAAATAATATTTATTAATAATATATTAAACAAAAAATATTAATAAATAATCTTATTTTCAAATCATACGTAAAATAACCAATATTACAACAATATATATATTTTTTAATTTTTCAAAAAGAAGAAGTCGGCTGTCTTATTATTATTATTTTTTATTTTTTTTTTGGGATATATAGTTGTCTCGCGTTTTGAATTTTTTAGGATGCGATATATTTCAAAAATCCTTAAATCATTCGGATACGATATGATATATTGGGATATGTCTTGCTTTGGGACGTGTCTGAATGAACCACCAGAAATAAGAGTTAAGCGATCTTTTTGTACATTTCTACAGACTTGGTCAAAGATTGGAGGGGCATTGCCTGGGTGGCCACTGAAGCACAGTCATTAGATGCAAGGCAAATCGTCAAATTTGCTAGTGCACAGGTAATAGGTGTTTTTATTCTTTTTTTTTTAAAATTAAATAAAAATAGTAATAAATGATACAAAATATAATTTCACGTAGATAATAATTTTAAAATTCACATTAGCATCAATTTTTAGGAATGCTTTGAGGGGTTAAGTTTTTTTTTTTTTTAATTTTTTCAACAAAGTAAAAGAAAAATAGGCAATTCAATACTCATTCACTAAATAGCCACTGGATGGTCATTAATGAATGATCTTGACCTCTCAGAAGCAACCGCTTTAATTGCCCCACAAAAAGAAGAAAAAAAAAAAAAGCAACAGAAACAGAGCATTAAAACGAGCAATAATCAAGAGACGTTTAAAAATAATAATCATAGTAAAAATAAATAAGCAACGAAAAGACTACGTACAAAAAAAAAAGACCAAAATTAAACGGCCAGCTGAATATCGCCCAAGTCAAGCTGGGCAGCGATGTCCTCCAACTGCTTTTTCACGCTCATATCAATCAACTTGGACCCCGAGCTCCCATACCTAACCGTGAACCCGGCCACCAGACTCGGGTCGTTCACCGTCTTAATCCTCACGTTCTTGGCCCCGGTCAGTTTCTGCACCTGCTTCGCAATCTGCGCCAGGTGCTGCGACTCCAGGTTCACCACCGAGCTCACGACCGCCAGCTCCGTGTCCGTCAATCGGTTGTACACGGTCTCGAATTCTTTCACGATTTCCTTCATCAGGTCCATCCGCTTCGCCTCGATCAAGATGTTGAGGAAATTGGCGGTGTGTGGCTGGAGCTCCGATGACTTGGCCATCTCGTCCACCACCTGGATCTTCTTCTCCGGGTCGATTATCGGGTTCACGAAGAAGTCCAGCACTTGTGGGTCAGAGAACAGCTTCTCGATCTTTTCCATGTCGGCGTGGGTCGCTTCCAGGGTGTTGTTCGACTTCGCCACGTCCGCCAGGGCTGTCGCGTAGCTTCCAGCCGCTGTTACCGACATTTTGGCCCCGGAGGCGCCGCCGCCTCCTCGACGGAGGGCGCAGTGGCTGGCGGCGGCGGAGGTGAGGTTGAGAGAGGGGAAATTGGCGGAGAAAGAGAGCCTTAGAGGTTTTTGAGAAGAGACGGTGCGGCTCGGGAGTCTCGCCGACGGTGGGATTTTAGATTGAATGGAAACGGTGGCGTTTTGGAGAGCTGCCGCCATGGCCGAGGGTATAGAGAAAGAGAGAGTGGGGCAGTGGATCTTGGAAAATTGGTTTGAAATTGGATTGTGGCTGAGAATGGGGAGATGTTGATGGCATTGGACGGTGGAGATTCGGAGAATGGACGGTGAAGAAAATGCGGGTTATCTTGTAAAAGTGAACCACAGCCACTTGTGTCCACCTGGAGGGGGATAAGGAGGTGTGACAAGTGGTGGTGTATTACTGGGCAAAGGAAAGGGTATAATTGGAGTTCAAGGAAGAACTTTTATATTTTCAGAAGATAATAATAAATTAGTTGATTTTCTTTTTTTTTTTTGTTTTCAATTCACAGAGTCGTGTGCAATAAATTAGTTGATTAAGTCTGAATTCCCATTTTTAGTGGGATTAAATGCATATTTAAATTTATTTATTTTTTATAGTATATAATTTTTTTAACGAAATTATACTTATTTTTGTTGAAAAAAAAGATTTTGTTTTTCACGTCATAATCAAAGTTTTTTTTTTCTTTTTTAATTCCTGAGAAACTCAGAATCAGGGCTGCAGATTCAACACTGTTAAGAGAAAGAACAGTGAGTCCCCATTCAGATTTCAGGGTGAAAGAACGGTTAAAAGCGGCAGTAATTTTGCTCACGATTATTAATTTCTAGGTAATATATATAGACAAAGGCGACAGGAATATCGACAAAGCGCGTGGGTGTAAAAGAAGCAAACGAAAAAAACCCTCGAAAAACCTCTACTCGACAGCGGACATTAAGACGCACGCATAGCGCTGACAGCCTTAACCGAAAAGCCGGCGAGGAAATGAACAGCCGAAATTCGGACGAGAAAGAAGATGATCAAGGCGATGTCTTCCTCGACGACTCCGATATCATCCATGAAGTCACGATGGACGACGATGGTTCCTCTCTCTCTCTCTCTCTCTCTCTCTCTCTCGCTCGTTACCGGCGTTTCGATGTACATATGGACGCACTTTCAATTAACTTAATATCTAGCTCTTTTTTGTTGGGTGCAGATCTTCCTGATGCAGACGAAGAGGAGTCTGGTTCGGATAGGGAAAATTCCGGTTTGTGATTTTTTCCAGTTCTGTCGTGTACAATCAATAGCCTACTAGTCGTAACTTCATTCATGATTCCTTTGCGTAATACTTACGTATGTGTCTGTATTATTCTGCTATGGATTGGATTCATGTGAGAGTATTAAAATGCATTTGTAAGTTCGATAACTGATATTTGCTTTCTTTCTTTTTTTTTTTTTTGGTTATGTGTTTTGTAACAGACGAAGATGATTCTATGCACATATTCACTGGTCATAACGGTGAGTTTCTGAATTTATCCATATGTTCCCCGTTTAACTTTTCATTTTCTGTGTTATACATAATCAATTTCTGGAAATTATCTGTTACTGTCGTTGTGTTTTTCTCTCTTTTCTGGTTACTATTTGCTTGTCGAATATGGCAACGAAATATGAAACAACTAAATCGTTTTTACAGAGACTTATGAGAGGGGTGCCTGTATGGAGGCTGAAATTAAATTCATGAATTCATTCTCCATCTTATTGAGCCTTGAGAAAATTTGTCCAATCAACTCAACAAAGGTGTATTAATATTGAAGGGAATTGGCTTCATTTGATTTTGAATACGTGCTTTTTTTTATCTCTTCTGTCAGTCCTCGAGCCTCTTTTCTTCTGATCTTCTTTCACAGCTACATGAATGTAGCTCCTTTTCTTTTGGTACATTGGAAAATAAAGACAGTATAACTCAGCTTCATGGATTGATGTGCCGTCTGTGTATGATAAATCATTCAGTATTCTTGTATTTTTCATCTACACAGGTGAAGTCTATGCAGTTGCCTGCAGCCCAACAGATCCTGCATTAGTGGCAACTGGGAGTGGAGATGACAGGGGGTTTCTTTGGAAGATTGGTCAAGGAGATTGGGCTTCTGAGCTACCGGGTATTGTCATGTTTTGCCAGCCTTTCCTTATGATCTTTATATTGATTATGATTTGTGCTGTATTAGTTTCTCATTGAAGTCAAAGTTAACCTCTGCCCCTTGTTCTGTTAGTTAAAAGATGTGTGTGGCCTTTGATTTTTGACCTTCATTTGTTCTGCAAATTAACCTTGAAGAAATTCTATGCAGGTCATAAGGATTCTGTGACTAGTTTAGCCTTTAGTACTGATGGAAAGTTGCTTGCTTCTGGAGGGTTTGATGGACTTGTCCAAATTTGGGATGCTTCTTCAGGAAACCTTAAATGTCAACTTGACGGTCCTGTACAGGGCATTGAGGTCAACTTATTGTTTGAATGTAGTTTATGTTTTCGGTGATTATTTACACAGATTAAGAAATGATTGTGCAATTTCTCAGTGGGTTAGATGGCATCCAAGAGGTCATCTGGTCTTAGCTGGCTCAGAAGACTGCAGTGTTTGGATGTGGAATGCTGATAAAGTTGCCAATCTTAATGTCTTTTCAGGACATAGCGCTAGTGTAACCTGTGGCGATTTTACTCCTGATGGTAGGTATTAACTTGCTCTGCATTTTTTCCCTTCTTTCTTGTAATAACTGCCATTCAAGCTTAAGTCCTACCATCTTTCTTAGTTGACTTACATTCCTTTGTCCTTTTGCTATCACTTGAGGTAAAACAATCTGTACTGGTTCTGATGATGCAACCTTGAGAATATGGAATCCAAGAAGTGGTGAAATTGTCCATGTTGTGAGAGGTATCTTCCCTGTTTAGTGCTTTTAGAATTAAATTGTATTTTTCTTTTTCTTTTTTTTTGTTTTAAACTTTGGGTACAACCTTTTAGGGTAACATATAAGTAGGTTTTAGACTTCAACAAGTATAGAGGGAAGTCCTGGTCATTTTGTGCAAACCATGATGGCATACTGAATCCATTGAAAGTTTGTTTGTGGGAACTGGAACTATTTAGTTACATTTAACTTTGGTGGGTTAATTTTCTTTCAACATTGAGTTTGATTGTGTGTTTAATTTAGATAAAACTTATTTCTAATGTTCCGAACATGTTACATCAGTGTTGCAATATTGGTTACTCAAATGTTAAAAATTTTTCTCACCAAGTCTCCATGGATTTCTTTTGTAAATGAGTTCAGATAATATATCTCATAGCATATGTTTGGATTCAAATGTGGATTGCTTTTTCATGTTGATGATTGAGGAATTTAAAATTCTGTCCCATCTTGGCCTGGCATCTTTCATCCTATAATGAACACACAAGGGTATTGTTCGCCTTGGTAAAACCCTGGTTCTTGTAGTTGACATCATACCATCTGTCTGCAACTGCTCGTTTAGTTAAAGAGATTCACCTATTGTGACAGTTGCATTACTCTTAGCCAAGAGCTTCCATAGAGACTGATGCTACTTGCCTTCTAAGGGTTTATTTAGCATTCCTGACTACAATGTATTTGCCCTTTAGGTCATCCTTATCACACTGAAGGGCTGACATGCCTGGCATTGAGCTCAGATTCTTCTCTTGTTATTACTGGTTCAAAGGATAATTCTGTCCACATTGTAAATATAACATCCGGAAAGGTTTGTTTTTTGTTTCACCCAACACCTTCATGCTTACTGTTTTTTTTACACTGTTTTTGAGTTTTAGCTATGTGATTTTCTCTTGTCAAAATGTCATATCTCTGGGTAGTGCTTTTCATTTCCCAAGTTCTTGGTGGCCTTGAACTGTTATATCTTTTGTGAGGTTCTTTTCTATCTCATGGATTAGGTGATGCTTGTTGTGAGGTATTTTTTGAATTAGGTGTTGTTTGTTGTGAACCGTTGTCAACCATTCATTTGGCATTTCTGACTACAATATTTGCCCTTTAGGTTATGCTTGTTGTGACAACTATGATACAAGATCTCCCATATATATTGTACAATATAAATGCCTTTGTACTGATGTTTCTACAATTGGAGAGGTTTGGTATTTTGTGCAGTCTAATGCTTGCAATGATGCTGTACTGCTATGTCAGTAGTGCTTTTGGTTGGTATAACATTTGTGTCTATGATCCATGGTTTTGTCTCTCAACATGGTTGGCATGGAGGTAAATATAGCCAATGTGTGGGATATATGCAATGTTTTCACAAAATGTTAACCAATGGTTTTTCATAGCTATTGAATGGTCCCACTTGCACTGTGCTTGCTACAACTTTTTAGCTTTGTTTTTAGTCCTTTCTGCCATGCGGTACGGCATTCATATAATTTTCTGTCCATTTTTTGTTTGAAACACCAATATCTGTATCCATTACCTTCTTTTCTAATTAATTTGCAAAATTAGAAAGGCAATTTATTCATATGTTTATCTGCATTATTTGGTCAAATGAGTGTACTGTTACCTATATTTAATTATTCATAAATTCAATTGTTGCTTTGAACAGGTAGTTAGCTCTTTGGTTTCTCACTTGGATTCAATTGAATGTGTTGGGCTTCAACCAAGGTAGGGTTCCCAGTCTCTGTGTCTCTGCACATTGTGACGGACGGGTGTATGAGACCCGTCTCCCACATCGGATAGGAAG
>CM034050.1:2354289-2377550 GCA_019804595.1 Bruguiera parviflora
ACCCTAAAAGGTTGCCTTTTGGGGAGAGAGTAATGACCCCGTGACAATATGCACTTGTGTTGTCATGGGGAGTAGAGGTGGGAGTAGTTGGAATTGGAATTAGATTTGTGAACTCTCGATTTTCTTATTGCTTACCACTGCCATCCAACTTGTATGTCCTAGAAAAGCATGTCAAAGAGGCATTTTAATTTTTGTGACCAACTTTATTATTCGTTGAGCCCACTGTACATTCATATCTTTAAAATGCACAATGCAGCTCTCCATGGGCTGCAACAGGAAGTATGGATCAGAAACTTATCATCTGGGATCTGCACCATTCATTGCCACGCTGCACTTGTGACCATGAGGTACGTTGGACTATGACCTTTGGCTGTGTTAATGCCAATATTTCTTGCCCCTTTCTCGATGATAAGTTGAACTTTCCATTTTAGATGGACTGATCAGACAAGTGCAGAGGCATGTGGGTTAGCTAGAAATAGTCTTGGGCGTGGGATCTAGGTCTTGGATTAATGTTGCAAATTCTAGGTCTTCATGGGATAAGGATTATGTAACTAGCCCAAGAAATATTAAACTGAAAGTATAAAATGTAAGCAAGGTTTATTTTTTGCATGACAAGAAGTATCTTGTTTGCAGGATGGAGTTACTTGCTTGACATGGCTTAGTTCATCCAGATATGTGGCCACAGGTTGTGTGGATGGAAAAGTGAGATTATGGGATTGTCTCTCCGGTAATTGCGTCCGGATTTTCAGAGGCCACTCGGATGCCATTCAGTCTCTTTCTGTATCTGCTAACGGGGATTTCCTTGTTTCTGTTTCACTTGATGGAACTGCTAGAGTATTTGAGATTGCCGAATTTAAGTAAAGCTAAATAAGTAGCTGACGCATAACATTGTCTGGTCTTCAAATTTCCATGCGGAGAGAAAGTTCAAGATTAATAACGAATATTTACTTATTTACTTCATTTGTGATATAAAGGTCTTGAGTTGTAAAAACTTTTTTTTTTTTTTTTTGGGTCAAAACAAGGGTAAGATTTATGTGTATCCGATCCTCTAAATGCCAGACCCCTGACATTGTGTGTTTCAGGCCTACTACAAATTAAATACCTCTTAATGGATCCAAGGAAAAAAAAAAAAAAAAAAACAGAAAGCATCATACACGTACACGTTTCAAAATGGAAGATGGATAAAACAGAAAGCAACCAAAACCCAATTTAAATAGATCCGCGATCGATGAAGAGCTCGATGACAACATAAGGAACAGAAAAGGCATTTATGCAGACTAATTAACCATCAAAAACTCACTCCAATATCCGAGCAAAGTGCTACTCTTCTAATTTGACAACTTATCCCTACTTCATATGCACGTAAACGACATTTTGGGCATGGTAGAGTCCTATCCGACACTCTTTGGCTTGACAGGTTAACAAGCAAAAGGTCCAAGCCCATCAATGACTAACTGATTACCGAACAAAAACCACAGTTATTTCCTGCATAAACGAGCTATCAATTTGCATGTTTGTGTGCTAGCCATTTCATCAATTGGAAGGTACATGGTAGTATTTCCCTTTACACATGCACCTGTAAACAATAGGGCAAGACTCGGTGGTGCACTTGAAACTTACCATCACCCCCTTGCATGGAATGCATGGTCCACAGGCATGAGAACAATCAGGCAAACTTGATCCTGTTGGGTATAGCTCCATTCCTAGTTCTTCTCTGTCTTCTTCCTACATATACATGGTGAAGATTATTGCTAGCACCTTAAAAGACCTTGTATATCAATCAACATTAAATTATTCTTTAACTTATGAGCCTGTTTATTGCAATACAACACAGACGTATTAGAAACCTTGCGGTACACACGAGCGTTACTACCATCAACAGAAGCAGCTCCTCCATGAATATCTTTCACTGAAATATCTAGCAACGCGCCAAAAATTAACCAGAAGAAACCATTTATTGTTCGTAAGCATACATATATTGCAAGGTATTTGCCTAGTAATAAAAATGTTGCTTAAAGTGATGGGGTGACATGCGGAGGCTTTTACCGATTATGATCAGTGCCATCAACACGAGCATGGTGAGGAAAAATTTTCGTGCCCCACAAAAGAATTTCATATTTTCGTTGGTTACTTGTTGCAGCAACCTAGTTGTAACCTCAAGAGATGTAAATATATGTGTATCAATACTTGTCAAATCGTAAGCATGGAAAGAGAAGTTTCTGATGTTGGCTTTGATGAGAGGGACCGGCTGTTTACATGTTACTATATATATACATATATACACAATTGAAGAAAGGGATTGTTTTTTTTTTTTTTTTTATAATGTAAAGGGAAGTACACCTGATGCAAGTCACATGATCCACGGCTCTGTTTTGAAGGGGTTTCACATGCTTTGGTCAGTGCCCTACAAGAGAAAAAAGAAGAAATTCCAGAGCTTTAAATGAGCTTTCCTGTGTCTGTAAGAGTGGAAATTTGAAACTGATAATTACTAATACTTAAAGCCGCAATAGAAGTTTTGAAATCGATCAAGCTATCAAACTTAAACTAACTTGCCAGACGCTCACACACATCGGCCATTGTCACTTGAAAGCTAAAACTAATTATGGGCCAGGCCGGCAAACAAAGCATATGATATCAAACACTCCTATATTCGGTATCATACGTACTATGCTTTTTAATGGTTATGATTAATACTACGCTTGCTAAATTGATAGAGCGCCGCTAGGACAACACACAAAGTGGGCGGTAGAAGAAAGATGAACGAGAGATGGCAGCGATGTAATTTTATCACCTTTCAATTTCATCTATTTTTAATAGCATTATTTCACCAAAATTTGTCACACCATATATAACCATCATGTGTTCTTTCAAGTATTATCACTATTTTTTTTTTTTAAAGAGATGGTAATATATATATATATATATATAAAGAGAGAAAAATAGAGGAAATAGAATTTGAACTTTTGTCATCTCTCTTAATAAAAGGTCTATAAACTAATTGTTCTAGAAAATGATTGTCACTTTGATAAAAGATATATACAAATTGGGTCTGCGTCTTACACAGTTCATAAAAACATGCAGTCAGTTTGAAAGGGGAGCAACAGGCTACCTATTAGAGATGTTTGAGGAGGGTTCACATGTGACGGAAGGAGGCTTCTGTTCTGTTCAAAAATTTTTATATTATGGGCCCAAAATTGAAGAAACCCTGACATAAACGTGAATATCAGGCCTTCGTTTTAAATGAACTTATTGTTGTCTTCTTTCCAAACCTCTGTGTTGTGCTTATGCCTGCCTGTTGCTCTCTATTTTATTGTTGTTCCCGTCCCATGTTTCCCATTTCTCCCATTTCAGGTAAATGTGGTTTGAATTGACAAGGATAGCTGGCATTCATTCATAACATTTCCAGCCAGTTTTGGCAAAATAAAATTTTCTTTTCTCTTTTTTTTTGTGTGCATCGGAAAAGAAAATAAAATTTTCGTTGAATATATGATTTCTAAGCAATCAAGAGCTTTTAGGCTGTGTATTCACTATTCAATGTGCAAAGTTTTCCAAACCCACCCCAAAAAAAAAAAAAGCTAAAAAATATAGGAGATAATTGTGTGGTAATTGGTATGTCAAATAAATGTGTAAGAAACAACTGGGGGGGGGAATTTCAGATGCGCTGCAACGTCTGGCCATTGGATAACATATTTTCACAGCTTCTATAAAAGCTAAGCATATTTATAAATGAACACAAGATGACACAGGTTGGCACAACACGTTAGATACTCTGATTCGTGGCCTGGCCATAGCCACAACACAAATACTAGTTAAATTATGGTTACATATTTATCATTTTCTGCCAAATGAAGTACAATGCAAGTAATTTTTTGCTGCAGAACGGGTGATTTATGTTTCTAGTTTGCGATTCGGAGCAATCGATTAAGCATAAGCAACATGTCTCCAAACTTCCAATATATATATATATATATATATATATATATATATATATATATATATATATACAATCTCTATTTACCTGAATATTTTCTCCCGATATTTATGGGCCTGGACGCACTCAATCTCGAATGAAACTGGGTAAGTTCGGCAAGTCTATGCTGTGGGTGGATCGGACATGGGCCTAGCTATTGTCTGGGCTCGCTAAAATATTTCCTTTCGGACTGGGTCCAATAATAAAATAAAACCATTCATACTTAAACGGCTCGGGAGGAGTGGACCCCCGACAGAGCTCGGCTTATGCCTTAGATCAAGTTGGTTCGAGCCCAACCAAACACAAAAGTTGAAAAACTCGACCTCCTTGAGGGAAAGCGCTGACGGGTAGGGTCGCATACGCTTTGGGTTCTCCCTATTCATCGACCTTTTCGGGGGATCGGATCCTACAGCATTGGTTTATTAGCGAACCATTACCTGTAACAACTAATTTAATAATAATAATAATAATAATAATAATAATAACAATAATTAAAGAATGTACATGCTTATTGTATATTGGTACGCATATGTGTAAACAAAAAAAAAAAAAAGGTGATGCGTTTGAAGTCCATTTTAGAGACTCTGGCTCCTAACTTTGATTGAGACAGCCAATTTCTAATCTTGAATTTCAAATTTTGAATGCAGTAGTTATTGAAATAAAACCATTTGAAATTTTGAAATCTCGAAACTTCAGTGGGACTTGTAAATAAATAATTATTATTATAATAAAAAAAAAAGAAGAAGAAAGGAACGATCCAAGTGGGACCGTGAAAACAAATAAGGACAAAGCAACTAAATCTTTATTGGTTTAGTTTGCCAATTAACCCTTTTGTTTACTTGGCGGGGTGTTTTTTTTTTTTTTTTTCTCGGATGGTTTATTTATTAATTTAATGGGTGTGGCAGCCGTTTTATGATTGTTACTAATTTAAGCGCAGCATCGATTATTGGGGACAAATTATTACTTAGCGTTTAATTCACGGACCCCGCCTCAGTGGCCACAAAAACGCGCAGCCAGTCACACTGTGCCAAGTCAGCGCGCCCTTTACTTCACGTAGCAAGGGCATATTAGTGAATCCAGAATGTCGCGCCACCTGGCTGCACGAAATTTCTGGGCACCCTAATCAGTTCGCGTCCAAACATATTTAGCTTCTCGACTTCTCCTAGCCCACGACACGTTGGCCACTCGTATGCTTACACGTCACAACATTTCACTAAATTCAAAACGCTAGCGGTGATGTTATAGGTTTTTTCTTTTTGCTTGGTTATTCGTGCAAAGAGCCAATCGGCCAAAAGATTTGTCTGAAGAGAACAACGCTCCCGTCACTAGTTCTGTTAGTTACCGTCAATGCCGTCTTGCGTCTTTTTCAAAAGTTCTTTTTTTTTTTATTATTAATTAAAAAATTTATTAGATTATAAATTATATAATAAAAATATATTTTTTAAAAAAATTTTATATTTCACATATGGTTTAGAATAGAATTCAGATGCGTAGATAAAAATTTTATTTCCCAAAAAACACCCGCCTCCGTGCTTGTTGGCGATCGACCCTCACCAACTACTTTTCAAATGGGGACATATATTCTTTGTTTTTCGCGTGTTTTTTTTGAACGTTGTTGCCATGCATCCCACTACAAGTTGTATGGTAAAAGGGTAGACCGGGTCGTCTCGGCGCCTTTCCTCGTCTGTTTTGAAACTTAACCTTTAATTGGTCCCAGCACGCTGTTCTTCTTCACAATTTTATTCTCTAATATGTTAAAACAAAACTTCTTTTTTTTTTTTTTTTACATTGAAATAGTTAGTAGTTAGTCTGTTAGATGTTGAAAAAAAAAAAAAAGAAAAGAAAATCGTCAGTCTGAAGACGTTACATATAGTGTTTTACGTTGCGGGAGACAAGAAGCCCTCAAATTATCTTACAACTTGCGAGAGAGTTGGAGGAGCAAGGACCCCATAGCTCCTCTGGCCATTCGGGCAACCTCGAGTAGTTTGATGAAAACAATATTTTCTATTTTCCGTCTAATGTATGGGTATTAAATGATCATACTGTGCATATGGTAAATATTAAATATATGAACAAACGAGAGAAGAGTTTTTTTTTTTTAAATAATTTTTTTTTAGGGAAATTGTAATTTCCGAATGAAAGGGAAGTGCCCGATTGCTAATTACTACCTTATTATTATTATTATTATTATTCTTTTTGAGAAAACCTAATTATTGCTTCACGCGTTGAACTGTGAGAACCGCGGAAACAAACAAGCAATCGAACAAGGCTATAAAAAGTACAAGAAGTAGTTAAAAAACGCGTAAAAAGTAATCCGGGTGTGTGTGTGCGCATGGGATTTCTGTTTCGATGTTTTTAAAGAAGTTCACCAACTAATAATATTATTTTTTTACAACCACTTTAATTTTTTTCCATATGTCCACGGCGTGTGAGGTTTGAATTAGATGATAACTATAGTTGATGCACTTTCGTTTTCCCACAAAAACGGTTGCTAGAAATATCAAAATTATAAGTATCAAATAGTCAAGGAATGAAATAAGAATTAAACTAGAATATTCTGTGGTTCCCAGCTTGAAATTGATGCAACAAATTTGAGAAAATTTAGGAGAGACTAAAACGTGTACTTACACGCTTTGATTGATGAGTTGCTCAAGGAAGAAAAAAAGAAAAAATCTTTTTATTCACAATAATAGAACGTAATGCTCTCGTTTGCTTTTGACTTCTTCTCGACTTCTCACGTATCCATTGACTTTCTATTTGGATTATTCTTTTCTTGTTACGTAAACTTATATCCATAAACTTTATATTTTTGTTCACCAATCACTTTTTTAAACAAAAAAAAAAACAAAGAACTTACAATTAAGCATTTAAGCTCATCCGGACTAACTCAAACTCGCCGGCCCGATAAAATGCACATTAAGCTTGATTTTTACAAATGGATATGACCCCCCCCCCGCCCGGCGGGGGGAATGAAATTACATTAAATTACAGCAATTAATGGAATAGACAACTTCACAAACCAAAAAAAATATATATATATATATATATATATATATATATATATTAGCATTGACACTGTGGACTCAAGAGTGGGGCCCCACTTCATTTCGTTTCTTCTACTTCCTTCCATTTTTGCTTCTACCCGTCTCCTCCACCCGGTCAGTCGTCCCCCCTCGCGCTCTCCGTCTCTCTCTCTCTCTCTCTCTCTCTCTCTCTCTCTGCTTTCTCTCCACTGGCGACCCTTTGGGGACTCCAACAAACAAGTTATTTCCTTTTGCATACAAATAAATAAAATAAAATAAAGGAGAAATCTTTGGCTTCAAGAAACAAATTGTGGGGTTCTTCTTCATCCCATCCTTAGGTTTTGCTTGCCAAGGATCTTGAGTGATGGGTTGGATTGCTTTCACAATAAGTGATATATATTACTTATGTTGACTAATTGTTTTACCTTTGTGTGTGTTTCTGTTTTCTTTTCTGCCTTGACGTTTTTGGGGTTGATAAAGATGGCAACTTGTGTATGAATTCTTGGTTCTTTAGTCGATAAAAGTCTTCAGGATTTTACTTTATTGCCATCTTTGGGTTTTCAAGATTGATTTAGAAGGCCTCAACCAACTGGCGAACAATTTTGTTGGTGGGTCTAACGGTTCTTTTTTGTCCAAGATTCTTGGGTTTTCTCTAGACTTGGTTGATCAGTTTGTGTTTCTCCAGTAGAATTGATAGATTCAAGATTTGGGCCATCATTTTGTTGGTTGTTTAGTTTGTTTCTGGTGTAGATTCATCGAGAAGAATTGATCTTGCTCGTTGCGACTTACGTGAGTAGATGGTTGCTGCAACTGGATTTTTGGATCCTTTTGTTCTGTTCTGCAGATTTTTCACTTTCAGGATTTTGCGTAATTTCCTTAGAGATTCTGGGAGATGCAATCCTATCTTTTGATTTTATCTGATCTTGGTTGATAAGGACCTGCCTCTTTTTCTCGTTTGGTTTGCAAATTTTCCTGATCCTGCTTAGTAACTAAGTTTGCTGATTAATCAGGAGCTATGTTCCTTTTTTCTTGATAATCTGTTTTCTTATAGTTACAGAATAAAGTATTGGCTTCTACTGGATGCTTTTTTTTTTCTCTTCCAAATACTTCCAGTTACAATGTAGCGAAATTTGATACGAGTTGTCTGCTTGTTCTTTTGTTTTGCTTCTTATTCTATATATCAAATGCTTTTCATATGTGCTGCTCATTATTTACATGCATTGTGTTATCAATAATTTGACCCCTTTTCCTTAAACCAAACAGGTGATTGAGGGTACACACAGCAACTAGGTGTACCATTTGTCCCTATTGTGGCTCAAAATTGATGAAGTCAAAGGATGGAGAGAAAAAGCTAATAAATGGGAATACTTTACCATCAAACGGTGAAGGAGTCATTCGGCTGTGTAGATTTTGTCAAGAAAAGCAGGAACAAGTACCTACTAAGGATGATTTGACTACATCTGCATTGCCAATGATCAGTCCAACGACTTCTTTGTCCAGCAGTGATCATTCTGTCTCAAGCTGCAGTAAATATCTACCCCTTGCTGTTATGCATATGAGTTTGAAAAAGGATAGCAGCTTGCAGTGTATAATTAATCATGCCTTCCTGTATTATTTCCTCTGCCAGGTGACCTTTTAGTTGATGTAAACACATGTGACGGGTATTCATCACAACCCACACCAGTTCTGGTAGATGTTCCTCTTACTGTTTGTGTTGTTTAGCATATTAACAATGGTTGCTCTGTCTGTTTTTGTTAGGAATGACCAAGAGGATGGTGCAGCAGACAGAGGTAATGGGTTGAATGTGTGCCTGCACCAATTGAGTTTAGATGGGGCTTTAAATGTGGTTGATAGATTCTATACAGGAGAAGAAACTAACTTGAAGGAAATAAATAATTGGATTGATAGAGACACTGCGAGAGCTGTGAAAATAGTGCAAACTGATGACCAAGAAGCAAAAGACAACTGCTCAGAAAATACAGTTGGTTCAGATATACAAAATGGGATTTCCTATTCCAGTGATGAAGTTTTTGAAGCCCAAGTTTGGGAGCCTCCTGAAGCAGAAGACCCAGAGGATGACTTGGAACGTGGTGTGGCTTTTAGTGATGATGAAGACGACGAGTGTGGTGATGGCACAAAATGGGGCAGGCCTAGTTCTTTGAGTAGCTCTGGAGAAGAAGGCAGGGGAAGCCACCGTTTCAAAGAAGAAAAACAAAAGGCGATGGATGAGGTGTTGAATGGGAAATTCAAGATGATTGTGAGTCAACTTCTTAAAACTGAAGGTGTAGCTCCTTCGGGGAAAGATGGTGCAAATTGGGTGGATATAGTTACCACTTTATCATGGGAAGCTGCTTCACTGTTGAAACCTGATGCATTTAATGGGAAAGCAATGGATCCCAGCTGCTGTGTGAAAGTCAAATGCATAGCAACCGGTTCTCAGAATGAAAGGTGAAATGACCTTGCCCGATCTCAAAGTTCTAAGTATGCTTTTCCTCATAAAATTCTCTGTTGTCTCCATTCTCCCAATTGATTAAAGTAGAAAAAGAAGCAAGGAAAACCCACAAACCTGAATCAAGTGGTTGGATCCTCTCTCACACCCACATACACATGTTTGGCTGACTCCCATGAAGAGGCATGTAGCTCTTGTTGCAGCTTTTGACTGTTTGAACATTTAGAGCAGTTCATGAATGCTGTGTTGTATTCAGATTATATTATTCATGTCTAGCTGGTTGGGTCCTCTCTCTCGCTCCACATGCATGCACATATTTGGCTGACACCCCATGTAGCTCTTGTTGCAGCTTTTGACTGTTGGAACATTTAGAATAGTTCATGAATGCTGTGTTGTATTCAGATCATATCATTTGAATACAGATCATTGGATTCATATCTAGCTGAAAAACAACTTTTCTACCCTCTTCTCTATGTAATTTTGGCAATGCCTAAACTTGTCATTCAGCACATGTTTGGGCAATGCTTCTATTTTTTTTTAATCTCTATTTATTTGTTTTTTTTTTCCTGGTTTCTTTTTTTTTCAGTCAGGTGATCAAAGGATGTGTCTTCAAAAAGCGTGCTGCTCACAAGCACATGCCCACTAAGTACAAGAACCCAAGGTTGTTGTTGATCCAGGGTGTGCTTGGTCAGTCTTCAAGTGGATTGTCATCATTCAAAACAATTGAGCAGGTAACAACATCAAATTCCCCCCCCCCCCATTTGCTCATTTAATCCTGCAATGAAACTTTAATAATTCTGTCCATTTTCCCACATATAGGAAAATGATAATGTAAAGTCTATCGTTGAGATGATAGAGATGTGCCATCCAAATGTAGTTTTGGTAGAAAAATCTGTCTCTCGTGATGTCCAAGAGTCCATGCTTGCTAAAGGAATTACATTGGTCTATGACATGAAGCTCCATCGACTGGAAAGGATTGCTCGCTGTACTGGATCACCAATTTTGTCATCTGATGCTTTATTGAGTCAAAAGCTGAAGAAATGCAACTCTTTTCATATTGAAAAATACATAGAGGAGCACACAGTGTTGGTTGAAGGTGGGAAAAAGCCTAGTAAGACATTGATGTTCATTGAGGGCTGTCCTACTCGATTGGGATGCACAGTGAGTAATACATTGTGTTGGTTTTTGTTTTAATAAATTTTATTTACATGCCTCCTTGACTGGAAGTCCGCATCATTTTTGCAGATTTTGTTAAAAGGAAGCCATAGTGAGGAATTGAAGAGGATTAAATGTGTGGTGCAGATTGCTGTTATTGTGGCATATCATTTGATTCTTGAGACTTCATTCCTAGTTGATCAGAATGCAATGTTCTCTACCATTCCTTTTACTGGAGCAGTTGATACCCTAACTAGAAATCGGGAAACTTCTGCTTTAGTAATGGGTGATTCTACTACTGTTGCTGAAGAATGTATTGCTGAAAATCAACCATCTGCAATTGAGTTTCCTATCTATGATGGATTGCATGCAGCAGACTCCCACAATTTAGACATGAGTTCAGAAGGAAATGCTGCATTTTCTTCTATGCCATACGATCCTGCCATTTTTTCGGGGTTTTCCACTCTTTCATCCTCTCTAAAGAAAGTTATAGGGGAAAATTTCCCTCGTGCATCTGTTCCATATCAATCTCTATCTAATTACTTTGGCTTTGGTAGAAAAGAAACTAATGATCAAGCAACAGAAGACATCATGTTTGCAAAGTCTGTGGAGGCTTCTGAACTCAATTGGGACGACAAAGTTGGTAGTGAACAAGGGAAATCAGTTGATGATGGACAATCTCTGTCTCCACTATGCTGTTCAGATGGTACTTTGAATGGGATAATAGATGCTGAAAATAAAGAGGATAAAGTACAATCCAAGGATGACATAAATGCAGTATTGGACTCTCAGAGTATTTTGGTTTTGATGTCTAGCCGGAATGCCTTGAGAGGGACTATGTGTAAGCAAAGTCGCTTTTCACACATCATGTTCTACCGAAACTTTGATGTTCCTCTTGGAAAGTTTCTTCAAGACAATTTGCTTAATCAGGTTTTGTAATTCTTGTTTTAGAGCACTATGGATGTATTTTAAAATATTTCTGTGGCTTAAAATGCAATGCTAAATTGTCCAATTTTTGTTTCGGTCTAATAGTTAATGTATTTTTGAAGTGGAACAATTTTTTTTTTCCTATGGTACATCATTGGAACTTAACTTCATTAATTGAAATGGATTATGCTTTGGGTTATCTTACTCAAGTAACTACAGTTCCCATGCAAGCAGGGGGGTTCAATTAGTTTATAATTGTTTTCTACTATTGGGTAGTCAGGATGCATAGCTTAAAAGGCTGCACTGATGGAAACTGCCGAATTTTGCAGAGAAGCCAGTGCAGCACTTGTGGGGAACTGCCAGAAGCTCACTTCTATTATTATGCACATCATGATAAGCAGCTCATGATAAGGGTTAAACGGCTTCTGAAGCCTTTGCCTGGAAAAGCAGAAGGAAAGCTTTGGATGTGGAGCTGCTGTGGTAAATGCAAACATGACAATGGGATCCTAAGATCTACAAAAAGGGTGATGATTTCCACTGCAGCACGCAATCTTTCCTTTGGAAAATTCTTGGAGCTGAGCTTCTGTTGCCACTTATTATTTGATAGACCATCTAGATGTGGCCATTCCCTGGAGGGAGACTTTGTCTACTTTTTTGGGTATGGAGTAAAATTAGAGTTTTCTTTATTTGCCTTTTTCTCTACATGGTAATGAAAAGAAAGAAAGAGAGGGCAAAAGCAGACTAAGGAAAAAAAGAACAGATGCTTTATGCTTAAGAAATGCAACTTTAACAACAGGAGGATTTCCTTCAGCTGCAGTGTACATTTGACACCAACTCTAAAAATCATAACAGTTGGATGGAAAGTATTGGTTCTGTCTGGAGAATTCAGTGAGATTTCAGCTGTTGTGGGCTGCAATTACTTTCACATGGGTAACTGGGACTTTAGACCAAGTCAACATCAAGCGTGCATGTCTGTTCTCTGCGTACCTGTCCTATATCAGGTTTGTAATATCCTATCTTCTGTCTTGATGGTTTGCAGGTTAGGCACCCTAGCAGCGATGTTCAAATACTCTTCAGTTACAACATACTTTGTGTCTCTGCCACCCATGAAGCTGGAGTTCTTCAATTCAATTAGGCATGAAGCACTCATCAAGGATTTTGAACAAGTATGGCTTTATGATGAAACAAAATCTTGATTTCCAATGATGAGTTGATGTTGATTTAGCCAATAGTGGAGGATGCATTTGTCGTCCCCTCATCTTTTCTTGTGTTCTTGAAATTGGGGAATGTAATTAATAATTCTTTTCATTTGTTCAAGGTGCACTTGAGAGGCTCGTTAATTTTCCGTGGGATTGCAGATGCTCTGGAGAAGTTGAGAGCTCAATTTTCAGACTCCACTCTGAACCTTCGAGGCTCATTGAGAGTGTTTTCTTATATTGAAGATATGCTGAAGGAGGAAAGATCAGAGTTTGAGGTTAGTTTCTTTTCCCCATGTTTGGTTTTGTGCATGTCTCTCCTGAAAAACAAAGAGGAGGCAGGGGATGGGGAACAAAGGGGAAGCTTAAGTTGTTTTTCTCATAAATAAATTACGGAGTGCATGTTGCCTGCGGGACAGAATAACAGAATATTCCAGGAACAGTCGTACTAAAGCTGATAACAATTTTCTCAGTCAAGGAAATGGGAATGCCTGTGCTTGGTCACTTGGTGGGACACAAAATTTCCGTTGCCTCGGGAGGAACTTTTCTTTGCACTAATGAATAAATTTGCGTGTCTCAAAATTGTTGTGTGGCACCTCTTGGCTTTTATATTTTACTTTATGTTCTCTTCGCATGCCATTTTCAACAAGTACTCCCTCTCAATTTATGTTTGTCCGGCTGAAACACCAGTTAAGCATACACGATGCTGTTGCCAAGCATGGGAATACAGGCGATGCTGTCTACAAGCTTCTTACCTTAAACCGTTTGCTGTGGGAGCTTCTTCTTGTATCAATTGTTTGGGAACGGCGTTTGCATTCACTTCTCTTGCCCGATCCTTCAATGATTGGAACTAGTTCCACTTCTAATGCAATGCCAGACCAATTGAATTTGAAGTCAAAGTTTAATGCCTCTTCTGAAGGAGGAAATGAGGGGACCAGAACTACATTGCAAAATGGCAATGCAAAATGCCAGACCAATGAACTCTACAACAGCAATGGCAATTTGATAAATACATTGGATACATCTCTTGAAGCTGATGAATTTTGTTCCAAAAACATTCCATTTGATGGCCGTCTTCAAGAGTCTGTTGAACAAGATGGTATACATGGCTCATCTTCTGTGCAACCTAATGGCCTTATCCACAATCAGACTGGTGATGGTAATTACCATGCAGACAACCCAGCTCTCTGTGGCCATATGCAAGTTGAGAGGACTATTCCAATTGACATAGATGTTGGTAACAGTGATTCTCTTGTTGACCCAGATGCATCTACTAGGGGAACATCTCTGCATTCACTTACATCAAGTTTGGAAAATTCACAAGGGTGGTTCTGGATGCCATTATCAGAAATTCGACAGATATACAAGAAGGATCTTCGGAGAGGTTTCATGCCAAAATTTAAGTCAATCAGTAGCTACCTCCAGAAAAACATATCTGCAGCCTATCAGGTGATCAGTGAGGAAGGCCCAAGGCTGCACATCCCTCTAGGCAACAATGATTATATTGTAAGAGACTATGATGGGGAGCTCTCTAGCATAATTGCTTGTGCTCTGGCATTTTTGGATGATCCACCTGTTTCGACAGAGATTTTCAATGAGGAGGGTAAACAAGATTGCAGCATATCAGCTAAATCAACTGATGGTACACAAATACTGACTCGGGACCCTACCAATATTTCCCCTTGTTTGTCTTCTAATGGATCTTCTGATTCAGATTCACTCTACTCTATGCTGAGTGTTTCTTCAGAAGAGTCACACTTCTCCAGCTTTGATGGATTGAATTTGTTGGAATCTTTGGTTCCTCCAGAAAATTTTAGCCATGAAGTATACCTTGGAGTTGCAAAATCACTTGGGAAGGGAAGATACTCTGTAATTTGTCTTTATGCAAAGCAGTTCCACGATCTCCGGAATCGATGCTGTCTATCTGAGCCTGACTATATTGCTTCACTGAGTCGATGTAAGAATTGGGATGCTAAAGGTGGCAAGAGCAAATCCTTTTTCGCTAAAACACTAGATGATAGGTTCATTATAAAAGAAATTAAGAAGACAGAGTTTGAATCATTTGTGAAGTTCGCCCCTCATTATTTCAAACACATGAATGAGTCATTTGAGTTGGGGAACCAAACTTGTCTTGCTAAAGTTCTTGGAATTTATCAGGTCTGATTCAGTAGATGTTCTTTCAGTTAACTTATGAACAACCTTATCCCTTGTTTTCTAAATGTTTTGATACTTGTAGGTAATAATTCGGCAGACCAAAAGTGGGAAAGAAAGGAGGCATGATCTGATGGTTATGGAGAATCTCACCTTTGGTCGAAACATTACTCGGCAGTATGACCTTAAAGGTGCTCTGCATGCTCGATTCACTTCGGCTGCCGATGGTTCTGGTGATGTTCTTTTGGATCAGAACTTTGTTAACGACATGAACTTGTCTCCACTATATGTTAGTAACAAAGCAAAGCGTCTCTTGGAACGTGCTGTTTGGAATGACACGACTTTCCTTAATGTGAGTCTGTCCTTTATTCTTTCTGTGATTGGACTTTGCCCATAATAGAATCTGCCTGCCTGATTCCAATAGATATTGAAATGAATGAATGAAGAATATTGATGGATATTTGATATAGAACTTGGATTGACCGAGCGAGTGTCACCTTGTGCCCCCCCCCTCATCACAATTTTCCGCTCTGTTCCTTGGACTTGATCTTCTATCTATTTCAGGCTTGGCATTTTACTTGGCTTAAAAATACAATGGTTCATATTTCTCATGTTAAAATTTGTAGGGTGCTAAATGGGTTGTGATGGCTGACCAATTTGTTGTTGTCAATGCAGTCAATCAATGTAATGGATTATTCTTTGCTTGTTGGAGTAGATACTAAACGGCAGGAGCTTGTATGTGGAATTATTGATTATCTTCGACAGTATACGTGGGACAAGCAACTGGAAACATGGGTCAAGTCTTCCCTTGTAGTTCCCAAGAATGTCTTGCCGACCATCATCTCTCCGAGAGAATACAAGAAGAGATTCAGAAAGTTCATGTCGACCCACTTTTTAAGTGTCCCGGATAGTTGGTGCTTGCAGAGATCCTCTAATTGTTGTGAACTCTGTGGCATCAGAGATGGTAGCTCTTCCTATCTCAAGTCACAAATTTAAGAAGGGCTAAAGTGTTTTCTCGCTGTGTTTTGCCTTTTTGATCAATGAACTTTCTACTTCCAAGTTAGTGCCTCAATTTTTTAGCAGCTGTATGATAGTGTATATACACCTGATGGTGACAATAATATAGTTGCCCCATTATTTGGCAACTTCTAGTAAATTTTGCCTTGAGAAAAAGTGTAGAGTGAAGAAAAGATGCAAGCTATTGTTGAAAGATTTCTCATGTGTTTATTTGAAAGAGTTCTCGTATGTTTATTCATGACATATGCTTTGTTGGTCATTGACCGTGGGTCTATTCCTGTTTCGCATCATCAGTTGGCATATATTCCAAATTGGCCAACTAATTTTTGTTGATTATGAAATTAATGTCGACAATTATGTTTGCCTGTATTTAAGCTTGAATATGTAAGTATTTTCGTTACTGGGGGAGCTTTGTAAAAAACATTTGAAATTGGAATGTAGCATTAGTGGCTCATTCACTTTTGTAGCCCTTGTGTCCTCGACATGCATTCTTCGTTTAAATAGTTACCCTTTGGGGCTTAGAAGCTCTTTATCGGGCCCTCGCACCATTAAATTACTCTTTCTAATGTGCCTTACGACTTTGCCATATTTTTGCTCAACGGTTATAGGGTCTTTTTCCATAAACTTGAATTTGTATTCGAAAAAATGCCAACCCTTTTCAAATCTTCTGCCAAGCATTTCTTTTTTGTAGCGACTTCTCTGTCTTGGTTAATGCAAAGCACGCACGAATAATGCAATTGAAACAGAGATTTCTTCTGGCATTCAAATGGATGAGAAGGGAAGGGAAACTTCCACATATGCCACCCACGATTACAAAAGGCAAGAAGAGCACAGCAGAGAGGAACCGAATAAGCCATTGGATTATACGCTGAGATGGGCAGGTCTCTTGCATGCATCCCTAACCTTGATTGCATTTCTTGCCTTTGCTGGATCACACGGCTGTGTGGCGAGGATTTACCATCCAGGAATGCCCAGGAAGGTCATTAACTCTTCCCTCCTGTCATTGGGTCCGTGATCAGTGTCCTGCTCGTATTGCTTCCCTCCAAAAGAAGAGGACTCGGGTACCCTTTTTCGCTACAAAGGGATGCTTTGTATTCAAGATGCTAACCCCTTTTTCACGGCAAATGGGATGCCAAGAATTGGAGAGTGAAATAGACATGAAGGGTTCGATGAGAGGTGCACAAAGTGCAAAGATTGTAATCATCAAATTCTTTGAATCAAGCAATCATTAAATTGATTGCCCTTCAAAGGCGAAACACATTTGGGCTATTATAATACAAGAAATTGAAGGAGAGGAGGCAAAATAAAATGACTGCTTTAAGTACAATGGCATCGCAAAGGAACTGACACACCAGGTGGCTTTCTTTTCTCTCTAACAATGGCCTCCTTAATCATGGGCAATTTTTGGTGTATCTTTTTCCATATATAATTCACTGCACCATCTGGAGGAATTGGTCCAATGCCACCGGGATGGCCACTATCATACTCAAATATTGGCTGAACTTCGGCCATTTTTAGGCGAAAATCATCTCTTTGCTTCTCTGAGATACTTCTAAGATAACCCACAAGATAATTTGGTTTCAAGGCATCGTTAACTGCCACAAAAACTGAGAATTTCAAGAAATCCACCATTCCTTCAAATGGGAGCTCAACATTGTCGCTCACAATAACAGGTATACAGAGACTTTGGATAGCATCAAATAGTCGGCAAGAAGTGGGAGTGTCCCCAGCTGGGTGTAAACAAAATTCTGACGTTCTCATTCCTCTGATTGACTGCTCCCTCCCAGTGGCATTAGGGAAGCCTTCTTCCATGACAACTCCAGGTTCATTAACCAACAAGTCCCATAGTTTTCCTCGAACTACACCTCCCTGTTAAGCAAAAAATTCAAAAAGAGTATATAAATCAGCTACCAAAACAGAAGGGAACTGAGATGTCTCAATTGATGTGATGAAAATGCATGAACATCAAGTATGACACAATTCTTTTTTTCTTTTTCTTTTTTTCTCTATACATCTTCTCCTTATGTTTTCAGTCTGCTACAGCATGCACAACATACATAAACAGTAAAGCAAGAGCAAATGAGTCTAACAGATCTTCATTGTCATGATTACTGAATTGCAGGAGCTTGAAGAAAAACAAAGTGCTGCTAGTCTTTAGAAATTTTTTAAAAAAAGGAAGCAATACCAACCCGGTGCCGATGTTTGGCTCCTTTAAAGTAAAGGAGAGTTTGGCGTTTCTTGTCTTCTGACAAATGCAATCTAGGAAGCAGATGTGTATATGGAACAATTACATCCTTAAGCAGTGACACTTGGGTGTGATGTATCATATCCGAAGAGCTACCATTGGACAACTTTGAGTCAAGCCTATACCACCCACCAAAGTCCACCACCAGCAGGACAGCAGGTGCTATTTCAGCTCTCACATGCCACATTGCGACTGGGTCTGCCAAAGAATGCTTCAAGTTTTAACACAACCTGACAATCCAGAGACTAGATCATAAGCTGCTAAAGTATGCAGAACAGCTCTATTTTCAGGCTTGGGTGGTAGGAGAAGTAATAGAATCATTCTGATTCCACTGCTAGATCAATGTATCTCATAAATTCAATGAAGTTGAAAAAAAAGGCCTAAGTTTTAACAGCAGAAAAGTCTCAAAATTTCAAAATTCCCACTTCCCTCGGTGAAAAAAAAAAAAAAAATGTAGCAGAAGTTATTGCCATTGAGTCACAAAAGCAACAACCACTCTTATGCAAACCAAGTTGACCAACTTTCGACGGTAACAAAAATGCACCAAGACAAGCTAAATCCCAATATCGGACAGTTGCCACATAATTCATCTGATTTACAAGTTCAAAGATCGTGATCAATCACATCCAGCCGTAGCCGCATCTAATAAATCGATAAATTCATCACACATATAACTCAAAATAAAACAACAAACACCACAAAGAAAAACCAAGCTAGTCTCAACGCATTGTTACACATGGACAGAAACAATCAGCAAACTAGAACAACCTTCACAGAATCTTTAACAGCTCGAATTTTATATGAAAGAAAAAAAAAACAGAGAGAATCTGCAAAAGAAAGCGATCAAAAACGGCAGAAAGTACCTGTAAGAACAAAAACATGATCCTTGCCACCAGACCGCTTCCAGGCCTCGGAACTCGTGACCAACCGGACCAATTCCTTCTGTCTTTGGTAATCCTCATTTCCTTCCTTCTTCCTAAACGTGGCCTTCCCCTTGGCAAGCTCCATCTCCGCACTCAGCGTAGCGAAGAACGGCACGAAAACCACATCAGCCTCCTGTTCGTCGAACACCCTTTTGGCAAACGATCGGGTCCTCAAATTCTCCGGGGTCATCAGGTCTCCGGTTATCCAGTACTCCGCGCTGTATTGCTTGATCAGTGGATTCTCCGGATAAGGAGGGAAACGGCCTGGCCTGGTTCGGATTCCGGAATGGAGATCCGGGTCGGAGCTGATGCGGGAATCGGATTGAAAAGCGGACCAGTAGCGACCCAGCAGGCCGTAGTTGAAAGATCTGGGGAGGTCTGCAACATAGACTTTGAGGGAATATTGGGGGACTTGGAGGGCATTTTGGGGATCGGAGAAAGAGGAGTCTGAGTTGGGAGATAATAACGAAAACAAAGAAAGGAAGGAAAGGGAGAGGGTAATGATCAGAAGGAAGAGAGCAGGCATTGAGCATGGCAGTGTGGATGCTTTGTTGGTGATCGCGTTGCTCTTTGGAATTGGAGGCATGTTTTTGTTTTCGGATTTGGACCTTCGTTTCTTTGGATTCTGGTTTTTAATTGGTGGTTCTGTCTCTGCGGAGCCTAGTGCATCAAGGGAAGAAAAAGCTGTAGGCGATAAAACCCGACCCGAGTCTTGACCCGGATAAAAAGCACGAGTACCGGGTCAACAGTTCAATCTCCTCCCATTGTAAACCAAGCGAATTCAGGCATAGGAGATATGATAAGATAGAGTGAATTAAATTTTTTTACGCTCTTTCTGGGCGGTGGGCTATGCCCGGTGTCTGGGTCAACAAAAACCCGACCGGTTTAGATGGATCTTTCCGTTCCATTGGCCCCAGCCATCTAATTCAAGAATCGAACCAGTCTGGGCCCTTTGTTTCTTTTTTTTTTTTTGTCCTCTCGCCTCATTTTGTTACAACACGAGACAACACAACAAATACTACAAATTCCAACTCTCAAAAGAAAACGCATTACGGGAGATCGGCACAACAATTTGAAGGCAGTTTTACAGTTCCTTGTACTACATTGCACTGAGAAGCAGACTATTCTGCAATACAGGAAACAAAATGGTATACCGGAACGGATTATAAACAATGTTGCAATTCGAATTTCCTAATGCTCACAAGTACTCAAAACTATTCAGGTTGAAATGCAAGTTCAATGGCACCCATTTTGAAGAGAGAAGGAAAAAAAAAAAAAAGACAAGAAGACAACGAACTAATACTACCACTTGAACAGAAACCGGCACTTTCTTCCTTTTTGACTAACGATCCACCTCAACCTCGTCAAAATTCCAATCTCTCACAATGTCCCTTCTGACAGCACGACTCCGGACCAGACGTGGTGGTCCTGTCATTCCATCATTACTTGGGTTAGCTGGCTGTGGCGTCACCTTGGATGATGATGCAATAGAAGAGTGTCCTCTTGGAGGAGGGAAAGATGACTTCCTGGCTATACAGTTAGCAATGGCAGCACATCTTCCTCCATTGTCTGAACTGGAGACTGAATAGCTCCGAAAAGAGTGTGAAGGACTTTCCACACCATGGCATGCAAGAAGACATGCTAAGCTCATATTTGATCCGTCAACTATTTTAAGGAAAAGGGTATCTTCTCTCCTGCAGAGATACTTAAAGATCAAAACAAGAAACATCAAGCATTTAAGAGTTAGACGGGCCATGTTGCCCCGGAAAAAAGTTCATGGATGTGCTACAAGAAACCAAACATTCACATGCTCCAATGTGATAAGAGAAAATACAGAATCTAACTCCCAATGGCCATATTATTAAGGATAATAAGCCAATAAACAACTGCTCCTCTTTCCCATTCCCCATTCCCACAATTTCTCTTCGTTTCTGGGGAGGGGGGTATGTGAAGACCAAGGCTCAAATTCAATTTGATACGTGTAAAAGAGACAAGTGAATTGCAGATCAAGTTAACATCTTAAATAAGCATTGCCATATTGCAATCCAATGGAATGCTTCACCATTTAATCAAACTGCAAACAATATTATAATGCTTCCAAGTTACCTGGCCCTTGAACTGCAAAAAGGGGATGCCATTGGATTAATTCAATTAATAGACTAGGTTCAGGCTAGTGGAGAGTATCTCATGTATCCAGAGCTTTCTACCTAGGCACTAGAAAATCTTAAGTTGGTAATTCTTTTTCCTTTTTTTTGGATGGCCTGAAATTGGTAATTCTTAACCAAATATTGGTTTGGCACAGTTTGTAGAATCAGAGCAAAGGTATCTTGGAGCAAACATATCTTTGAATGTTAAAATAATGGCCTTAACTAACAGACCATTCTTGCAAGGAGGTTATTACATATTAAGACACCAGAGATACATTTGCATTGATGAAAACAGAGATATGCAGGGAACCAAAAAGAGGATTCACTTTGCACATGCACTGAGACAGCAAATTGCTCCAGATGTCATCTTGGCAAAGTGTGACTCTGTGCAAGCTAATTTTTCAATTCTCTCGTTGCAGGCTTAAAATTGGCCTCCTCCAAGTCTACTTCCGACAGCTAAGAAAGTGCCAATGACCAGATGGTTGCTCTTAATGCTACTAGTACAATAAGAACTATGGTTCATTAATCTAGTCAACTAAACCCTCAAGTTATACTTTTTTGGTGTCTGAGTTCCACCATCTGTGCAGCTGACCGTTGCCAAGGAAGGAAAGCTTAAACTAATGGCACAACATCAAATCTGTTCACTTCAGAACCCAGTCCTAACTTCTCTCATTACCATGATGCATCAACCAGTTTGAACTGGTCACCCTCATCTGCATATCAAATCTAATTGCCAAAAGCTAATTAATCTCCTCGAAAACAAAAATCTCCCAAAATATGCCCGTTTTACATAATGTATATGCTGCATTTTTACTGAATTGATTACTCTTGCTAAAGATTGAAAAGGAAAATCTATAGACATAAAGGTAGCTGGAGTTCCAACAGGGTTCTGATTTGATACAGGTTTGTTTGCAGCTCACACATGTGAGTCAAGTTCTGTTATCTAGATCCAAGGAAAGATGCGTAAAAGGAGAGGCAGAAATACTATATCAAGCTATCTCATATTTCTAATTTAACCGTGGCAAGATTCTTTACCCTAACCAAGTACTTCAATATGAACAAGATTTTCTTGAGCGACAGAATTCATTGTACTAAGGAGTTTGACAAATTAGCATTAAGTAAACTGTAAACCCAAAATTGGAAGACAATGCTGAACAAACAAGCACACACGCACGCAAAGCAATTAAACCCTAATCCAACACTGTCCATGGATAGCCACAGAGTCCAAAAAAAGATCATAACGTAATATAGCACTCCGAATTACTCTTCACTCAGAGAAAGGAATACAAAAGAAAAAGAAAAATGCCCATCACTTAAACCATGCTCGTATTATTCTATTTTGAGATTATTGAGAAAAAACTTGAATAAAAAATTAAACCAGAATTCAAAGAAGTCGTGCAGGTGAACGCCACCCAACACCCAACGGACACAAAGCCACAGACACATATATACACCCACCCACCCACCCACCCACCCACACACACAGATACAAAACACGGGAGATCTGGCAAGATGAAAACAACGTGAGACCAAAAAGGAGACATGAACCGGGACGAAAGTGACGGGAGATCCCAGAAACATACCTTCCTTGAACTGGCAAGTCACTTGTGACGGTTGTTGTTGGCGGTGTTGTGAGAGCCCAAAAAGAGTGAGTGGCAACTAGCAACAGTAACAGACTCTTTGACGTGCTGTGTTTAACTGGAGCGTCCGGGCGACGGGCTCGGCCGCGCGTTCAGGATGGGCCAATCTTTCATTTTACCAATAGACATGGTAAGATGATCGTTGTCTTTTTTTTTTTTTTCACTGGCATCTTTCTTCATTTCATTTCCTTTACATTCTCTCATTTTCAGCTTTTGTCTGCGTGTTACTGTATCATTGCTAAGTGTAAACGAAGTTGAATTCACTTTATCCACAAAATTCACAGACGCCAGACAGGAATCTTAAAACATTAACTGAATTAACCGACATGTAGTGAAGCCATTGAAATCTCTTGGAAATTAAGACACAGAAACAGACAATGAACCATAATTAACTGTAGGCTTATTGTCAACGAAAAAA
>CM034050.1:2377560-2477274 GCA_019804595.1 Bruguiera parviflora
AGAAAACATACACACGCGCGCGCTATAGGCTTAGTAGTTTGGGCCAGTTAATCTCCTTTTTGGGTTTCTTGAATTAGGCTTCTGCCTGTGGGTCGTCTGCTTTAGGGCCTAAACAATATAAAATCTCAAATTTGGAAGCGGGCACTGACAATAAACGGACGCGACCGAGCGCCTGCCAACAAATCTGCAATCTTACTTGTCATTGTCACGTTTTTTTTTCAATATATAATAATAATAATAATAATAATTTCAACCCTTCCCCAATTATATATATTCACATGTGCATCTATAAAATATTGTTAATTTTATTTATTATGAAATAGATTAAATTAACTTAGTATTATTATATATAAAAAAATAAAAATTTTAAGTAAAATTTAACTGAAATAAAAAATATGTACATAATTAAAAATAATAAAAATTATAGTTATAATAATGAATATTCTTATAGTCCACGTAAGCAGAACACGGGAAAAGTGCATTCTTATCCGGCCAAGAGAATCAAAGATTGTTCTGGCCTTGCAAGAGCAAAACACTTGGAAAAAAAGGTAGATGTTAGAGACTTCAAACCTCAACCCCCACCCGCCACCCCCCCCCCCAAAAAAATCCCACAAAATGTTCCACCCGAGCCAAAATTAACAAATTTAGGGGCCAATGGGCTTTGTGGGGACCAAGCCCCCATGTGAGTCTGGCAGTGCCTGCACCCCAAGAAGACTCGACAGATGAACGAGGCCTGTCATTTCCTGCCTATACCATCCTCGACCTTGACATAAAGCTCTCCTCCTCTCCAATTCCCCAGACGTGGGTTCTGACATGCCCCTCGACGGGCCCTGATGGGCAAATAATTCATTTAGGCGAGTTCCAATCTTTTCCTATGGGAACCAAATTAACAAACGAAAAGGTTTATAAGTGAAATACCAAAGAAAGTAATTAACTGTAACTGTTAAGCCATTTGCGTATGCTATTTTGTTGCGGTTACCTTCGACCCCCTTTTGCAACTCGCTGAGCCTTTACGTTTTTTCTTTTTTCTTTTTTTTTTTTAATTTTTATGGATTGAACTTACAGAACCAATAGTGATAATTTTTTATACCAAGTAGAATGCTACAATATGCCACTGTCACTAGGTTTTTATCTTTTTTTGGCCGAACAAATTTTCCAGACTGGCTAGGAGGTAAGAGGGGACCAGTATGGAATGAAATGGAAGGATCTGTGAGGGATCAAAGCGACAGGGACTGGGCGTGGGAGAAAAAGAGGGCCACGCCGTTTGCTCCAGGTGTGCGGTAGATTCTTAGACTACAGTGTCCTTTTCCGACGTAGTTGGGGCACTCTGCTTGATTCGTCATTTATTTCATTTCAATAAGCTTAACTACTGACACACCCTGTTCCCCAGTCTACCTCAATTTATATCTATACGTTAGCACAGTGTCACAAAAATTATTGGAATGGGTAGCTCAGTTTTTAGTTTGGTTAGAAGTGAAATAGTCAAGAGCTACAGCTTTAGGCCCAGAAAAAAGCTAAGAAACCATATTGAAACCCCAGATTTTGGTTGTTACACTGATTATGTCACGGTAAGATGCTTCAAACCCTCGCGTTATAGCATTTTCTAGTGACATAACTACTTGTATCTTTATTAAGTATGAAATAGAGTCAAATTCCAACAAACCAGCTTAGTTATGTCTTTTGGTCATCAACAAACCAATTCAGTATACCATAATTATTATGCCGCAAATCTTATTGATAAAACCGTACGCTTTGGAAATTTTATCCACAAAAATCACATGCAATGCAAATAAACCAATTTCTTTTGTTTCTTAGTTACTCAAAGGATGAGTGTGGAAGTCGAGGGGTGATGACAACAAAACTCAGTAATAAATGGCATTGAAGAGAGTTAGGTGTCCCTATAAATTATGGCCATTTTATGGTTTCTCTCTACTTCACACTCGACAGTTTGGACGACCATTTTCATCGTTATGGCTAGAGATACTACTCCAAAACTTCTCTTTTCGTGTCTTACAATCCTTTCTTGTTTCTTTCCATATTGCACTTGTTCTAGTAGTGTTGTAAAGCAAAATAGAAGGTTGGTGAAGGGGATGTTTGTGTTTGGGAGCTCTTTGGTTGACAACGGCAACAACAACTTCCTCCACAACTCGGAGGCTAAAGCTGATTATTTTCCATATGGAATGGACTTCTTATACGGGCCTTCTGGTAGATTCACCAATGGCAAGAACGTGATTGACCTTCTTGGAGAACAGCTCAAGCTTCCTCTGATTCCTGCCTTTGCTGACCCCTCGACTAAGGAAAGCAGAATTGTCCATGGTGTCGATTATGCTTCTGGCGCTTCTGGCATACTAGATGACACAGGCTTCGTTGCAGTAAGATGGGATTTCCCATTACCATGTTGTTGCCAATTTTCGGAGAACTTGTGCCAATAAACAAGCAAGATTTATATATGTTCACTTCATGTACATGCGCATGGCTTGCGCTTCAAGGCCTAGTGACCTTAATTAACTCTTATTTAGCTTCTTGGGTTCTTTAACATCGATGTGCAGGGACAAGTAATCAGCTTGAGTAAACAAATTTGGAACTTCAGGGAGGTTACGTTGCCAGAATTAGAAGCTCAAATGGGAAACGAAAGCAGCGAGTTGCTAGCAAACTACTTGTTTGTTGTTGGGACCGGAGGAAACGATTACTCCTTCAACTATTTCCTAAGGCGACCCAACGCCAATGTCAGTCTCGAAGCCTTCACCGCCGACCTGACAATCTCATTATCTAGGAAACTCAAGGTGAATTGATTTCATTTAGGTCTCCTCCTAAATAAGGAAGACCTTTCATTCATCTGTCTTTGCACATTTAATTTTCTGTTGGTAGCTTCACTTCAGTTTTCATATTTTCTCCTATTTTATGTTGATCATGACAATCACCTGCCCCCTGACCCTAAATTGATTCCTTAGGCCAACTAGTCAGGAAATTTAATTCCCTTGTTGGTCCTTGAGTTAATTACGATCACTATCTCCTCCGGTGACAATTAACCTCAGCTATTCAAATGTCGCTTTACACCGTTCCTGTAACCCGGATTAGTTGAATCAAGAGGGGCCCTCGTGTTCAGACGCAAATATTGAATCAAGAGGGATTTGACCACCCTTTCTTTTGAACAAAAAACGGAGCATGTTGATGGGTCGATATTTTTTTAATGACTCTGATCCATGTTTGTACATTTGTCGGATGCAGGAGTTGTACAACTTAGGAGCTCGCAAGTTCGTGTTGATGTCGGTCAACCCAATCGGGTGCATCCCAGCGGTTAAGGCGAACCGACCAAAGCGTGCTGGGTGCAGACAGGGTCCGAATAGGGCGGCTCGGCTCTTCAATGTGCATTTGAAGTCTCTGGTGGATGTCTTTGGGAAGCAGATGCCTGGTTCTAATCTTGTCTTTGTTAATGCATACAAGATCATCAGAGATATCATCAAAAGCCCCCTCTCCAAAGGTAAATCAATTTTGTTAGAACCTAAACAGACCGACTGGTCCGATCGATTTAACCATGAACCAGTCAATCACTGGTTCGGTTTGACAAAAAAATGGAGCAGAATCTAAACCGATCAACGACCGGTCAAACCAGAGAAAGTCGGTCAAAATCGGCAAAAACCCAAGGAAATTGGTCCGCTTTGTGGTCAGATTGGTTTAATTCACAAATATCAAAAATTACAATTTAATTTTAAAATTTTATTTAAATTATAATTAAGTCTTAAATCCAATTTAAATTTTCAACGTAATCATAATGTTACTTAAACTTCTAATTTAGTCAATAAAATTAAAAAATTAATATATAATTAAGTTTTTTTTATATAATTTTATTAAAAATATTTAAATTTAATTATTAAAAATAATTTTTAATAAAATATGACATGTATACTTTTTATTTTTTAATTAATTTTATAAATATATATTTATCATTAACTATTAATTCTACTGTTTCAAATTTTGGTTGAATGGATTAAATCTTAAATCACTATATTTTTTAATTTGATAATTAGTTTGATTTTTTTAAAATATTAAGATAAATATGACTAATTCTTACCTTTTTTTTATAAAAAAAAAAAAGTGATAAATACGAGTCATCGCTTTTCGTAGAACGAACAAAAAAAAAAAACAATCAGAGTAAAGTTGCTGCATACATCTTCTTATTATTATTATTATTATTATTATTATTATTATTATTATTATTATTATTATTTGGATTCTACAACTTCTTGTTAAGGAAAATTGGTGGATGACCGACAGTTTGGTTGGAAAATGTCCCGCCATCTTTCTAACAACTAAAATGGGAATCGGAAGGCCAGAGGAAACGAGAATTCAACCATCCCTTTTTTTTCTCTCTGACTATTTTAATTGCCACACACAGCAAGTTATGACTTGAAAATTTCCAAGGTTGACTCATTTTACTACTTAATCATGGACCTAACCTGCAGAGTTGCTGTGTCATATGAATCTAATTAACAGGATTTAAGGACGCAAGTAATCCTTGCTGTGAGGTGCTGCCGGTAAACGGAGGAGGAAATGGGATATCGTGCAGGGAACAGGGGCAGACTTGTGACGACAGGAGCATTTATGTTTTCTTCGATGGGTTGCACCCAACAGAAGCAGTAAACGTTGAAATTGCGACCAGGGCTTTCAATTCTACTCTTCAGGTTTATGTGTACCCCATTAATGTCCAGCAACTAGCCGAACTCTAATTTACTAGTTAAGGTCACTTTCGCTCTCCTCTCCTGTAGTCGGCCACCATTGGTGTCTTCCGTACATATACCTAGAGGGAGGGCCCTGCGCACGTTGAGTCCAATAAGTATTGTATTTGCTAGGAACTCAATTTGTAAGGACCGGTTTTCCCCAGTAAACTTCGATCAATTTCCTTCCTTTTGCCCTTGATCCCTAGGCGAAACATGTTGGGTCTATCCATCCATCTGGTCTCTATTTAAATTCTCAAAATTAATGTCAAATTCAATATCTTTGTTTCATTTAAAAAAAAAAAATATTTATCACGATATTTATTAGATTATAAATTATGTAAGAATAATAATACTAATTTTCAAAACTTATAAATAAAAATTTAAATTTTTAATTATTATAATAACTGTGTTTTATAGTAAACACCGCCTAGCTCTCCCATTGCAGATCAATTTTCAAGATTTGAGTTGGGCCTGCTTTATTTGGTCGGAACCCCGTCTGGCTTATCCCCAAAATTAACGTGTTCGAAGAAAATGTTAATAGACTAACCCAATTCAGCTCAGACAGCAAGAGGCCCAACTGTGCTTTCAGGCCCGCTGCCCAATTAGGCCCCTTGAACACCGCGAAAAAACCATTGGCAAGCTCAAATCACTGAGGTCCACACCAACAGCCATTTACCGGCGTTAAAATCTGACTTGGTCGCAGGCAAAGGCAAGGTAACAAAACTTGCAGACAAGGACATTTACCCCGCATAGTCTGTCCGTCTCTCACCAAAGCCCCAAATCAAACGGAAATTAAAAGCGTCCGCAGATTTGATCGACGGCCGCTGTGTTATTCATTTTTCTCTTTTGTCTTTTCTAGGGCATTTGGTCCCAAGTCGAGAAATAGGGACTGAGATTCAAACCCCGCTTCTCCTCGCACCGTGTTATTCAATCTCACGTCGCGTGATAAATATATTTTTCTTAAATTAAGAAGAAGATTAATATATATATTTTTTTTGATTTTACCAATAAATAAAGTTAAATTAAAAATATTATACTATATTTTTTTGTTATTATTCACATGATGTGCTGTTAGGTAACGTTATTTTTAAATTAATTCAAAGTCAACGGTTGCTTTTAGAGAAGAATTGTCTTAAACATAAGTGAACTTCGATGTGGTGATAATTGTCCACTTGAAACGAGGTTTTTATTCTCTTTGGTACACAAGGCTGTAAAACATGATCCTGAAAAGGCCGTAAACACAATGCTATTCTATGACTGTCTTAGAAAGGGGAAGAAATTTGTTTCTCATTCTTCGGAATATATATATATATATATAGAGAGAGAGAGAGAGAGAGAGAGAGAGAGAGCTTACACCGATATTTGCTAGCCAATGAGAAGAAGAAGAAGATGATGCAAATTGAAATTTGTTAGCGACTCACGGAAGTTGATGAAAATTGAAATCCAAATCCTGGAAGGCACGAAAAAACATTAGTTTCTTGGTTGAAGCCAGCGGATACCATACTTGGACCATTGCATCTAGAACATTGACTGAGTTATGGGTCTTTTTACACGAAATGGTCCTGGCGAAAATTGGCAAAGCTATTAATATGCACATCTATGGATTGACCATTTTATGTTCAATACATAGAAGACTTTGACGTCATTTTCCATTCTCTCTCTCTCTCTATCTCTCTCTCTGCTTTCAGTATTTTGGTCAGAGCAAACATTACACAGAATCATTTATCTTTCAATCTAAAATTGTCTCGATTACATTTAAAAAAAAAAAAAAAAGTTAGGAATCAATTGCTTGTACAAAAAGAAGGAAATGTGGGTTTTAAGTTACGGGTACAGAATTCCAGCATACTGATACAACCATCTTTCTTTTCTTGAAAGATAGATTGACTTTTTTTATTGAATCAAAATAACTCAATAAAAACAAAGTAAAAAAGTAAAAAATAAAAAATAATAATAATAACAATAATCAGAATAGCATTACTCAGCCAAAATGACGCGAAGAGAGCCAAAATGGATTCACGTGCGATGGACAATCAATCACACATCTCTTCACGGAAATCAGATCTGACCGGTATAAGAGATATTGGTTTTGAATCAGAGCCGTGTCCATATCTGTTTACATGCTTGTAGGTTCACTTGCATATGATCGCAATAACGATGAAGAAGACTTCTCCAACTTCCAGATTGCAGCTGAATGCATGCTTACAGGTTGGAATGACAAAGATGAAGAGGGAGCTGCGTATCCGGACTTGGTCAAAGTGACGCCATTTTCTGCGAGGGACCCTTCACTCGCTGCAATTGGTTCTGGTGGTCTAGGAATGTTGGTGATGCCCTCTAGCATCTGGACCACTTTCCCCATGGTTGGCCTCTGAGATGGATGGTCCTGGATGCACCAAAAGCTAACCTGAATTGCCCGATTCACTTGTTCCATGTCCAAGTCCTCATTAATAAGCCTTTTGTCAACAATCACATGCAAATTATCCCTCTCAAATTCTTCATATGCCCATACCGAGAATTTTTTCCCATTGGTTTCTGCTGGCACTTCAAAATTCCTTCTCCCACTCACTATCTCCAGCAAAACCATACCATAACTATAAACATCGCATTTTGGTGTCACGGGAAGATTTGATAGCCATTCTGGTGCCAAATAACCTCTTGTCCCTCTGACACTCGTCAATGCCTGATATCTCTGGCCCTTGGGATTTACGATTTTTGCAAGCCCGAAGTCAGAAACCCTGGCATTGTATTTGTCATCCAAGAGAATATTTTCTGGCTTGATATCACAGTGAATAATGGGATCTCGGCATTCCTCGTGAAGGTATGCCATCCCTCTTGCAGTACCAAGGGCAATGCAAAATCGAGATTCCCAGTTCAGCATTTGTCCTAATTGTTCTGTTGGGAAGAGGTAGATATCTAGAGAACGATTTTTCATGAACTCATATATTAATAGCCTATGGCGCCCTTCACAGCAAAAACCAATCAGTCTCACCAAATTCAAATGGTGGGTGCCACTTATAGTTGCAACCTCCATCCTGAACTGTTTCTCGCCTTGCTGAATTCCCTCAAGTTGCTTCACTGCAGCTACTACTCCATCATCAAGAACACCTTTATAAACAGTCCCAAAACCCCCTTTCCCAAGATTCTCCTTAAATCCTTTTGTTGCGCGTTGCAGCTTCCTGTATGAGAAATGTACTGGGGCTCCAGAAGCATATTCGAGCCAAGTGTACTGAGTCCAGCCACCCCTAAATTGCACACGAAGACCATTTCTACGGCAATACAACCATAGGCCACCCTGTAAAGCCATCAAAAGCAGAAGCGAGGCCACAATTAGAAGAGCAATTATCAACCCATGACCCTTCCACCACTTCTTCTTTTCCATAATCTGCAGCGAAAATGACGGATTCTGCAAAACTGGTCCACAAACTTTCACGTACGAAGTGCTGGGAAGAACCTGACTCTGATGCCCACTTATTAAACCCTGTGTTTTCATGTAGCAGGATCCAGTTCCATTAGAGGTTGAAGTGGAGGCAACGCAAATAGCATTTGCAAGACAATTCAATTTGCATGCTGTCATTGCTACATAGAAAATTTCCAGTGGCTGGTACGTCAAAAACTCGGTATGTTCCAATTCCAACATTGTTACAGTGTCATGACAATTCTCAATTTCAACCTTCCTCTTGCAGCCTCTTTTAGGATCATTTAAGTCAACAAATTCAAAGTTCCTGGATGGGCATCCGCAGATTGGGTTTGAACCATTGTAGCTGCAGATACCCATGTTTCCACAGTAGCCGAAAACTTGGCACCAATCAGGCAAAGCTTCCCATCGCACGGTGGTGTTTCCACTGCCTCTTGCGAAGCTATAAATCCTCAAATTGCCATCTTTGTCTAACCTCAAGAACCTCAGCACGTCAGTGCCTTCTCCAAAATCACTGCTATACACAACGTTCTCCAGCGTCATCTTGGCATCGGAAACTGCAACAATTCCACTTGGCTGCAATGCCAAACTCGGCGAGGTCAAGTAGGGATCGAGAGAAGAATTCAGGCCTTGATGCCAAAACACCACGCTGTCATTCCACGTCAAGGTCAGATCGCCGGAATCCAGAAGCCGAAACGAATACAACCCAGATCGTAAAATCTGACGGGAAGTGAAACTCTGAGACGGGAGGATCGTGTCCGTTGGATTCTGAAACGTAGACCAGACAGAAACGGTGCCATTTTGGAGGATCAGATTACCGGAGTCGTTGAGAAAAGCCGAGGTGACGCCGAGACCAGCAGTGGCGGAGTCCCAGACAGTGACACCGGAGCCATTGACAAGGCGGAGACTGCCAGTCTGAAGGAAGTGAAGGGCGCCGCCGGAATCAATTGCCGCCGGAGCACCCTTGCTGCTACTGGTAGGAATACTAGGCGTCCAAACGGGGACACCAAGAGAGAAGGAGATGGCAGCAACGTAGGAGGTGGAGTCCACCGGAACAAAGCCCAGAACAAAAGTGTTGTTCGGAGAAGACCACGTTTGGTTTGGACTGGAAGCGTAGAGAGAGGAGCCTGGCAATATTTTCGTAGTTGAAGCAGCCGAGTTAAAGTTGGCGAAGCACAGCAGTTGGAGGAAGAGGAGGAGCAGCCGCACTAGCCTCATTATTTTTATTTTTATTTTTATTTCTTGGTTCAATCGATTTTGTTCCCCTTCAATTCGATTTATTTCTTTTGGTTGTTGCCTTCGCGTGACTATTATACGGGTGGTATCTTGGCATTTTCCTTGACATTAGAATCGAGAATGGAAAATAATGCTTACAAACAAGAAAAAATTTAGTTGAGCCCGGCACCGTGCTTGACGGGAGGAGGTGACAGGTGGAGTTCAGGCAAATCTTGCCTCGTTTTGTTTTGTTTATATATATATATATATATTTAAGATGTATATAATTAAATAATATATATATATATATATATATATACACAGTCAATAAAATTGTGTTACATTTCTTTACTTGTTTACGCATCAATATTGTTTTTATAAAAAATAAGTGGACCTCTTCAAATTTTCTGCATTGAATTGGGCTAGGAAAAAGACGGGTAAAACAGTTGGGAAGGAATCGATATCTCTTTTTGGTCATGATCATCTCTCGTTTTATGATCATTTTTCTCCGGACGGAGTTCAAAGACAAGTCGGACGGCATCAAGCTGGTCTTCCGGGCAGGTGTACTACACAATATAGCAACAGAAAACCCCCCCCGGGGGGTGAAATGGGAAAATACGTTCAAATAGACTTTCTAGACGCTTAGGTTGACCATGCAGTGTCATTTTCAATAAACAAGTGGTTAGGAACCATTACTATCTTTGTACCTGTTTGTGACAAATCACTTCCGTTGGACAAATTTGAGGATACGATTTCCAGTTCATAACCACAAATAATTGAACTAAAATCGAATAAAGTCAAATTCAGAATCGAAATGGGTTTTGATTATTGCCGCCTGAAATTCGGCTACGAAAATAATGTGAATATATTTTAAGAAACGCTCCGATCGGGCTTAGGCGGAGTCCAACTACTGAGATGCAGATCTCAGTCTCTCTCGAGATACAGGTGTTGGGCGCTCAAAGATTCTCTTTTGGTGGGCCTTTCATTTTTGATAGAATGGGCTTGGAGTTTTGATTCTGGCGAAAAAGAAAAAAAGGAAGTACAATATTCTATTATTTGGGCCTTCTGGGTCTCCAAATGCAAGCCCATACTCATTGGTTTATAATATGGCCCAAAATTGCCAGCGATGGCCGACGGAGTGAGGTAGGAGTGCAATCTCTAAATTTTGATCTTAAATAAGTAAGCAATTACAAATTCCAAGGGCCACTATTGCATTTAGTTTCAACCTTCTTCAAGGATGAGAAAGCAATGGGAAACAATAAAAATAATCTTGCAACTTTTTATTTCCTTTAAATTACTCTTAAAATATATCACTAATACAATATTTTATTTTATTTTATTAACAACAAATATAATATTGAAATAATAAGGTTCAATTATTAAAATCAAATCCAATATATATATATATATATATATATTCAAAACATTAAAATAAACTTTCTAGTAACAAGATGATGACATTAGTATAAGATTTTTTGTGCATTCTCAATTTCTCGTACAATTATAGAATTTTACATTAGGAAAAATTCAATTCAATTGTAATGTAAAATATATATCAGTACTAATTGCCCTCTTTTTTTGTATTATTATTATTTTTTTTTTATATCGGTCTATCAATGATCATGTTTAATCTTTGATCCTTAAACGATTATACTATAATCAAAACTTTGCTTATTCCGTCGTTGTCAGTCATCATCAAAAAATGGGAGTAGGGGTTGTGGTTGCCTAGAGCTAGTGGGGTTGAATTATGATTAAAATTGACACAACGAGATGAAGCTCTAAGGTTCGAATTTGATATCTATATGTCTATTACGTATCGAATGCTCCGAGACAAAAAAAAACAGTGTCGTGTAAACACAAGAGAGATTGAAGCCAAAAAATTAAAAATGTAAGTCAAGAAAGTGAGAGGATCATCGTGGATATAAACGATAAGACATATGAATGGATCGCAAACCAATCATAAGCAGGCGACATATGATTGTGCGGCCATTCTTGTCTCCGGCTCGAATAGAATCCTTGCTTTGACAGCTATAATGACAATTAATAGATTACAATTTCTAAGTACTTTCACTCACGACAATAAAAAAATCCCCCCCCCCCCGAAAAAAAGAGTCCAAAAACACGTCTTTTAGCATCTTTTTGTTTGTGATGGTGCTCGAAAGATGATAGCTCTCTCCATTACAATATTCTTAACGGCCTAAGGCCCTCTCAAAGCTTTAACAAATTGCAAGTTATTGTCAAAATCGATCCCTTAAAATTTTATTTTTTATTTTTTTATTTTTATATATAAAAAACAATGAAAGTGACCATCGCCTTTATGCGTCTCGATTGGATTTGTGGCTTTGTATTTGGTTCAACACTGCCAAGAAGCCAACTTGAAGGTCCAGAGGCTCTGGCCTTGGCCACTGTACATATCTCGGAAAAGCATATGGCAAGTTCAATGCACGGCGTAAAAAAAATCGTTTTTTAATTTCTATTAATGCCATTGAAAATGAAAGGCATTACAATTATTCCGTGTCTTAATATCTCTAAAGTTCAATGCACTGCACCAAAACGAATAACAAACCCTTTTTATTGGGGCAAGCACCACACAGCGCCGTTTAATCAACTACTTTAAAAGCGTGATTGTCTGCCCACATTGAGCCAAGCTTTTATTAGTTGGATAACAGCCTTCTTTTTAATGTTGTTCCAAGCTTTACTATGATCTTTATGCCATAGCGATTTTAGTTTAGCATTGAGTATTATTATATTATAATATATAATTTATATTTTAAATATTATCTAATAGTTTTCGATTTTTAAGTAAATTAATTTCTTAACAAATATAATCTAATACTAAATAACTACAACGATAAAACTTTAATTTTAATTAAAATTAATTATATATATATTTATTTATTTATTTTATAATACCTAACACTACGAGGAACAATATTATCTCGAATTTAATAGACTTAAAAAAAAATATATAGAATAATTTATAAAACCCATCCGCATTAAAACTAGGTATGGGACGCGTTATCGTGACAGAGCAAAATCCTTTGCATGACACAGATCTATCTAAGGCAAAGCGTTGGGAGCCGTAAAATGCAGAAGAATTTACTGCGCAATTCAATTAATTTGATTGTTTGGTGTGGAACCCTCGTTGTTCGGCGGCAGAATGGCGGGGCTAACTTGTGCCCAGTGCCGACCCATGAGCTGGCCATGCAACATGACAAATGGAGCTTTTTAAATTGCGTCTTCCGGAATGGGCTGGCTTGTATCTCTCCAGACTGCAGATCTCCATTTATTACTTTTCTCGAATGTGAAAATAAAAATGCTTTGATTTTGATTTTTCAATTCTCCCACGAAAACGTAGCTAGGTCCCCGTTGTCTATGGACGTCACTGCTTCAATATGGCATACACTGTTGCAGTCTTCGCGGGGTTAATTAATTGCTATATTCTGAAATTTATGATCGATCAGATTATAATTTTCTGACCGTAAGATCTCGAGAATGAGAATAAAGTTCGTCCCTCTTTGTTTCTGTCCATTCCACTTGTAATATTTAATAATCTTTTTTTTTTTTAATTTTATAATCCCCTTTCATAAGATGCCCTGCTGCTTTTAGATTCGTTTAGCACAAGTTCGATTCCACACCTAACTCTAGATCCTTTGCCTCTCCTAACCCCTCTGGATACTGTGAATACGTCCTCTTAAGAATAATGTATGGATGTGACGAAGATTTTGGTTAATTTTATAGCACACGTAACGGAGAAAAGGAAGACATTAATTCGTGCTATTTGTTTTGTTGGGACTGGACATGTCATTCTCGCTACTTTCATCAGTTAATATATATATATATATATAAATATATATATATAATTAAAAAAAATCGACTAATTAAAACGTGATTGTCATCTTGTGTCACTTAAAATTGGTTCGGAACCAAAGTCTTGTTAATTGACAGCATGTGGCGTAGGACTTTTGTCTGCTCGCCTACCGTCTCGAAAAATAGTGTCTGTGTGCAATGGAGCATTTGCCTTGCTTTTTTTTTTTTCTTTTCTTTTGTTTAAAGCGGAGGAACATGTTAAAAATATAGTTAATATTCTCATCATGTTTCTGGCCGTCTGTACGCCTAAATTAATGTCTTTTTTAATAAATGGGCATCCGCATCCACCAGGCTTATGTGCTCACAGTCAGATTACCTGTTTAGAGAGAAATTTTACCCCTGGACTGGGTCCACTGTCCGCAGTAGATTCATTAGTCTGGGAAAGGAGTTTGAAACCCACTTAGCCAAAACGAAGAAAAAAAAAAAGAGTAAAAAAAAAAAAAAAAAACACAAAGAAAACAGAACTTAGCCATGATCGACAAAAAAGAGAAGTCTAAAGAGAAATGGCTTCCAGAGTAACTGCTATTCATTTGTTGAACATGGACGTCCGATGCATTATATGTATTTTATATATCCGTGTGTGTGTGTGTGTGTGTGTGTGAGAGAGAGAGTGAGAGAGAGAGAGAGAGAGAGAGAGAGAGGAGGAGGAGGAGGAGGAGGGTTACACATCACAGCCAAAAGTGGGTGAAAATCAAAGGTTCCCACATAAATAATTTGCACATAAATAATATGCAAATTAACTTTTGATTAAAAGAGTAACTATTCGTAGAGAGGCATCAAATTCTCGTGGCTTTTATACGTCGTTCGGGGTTCTTCATTTTGGCTTAAATTTGACTACAGCGTCTCCACCGTACGCAAGAATTTCGGATTCTTGAATTTATAGTCACCCGCAATGAAAAGTTTACACTTTCCACAGAAAAGTTTATGGATTTTACTCCCATATTTTTATGGTCACCTTTACATTAGCTACCGCCAAATTGCATGCGTGGAACCCTTTCCTTTCCTTGAAGATTAACGTTGTATCCTAAGCATATACAGAGAGGATTCCCACAGATTATAAATTTTTGCGTGCTTTTTCGTGAAGTTTCCTTTTTCTTTCCCTTACAGTGCTATTTTTCAATTTGGTGTATTCATATCATTCTCTTTTTTTCTTTTTTCATTATAAGGCATTTTATGGCATCATAATTAAAAAAAAAGAAATCTTTCTTTGACCAATGAGTTTTAACTTAATAGTGTTGGAGTAATTCCTAGGATTAAAGATAATCTTTAGAGTTGAAAATTTCAAGTTTGAGATTAACCCAAATATATATATATATTTCATGGATTCAATTATCATGAATTATGCTCGAACTTTATAAAAAAAAAAAATCACGTTTCAAGAAAAATGCAAAAATGAATCTTTTTTTTTATTTTTTAAATATGGCTTTGCATGTTAGATTTACTTCAGATAGCTTTTTCTCAAGTTTAGGAGTAACCTCTTCACATAACTTTTTCTTGTAAGAGTAAGCAGAATCTCAAACAGATAGAACTTTGAAAGCAATAACGTACGGATGTACAACTAAGAGTTCTGAATTAATATCAAAAAATTATGAAAGGTAAGAGAAGAAAAGAATTGACCCTGTTGTAAAATATAAAATTAAGATTAGAGTATGAAATTAAGATCATTGTAGACGCGAAGAATCGTTAGAATGCATCTGCTGGTCCTTGTGCGGGTGATAGATTCTCTCATCTGATTCGTTAAACGTTGTTAAACTTCCTAGCATCGGTGACCAACAATTTAGGCAGATAGAAAATAAGATGGAAACTCGAATAGGAAAGTTAAAAGAAATTAAATGCGAGGAAATGACGTTTAGAGCAAATAGAAAATTAGATGCAAATTTAAATAGGAATGTTATACAAATCAAATGTGATGAACTGAATTTTAATACATAATAATTAAATGAGGATATCAAATAAAAATTAAATAAATAAGATTTTTAAAGTTTTTGCAATAAAAAGAAAATTAAGGAATTAAATATGCAAATAATGTGCATGCATGTATAATTAAGCGTAATGACGAGAGGAAATTGACAGACATAAAGGAAATTGTTCCGCTTAGTCATTTTTACATTTTTTTAGGGAGAGAATGTTAATAAAATAAAACCCAGCTATGCAAATGATTTTTGCAGCCAATTTTGTAATCAAGGTAGATATTTAATGCTAATATTTTATAAAAATAAACATCAAAATTATAATAATAATCATATAGACATTAACTCTTTAATTATACGTAGTAATGGAGTAATATATATAATAATAGAACTATATAAATAATATATAAAATTATTTCTAAGAATAACATAAAATTTTTAGCTAGGATTAAGGAAGCTTTTTCTTTACTTTCCCTTTATATCATTGTTATAAGATGATGGGCAAGTAAATTTTCTTTCTTTTTTTTATAATTATTCTTGTAAATCACATAAATTAAGATTTGCCGCAAAAATTTTTTAGAGTTTAGTGTCTTAAATTAAGCAGTTTTAAGAAGAAAATGTTAAGAAAATAAAACTTAGTTATGGTAATGATTTTTGTAATCAATATTTAATGCTAATTTTTTTATAACGATAAACATCAAAATAGAAGTAATAATGGATGCATTAACTGTATAATTATATATATATATTTTTTATAACAATAAACATCAAAATTGTAGTGATAATGGAGGCATTAATTATATAATTATATATAATAATGAAATCATATATATAGTAATAAAATTATATAAATAATATATTAATATATATACTATTTTTGAGAAATAACATTCATTTTTTGACCAGGATTAAGCGGCAACTTTTTCTCCAACTTTTCTTTTATGCTATTAGAATAAAATGGTTAGACTCTATGTTTTCTGCATCATATATCCTGCGAGTGCTTGAACATTTCCTCTCCAATCGCTCCGAAAGCCTTTCTTTTCTAGCAAACCTATGCTCTTCTCGTCCTTCCCAGCAATTAATCTCAACGAGCAAAGAACATTTATTTGTCAACCAAAAATATTTGCTTAAACAAAGTGCCAAATCGAATGAACACATTAAAGACGAACAAAGCCGGCCCTTCTTGACATATCACTAGCCATCCCGCTAGGTGGTTCCTCCCACCATCTTCCATCCTGGCTATTAAGAAGTATAGTGAAGCCCTGTAGGTGGGTTTTCTATGTTCTCCTTCTTCTTTTGTTCCAATCGGTTTCCTTCCCATTCACCTTTTGTGTAGCATATTATTTGGCTTTTTCTACGTGTATCCAGTTTGGACTCACTCTGTTAAGTCTTTTTTTTCTGATATCATTTGGTTTTTTTTTTTTTTAAGGTTGAATGGCGTAGTAGAGATAACAGTGAGACTAATGGCAAATAAAGATTCATGTTTTTTTTCCTACCGGCAGCCCTCTGTCTCCCAGGTAAAACACACAAACTCCTTGTCTCTCTGCCCACGCCTTGTTCTGTTCTATTGATGGTGGATAGTGATATGAATGCTGCGGGTCTCAACAGGTTGTTGAAGAGGTAAAAGAGTTATGGGGCATGGCTTTGCCGGTAACAACTGCCCACCTGATGGCCTTTTTCAGGTCAGTCGTCTCAGTCATTTTCTTGGGAAGATTAGGCAGTTTGGAGCTGGCCGGTGGTGCACTGTCTATTGGGTTTACTAACATTACCGGTTACTCAGTTCTTGTGGGCTTAGCCTCTGGGCTGGAGCCAGTCTGCAGCCAAGCCTATGGCAGCAGGAATTGGGACCTTCTGTCCCTCTCTCTTCAACGTATGATCTTAATCCTATTCATTGCAACCATACCCGTAAGCCTCTTGTGGCTTAATCTTGAATCAATCATGAACTTCATGGGCCAAGACCCAAAAATTACAGCGATGGCCGCAACTTACTGTGTTTACTCTCTCCCAGATCTTTTAACCAACACTTTGTTACAGCCCTTGAGGGTCTTCTTAAGATCACAGCGGGTGACAAAACCCATAATGTACTGCTCCCTGTTGGCTGTCGTTTTCCACGTGCCACTGAACTATGTGCTAGTGGTGGTGATGGGTTTGGGGGTCCCTGGTGTGGCAATGGCATCAGTGGTAACTAACATGAACATGGTGTTGTTGATGGTTGGGTATGTGTGGAAGGCGAGCGGACAGTGGGAGATGAGATGGACGGCTGGGATTGGAGAGGTTTGTGGTGGGTTGGGACCACTGTTGAAGTTGGCAGTCCCGAGTTGTTTAGGGATTTGCTTGGAGTGGTGGTGGTATGAGATAGTGACCGTGATGGCAGGCTACCTACCTAATCCCACACTGGCCGTGGCCGCGACTGGGATACTCATTCAGACCACTAGCATGATGTACACTGTCCCCATGGCCCTCGCTGGCTGTGTTTCTGCCCGGGTATGTTATTTTCCAACCCCACCTCCCACTCTACTAATAAATGCAGATATATGTTCAGTTGTTGATGGGTCGCTGTTGCATAGATCCTAGCTGTTTTTAAGTGTCTGTCACTATAATTTCTAGCATTTATTTGCTGTTACAATTGAGGAAATACAGATATGGCCATTTTTCTTTTCTTTTTCTTTTTCTTTTTTTCTTCTTTTCTTCCACTACGAGAGAATCAATTGGGGAGCACTGGTCCACTGGACCATAAGTTGTGCCAAGCTCTCGCACCGAGACTAAACACGTGCTTCAGATCTGTTGGTTGATGGCATCATTCTACCGGACCCATGCAGGTCCGGCGTGTAAATATATGATTAGGCAAATATTACTACAAAACAAATGAGCACCCTTTACTTTCTCCTTAAAGGTGAGATTCCACTTGAGCGTGACGGTACATTTAACCAACAAAAGTGACCTAAACCCAGGTGGCCTTTGCTCAAACATCTCTTTCTTCGTTCGTGCACGCGCACATATTGATTTTGGTGAGCTAGCAAAGCTCACAGATACTATTGTGTTCTCTGAGTACGATTGCAGGTAGGCAATGAGCTAGGAGCTGGTATGCCGTACAAAGCCAAGCTAGCAGCCATGGTCGCCTTGGCCTCTGCCTTTGTAATTGGTGTAACCAATGTTACGTGGACGGTGTTCCTTAGACACAGATGGGCTGGTCTGTTCACTAAAGACGATCTCGTAAAGTCTCTAGTGGCATCCGTATTACCTATAATTGGCCTATGTGAGCTTGGTAACTGCCCTCAGACAACTGGCTGTGGCATCCTGCGTGGCACGGCGCGACCAGCAATTGGGGCCCACATTAATTTGCTGGCTTTTTACTGTGTGGGCACCCCGGTGGCAGTGGGTTTGGCGTTCGGACACAATGTTGGTTTTGCTGGGCTATGGTTTGGTCTCTTGTCAGCCCAAGTGGCTTGTGTGTTATCGGTTCTTTTTGTGTTGGTCCGTACGGACTGGGAACACGAAGCTTTGAGAGCCGATAGGCTCACTAAAGTGGAAATGAGTGCATTTGGCGGGGATGGAAACGAGGGACATGACGAAGAGAACAAGGGGTTGTTAAGGAATGGAAATGGGGGCATTGCACACGATGCTTGAGGCAGAATTTGTGGTGTGCTTGTGATGTTTGAACCGGAACGGTAACGCTATGCATGACGAGTTTTCGTGAGCAATTAGCAGTTAGCACTACACCTTTTTAGCTTTATGGGAAAAGCTTTTGTTCTTTTTCTTGGTCCTAGGCTGCTCTTTCGGGAGCCTTTCTGACTCAAACTTCAAATCTTGCGATGCATTTCTCCGTGTTATTTTTTGTTTTGATATGATTGCCGCTTACCATCCATAACCTATTATTTTGGGGGTTTTCGTGAAGAGTACTACTGTGCAACTATAATTGATTTAAGGTTTTTTTTTTTTTTTCCTCTTAACCATCACGAGTCCATTGAATCAATTAGTTCGAATTGAAACCAAGAATTTAAAAGGTGTTTATATACATCTGAATCGCGTAATGTGCAGTTTGAACGTTTAGGGTAGATCAGAGCTCAATACCCATCCATATAATTGACAGGGGCAAGTCGGTTTCCGCTGACAACTGATGAGCAAAGTAGTGGATGGGGATGATCTCTGAGATTGGGCCCTACTTTTGTTCGGGCTATGGCTGCAGGACCTGGGACGTGGGCATGTCACATCAATTATTTTTTTTGGACTCTTGCCATTTTGGCAGTAAATTCTGCTAGCAAGCCTGGCACATTTCCCCACCCGCAGAGCAATAGCCTTCTGTCATCTCATGATACGTTGGTGCCCTTTCCACGGTCAGCATACATTTATTGTCTCTTTGTGTTTTTTTATTTTATTTTATATATATATATATCTATTTTTTTGAGCATCTATTTTCCACGGTCCATTGGATGGCTACCCAAAACTAAATTGAACCGTGAGGTTCCAGAGGTGGACAATCAGACTTGATCAGGATACATTTTGAGTCAAACTTTAGTTTTAATCATTAAACTAAAATTATATTGCAGGATTTAGTTTAATAATATATCTTTTCATTGGGTGCCTATTCTTTCCGTTAGGGGGGGGATTCTATTCCATTCTGATGAAAAAGTTTTGCAATTTATTTATTTATTCTTGTTAAAAAATTTTATTATATTATGAAATATATAATTAAAATAATTTTTTAAATTCTCATAAATTTTATTTTTTTAAAGAAAATTGCAACCCAAGACTTTTAATGAAAAGATACTAGTTTTTTTCTGGACTAACAACCTGATTCAGCATTGGGCCTGCAAATAAACACGAGCTGGGCTTTCTTCACGAAGTGAATGAGGCTTTTCAACCTTTTATCGACAATGTTAAATTGGGAAGAATTTTCATATGAAGTGAAGGAGGGCTTGGACGTTTTTTCTCCAGAAATGGGCCCTGCCTTGTCCTCTTGTATTAGAGGAAACCTCCATAAGCAGGCATGCATGGAAATGATGCATTACTAGTGTGCCCTTTTAGGCTCGTCTCTTGAATCCTGCTCAAATCGGAAAAAAAAAAGAAAAGAAAAAAAAGAAGACAACAGTTGCTTAAAACACATGGTTCGGCTTTGCCATAGAAATAAATGAAGTGATGTTAGGCAGCCAGCTTAGCTCAGTCATCGTCAATCGTCAAAGGTCTGGTGATGGAACCCAGCTTAAAGAAACTCTTGGCATTATTGATAAGACTTCAAACACCCCACTCCAGCAAAACCTGCCGCAATCTCGTAACGAGAAGCCATTTGGCACAACACTTCTTAAACTTCTCATTGACTTGGGAGGCCCTTCGAAAACTGCATTGAAAGGAGATAGGCATCCCATTCTCATAAAAAGCCATTTTTCCACCTCTGGCTCTCTTTATCATAACCGAAACAGCCAATTCATTGCTCCAGAAAAGTTAACTCTAATTCCAATTCTGTGTCCAACCCAGAAGACAAGTTATTTTTTTTTTAACCAATAAATCGAAAATAATCAGGGAACTCGACCGGCAATGCTTCGTGCCATTCAGGGAACTCGCCACTTGCAATTTCATTCTACAAAATTTATAATTTTAATGGGCTGTTTTCTTACCTAGGGTAAGTTCTAAGGGTATTTTTGTAATTAGGTTTAAACTAATCATTCTTCTAGGGGCAAAAGGGGAGCAGCCTTCCCGCGATGCCATACTGAACAAAATCAAACCGAGAGATTAACAAATAATAAAAAAAAAAATCAAATTAAAAATATATTAAAAAAAAAAAAACTAGCACAACTGGGAAATCTTGTATCATCTCGCTCTATCTCCCGCCGCTCCCGGAGATCGGCCATGGCCGCCTCTTCTGCCGGCGTTCCACAGCCGAGCGCCGCTCCTAAGCGTTTTGAATTCTCGCCCGATCCGCCGCCGAGACTGTCTCTCACTCCCGATCAGCACAAGCGCTGCTCCGAAGCTCTCGGTTTCTTCAAAGAAAAGCTCCGGACTCCCAAGAAAGTCGCCGAAGAATTCGCTCATTTGCAGGTCCGACACTGAATTCTCTTGTAATTTTAGCTTTTTTAGGGCCGCATATATATATATAAATATATATATTTTTTTTTCTTATTTTTCTTTTAATTTTGTGGGCAGTAAAGATGGTTCTCAATTATGTCCACTAGAGTTGTTTCACTTCATAGCCTATTTGAGTGTGTAGGTTAATCACATGGATTGGGTATTCTGAAATCATAACTATTTTGGTTGTTCAAGAAATGTATGCAAAGTAATTGAAAGTGAGAGTCTTGATTTTGCAGGCATCTTTCGTCTTTCTTTTCCATTTCCTTTCTTTCTTGCTTGCTTTCTTTCTTCACTGTTATATACGCAGCCTTACCCTTGTTTTAGCAAAGAGGCTGTCTCCGAAACTCCAACCATTTTCCTTTTCAAATTTATATTTTCAGCATCTCTGCATGAATGAAAATGGAGAGCCAGTTGTCAGAATCGTAGGAGTTGTATGCAGTTTCACATGGTATCTGGGAAAACGGCCTGGAGCCTCCCACACAACTTTTCGTCTGAGAAAAACTTGTTCCTTGCCGAATGGGATGACTCTCTGGATTTAGCAGGGCCGTTGATGATGCGGATCTCACATGAACTGCAAATGATCTAATGGCCTGCTGATTTTGGGGAGTGTTCCAATTTGGCAGGTTAAGCACAATTCCTTTATTTGATATTGGTAAACGTGGTTCTTGAAGCATGTTGAATGTAAATTTAGTTTATGAATTCTATAGTTGATGCAAAGTTACATGCCAGTCTTGTGATTCTGTTATTCCAGGCAAGAAGGTTGACACCACGTCAGATGATAAGGAGCTGCCAGGTGGCTCTTAACGATGTCAATGGAACCAAAAATCGCTATATGGATGTTGTACCATGTCAGTAAATATGCATTGCTACAAAATGTTACTATTAACACTGGTGAAAAACAGTTTGACTTGTTGATTTTTAAACAAATTTCAGTCGATGAAAATAGGATCATTTTGAATCCATGCAAGGATTACAGATCATCTGCAAGGGGATACATCAATGCAAGCTTCATTACGGTAGAAGTTTATTGACTCTGAATTTCTTTTATTTGCCTGTGTGTAGTCACTTAGGTATTACTCTTTTCTGCAGGCTTCTCCGTCTGAAAGTGTCTCTCAGTTTATAGCTACACAAGGTCCACTACCACATACCTTTGAGGATTTTTGGGAGATGGTAGTGCAAAACCATTGCCCTGTAGTTGTGATGCTCACTCGGTTAGTTGACAACTACAAGGTACTTTACTTCACTAGTTGATATTGATTTTTATTCACATGTGGTTACTTTAAAAGCAGTTGGTAGACCATATCCTGCATCACTTCTGAAGATGCTGCAGGCAGACCATGCTGTTTAGCTCTTAAAATATTGAGCTGTTTTATTCCATATTTCCTTTATTGTACTGATTAGCTTCTTTTCAAATGCTGACTGAACTTGCAAAGCACTGGGAGATATCAGTTGGAAACTTGTCGTTTACATTATTTAGAAGATTGTTGCTAAAATGCATGTTTTCTTGTTAAAAAGAACCGTGTAGAGAACTGGAGAAGAAAATAAATCCGAAATTGAATCTCTAAAAACCCCAAATCTCCTGTATGGAGCCACATTGGCTCCAATGTGCCAGGCACGCTCTGCTCTATGATCACATCATAGGTAGTCACCATCATAGTTGCTACCTCAACTGGATGAGTGATGCAGTATCAGTTGCTAGCTGACTTCTACTCACTTATATCTGCCATCTCATAGTGATGTCTGTTCATGTAGCTTTCCATCCATCTTCATTCTTATGTCCACGCCTATTCCAGATAGTTACTGGAGAAGGTTGGCTCTTGATTGGCCCTTCATATGAAGAAATTTCTAATTGTTACTTTAAAATGTAATAAACTGGGGACCCTAGATGGAATGTGAAAAGAAGAGAAGAAAGGCTTGGGATGTGGTTAGGTGCTTATGTTTGTTTATGTAAGCCTTTGGTCCTTCTGCTTATTTATTGTTGAATGACTGAGCATCATCTCATGTTTCTGATCTTCTTTCAAATTTTGGCAACCATTTGCTTATTCAAATTTTAACCTCAGTTGGTAAGATGTGGAGAATATTTTCAAGCAGAAGATGGTCCTAGAGAATTTGGAAATATATGTATAGTCACCAAATGGGTGAGAACTACTGACACTTCATTAGTGTTGCGCAACTTGGAGGTTGGCTATAGAGAGGTGAGTTTTACTTTATTTTATGGACTGTTTTTAGAATGATGAGCTCATAGAATGTTGACATCTATGAGGGCTGTTTGGACAAGGGGAGAGGAAAAATATGTGGTGAATTGTATGAGGTGGTTTCTTAAATTGATGTAATACAGATGCGTTACTTTTGGTATCCAAATTTTTACTTTCCAACTCATATTTTACTGTAAAGGACTGTACACAATGATAGATAATATGACATACATGGTAAAATAACAAATGAGAGACGTGTATTGGTTTCAGGGTTTTTGATATCACTTAGCATCAAATTATTGGCTGAATCTGCTGCAAGTGAACAGTTGCTTTTTTGTTGTGTGGAATCTTATTGCTGAGTTAACTGGTTATTCTCTCACCTTATGTGACTTCTGCCTCAGTCAAAGGAGCTACCTCTGTCTGTTTTGCATATTCACTATCCTGAATGGCCTGATCACGGAGTTCCCAATGACACTCTTGCTGTGCGTGAAATATTAAAAAGAACATATCCTGTACTGCCCTCTCTTGGCCCAGTAGTGGTTCATTGCAGGTTTAGCTCATCTTTCTTGCTTCTAATGGTTTCAGTTATTTTTGTCTCAACAATATGTCTCATATGGAGGCCTTTTCATATCCAGTGCAGGTGTTGGGAGAACTGGGACATACTGTGCAATTCACAACACCATCCAGAGAATACTTATTGGAGACATGTCTGCTTTAGATCTTCCTAATACCATAACCATGTTTAGAGCCCAGCGAATTGGGATGGTCCAAACCATGGTATTTCTTCCTTCTTGGTTTGAAGCTTCAAATTTGCTGAGGCATTTATTCATATTCATGAATTCTTGAAGTCCAAATAGTCAACTTGTTGCTGTTGAGTTATTCATTCATGGTTATTCTATCACATGATCCTTCTTCCCTAGTTTCTTCCTTTTCTCTTAACAAGAAGCTTTCTTTCTTCTTTTTGTGTAAGGAGAAAAGGAGGTTTGCTGTTTAGTCCATTCTTGTTAGTAGTGCCCGAGGAGTAAAGCCTGCTAAGCTGGCACTTTTGTTTACTATTTTTCATATTATGTTACTGACTCTGGTAATTCTGGCAACTCGGTCTGTACCAGGAGCAATATTTTTTCTGCCACAGGGCAATTGTTGATGAACTGGAGGACCTTACCTCAGATTTCAATGGCTAGGGGACTCAAAATGGTACAGTGCTTCTTCCAAAGACTTTGCACAACTATACTTCAGTCACACGGTTCATTTTTTGGCTTCAGGTTCTTAAAATGTGTGTTCGGATTCATTTGTTCATCCGGCATTCTAGCTGAATTTACACTCTTTTGTGGCAGCTAATTATTGGCCGTTGTATTTGGTGAAGTAAAACAGAACTGCGACCACTTGCTTATTGAGCAAACATGCAGTCTGCATCTCCCCTTGGGTTTTTGGCTGCTGTGACAACCTGGCCATTTTGCACTCTCCCAGAACTGAGAACGCTAGGCATACTACTGCACAGTGAATCCAGAGATCTTTTGATTCCTTTCCGTTAGCTGAGAAGCAGCTGTAAAGATGCCTTTTTTTTATTTTTTTTATTTTACTCTCCCCAGATAATGCTGAAACTCTTGAACTGATTGTTCCATATATTCTATGATTGCTGGTAATATTGACCAACAAACGATTTTCGAGCTCGTTGTTACCTACATTAATTAATTCATTAGTATCAACTCAAACATCAAATTCGATGAACTTACATCTTCCGGGGCACCATATTAGAAATTTCCAACCATGTCTTGCGCTTCCCCTTGTGTTGCCCCTTAGTATCCTCGTGGGCTTCAAGTCATCCGGTCGGTTTTTCGGGTACTACGTCAATTGCTCAGCGTACAGGGCATTTGTCATGTCAGTCTGCCGATGAACCAAGGAGGCGAAACAATTCACATATCGGATCATCCCTGTATGTCGCGCACTTGATGTTTTTCGGAAAATTTTTATTATAACCATTTAGCGTTAGAGGGAAAAGGGATGACAGGTCCGAAACTAATCTGGATGGTTATATATCATATATATTCTGTGACTCGGATTAATATGTTACATGCCAAATCACCATTGATAAGTAATTTTATAGTATTTTTTAAAGGACCCGATTATATGGTCACACAATTTTGTGAACTCAAATAATTACAAATATTTTTTATTATATATATATAAACATTATATGTTATAGGAAATTATTTCATACAATATAAACAAATTTGACAAAAAATTTTATCATATCACTATTAAATTTTTTACATTGAATAGAATGTAATTTGCATAGTGTATAATATTTTATATGTAATATCATATATGTTTTATGACCATTTGAATTTACTAAATTTGTGTCCGATAAGATTACGAGCACATTCATGAACTATTTTATTTGTTACGGGCGGCATGCAATTGCTGTACATGTCTATCGTTAAGAAAATAAACGCAAAATATAAAGAAGATCATCAATCAAACATACAGATTTCTTGGTTATTAATGATTTTAAATTTTTTTTTAGGCTTCATAATATTAATTGCCTAAAATATCCGGCTTAAACCTGGGAAAATAAGTAGTACGGCTGTTAAGAAGCAAAGAAAGAGAAACGAAGAAACTTGATCAACGTGTCAGGGCTTCGGTACGGTTATCCATTACCCATTTTCCGAGATCTTGTGTTCCTTCGTCTAGGATCTCATGCTCCTTGTCCGCAATCTCTCCTCTTTCTCGCCTGGTCCTGGGGGCGCGTAGGCTCCATGGATGGTTGACATTACAAAGTATTGTAAATCCCACCGTTACAAAAATCGTTGAATAGTACGTCACGGATGTGAGATTGCAGAAGCCACAAACCCTTTTTTTTTTTTTTTCCCTTTAACTATATAAGACGAGAAATCGAATAGAATGAATTGTTAATTTTAATAATAATTCAAATTCATAGTCGCGGAATACGAATAAAATTCTTTCAAAATGTATGAAAAATACGTTAAGATTGTCACGTGGATTACGATAATCTTAGAATTATTGCAGCCATCCTCCGGGAAAAAGAAAGTTGATCGGATGGGAAAGAAACGTTGTTGATTGAGAAGGGAAAGTGGGGCCTCAATCGGACGGCTGCTGCGAAATCAACGAAGTCTGGAAATTAAAACCTAATTGGCATGGGTCTGAGGGACTTTAGCGGGGAAGAGTATTTGGGGAAGGGGAGGGGGGGCAAAGCATGAGACCGTATTTGAAAGCGGCCATAAAACTCGACTCCTTTCGCTGTCGTCTGTTTCTAAATCTCGCCAATTTCTCTACCGTCGCGTCGGTTCAAGAAAAATTGTGGTCGTCTGCGTCGACGCCGCGCAGAATAATCGACAGAAACTGCCACCTAAGAAGAGGAGCATTCTTGTGTTCTTGTTCTTGTTCTGGTGATTGTTATTGGTGTCGGTGCGTAAGAAGAAGAGCAATGGGAAGGTCTCCTATTACAGAACAAGAAGCAGTTCGCGTTGAAGTGAAGTACACGGTCGAATTGGCCGACATTGAGAGGAAGATTTTCGACCGCCTTCTCAACACTCTTCGCTACTTCAACCTCTCCACCGTTCTCCGCGTCGCCGGCGGTTGGGTCCGCGACAAGGTATTGCTTAGCTTAGCTCTTTTTTTTTTTTGTTCTTTTTTGTGTTTCTTTTCTTTTTTGTTTGTGAAATTTTGGTTTCAAGATTCGTTTTCTTTGCCCTATAAGTGGTTCCGGGGTAAAATTTTTCTTGGAATTTCGATTATTTTAGTTGTTCAAAGTGTAAAACGACGGTGTTTCGAGGAGTGCCCGCTTTTTGTTTGATGAAAGCACTCTCGGATTTCGAGCGAGCTTGATTTTAGATTAAGCAGGGGCAATGATTGATTGATGGTTTTGAATTCAAGCACAGCCAGAGCAATTATGATGTATACTAGAGTTTACGTTTGTCTTGATTGAAACGGTCTTGGTCTTACGCGGTCTACATTTCCTTCGCAGCTTCTGGGCAAAGATTGTTACGACATTGATATTGCCATTGATAACATGTTGGGTAGTGAATTTGTTGATAAGGTTAGGGAATACCTGTTATCAACTGGCGAGGAGGCACAGGGAGTTGGTATTATTCCCCGGTATGGTCTCTGTCGCTATTAGATTCTGTCGGTGCACAATCTTTGTTTGTCCACTTATTTAATTTGATCATCACTTGGAAATTTGTTTACAAAACAACTCAATGGAAACGCTTTACAAATCTGGTGTCTCTTTGTTATTGTTGGTCCTTTGACCTAATCAAGTTTCACATTGATGAGTGGTTAATTGGTTATTGGGTTTCTGGTTGGGTTAAAATAGCTGTGAATGCCTCACTTTTTGAACAGACAAAATTTTTTATTTTATCAGGGAGATGTCTGTGATTTACTCCCAACTCAAGGAAGTAAAACATTTACATGAAACTTTCTATTTTATTTTCTTGTATCTTTTAAGGCCTCCTTTTCACTTGAGTATCAAATCACAGCACTCATTGCAATTGCAAATTCATTCACTTTTATTTTCTTTTCATGTGCTATTGTTTGGACTTCTATTCTACAGCATATAAGTGTCAATATTGTTTATCATCTGGTGAATCTTGGGTTACTAGCTTTGCTGCATACTTATTATGAACAAAAACAAATCATGTTTGTCATTCCTTCTTTGCAGCAATCCTGACCAATCCAAACACTTAGAAACTGCAAGGATGCGGCTCTTTGATTTATGGATTGATTTTGTGAACTTAAGGTGTGAAGGCTACAGTGAGAATAGTCGCATTCCTACAATGGTACCTAACTAATTGAGATTACTCATCTCTTTTGGTGTGTGTGCATTCTTGAACCTAGAATGCCTTTAGAGGGTTTGCAAAATGGTTTAATTGGTGCATTGTGTTATTTTAAATACTTTAATTTCTGGTTTCATTGATTTCTGAGCTTTCTGATTGTGTATGCGCCAAAAGTTTTAGCAATGGAAAGGACCATGCACATTATTTTCTCTAGCAAATGCAAACTAAAGATTGTGCATGGAAACTCTGTAGTTCCTACCCTGGGTACATTGGTGTTATGTATTAAGTCATTACTTCTGCAAAGGCCCATTCTGGTTACTTTTGCCAGCAAGTCATGTCTTTGGAACAATGTGGTACCCGAACCTTGTGTCAAACCATTTTTAGTTGTCTTGCTACTATTTTTTGAATTTGATGTTTGTTGGAAAACTCAACTGCAATATGTCTGTGCCTGAAAAAGTAAAAATGATTAAAGAGTGGGGGAAAGCTGTTTATATATGTTTAATATTATCAGACAACAAGAGATGTGGAAGTGGGTGTTGAGTTAGCTCAGAACCATGTGTAGTCCCAAGTCTCATTTACAAATCAAGTTGAAGGGAGTTCTTTTCATATTAAATCATAGTGAAAAGCATATTTTTCCATCATCAATGTGTATTTCCTATTAATCAACATTTTCCGTCAAGGTATTCTTTTACTTGAAGTATCTACTTCTCCTTAAACCAGAAATTCGGCACAGCAGAAGAGGATGCATACAGAAGGGATTTAACCATTAACAGGTATCTCTTTTATAATTTTTATATATGCAGATGCTGGAGATATTTTTCTTCAACTTCTAGACTGATCTTTTTTGGGTTGGCCAGCTTGTTTTATAATATCAATACTAGCTCAGTTGAAGACCTTACTGGAAGAGGTTTGTCCTGGTCTTTAGTTGCTAGACTTTCTTTTTTGTCTACATCTGACTTTTCACTTGTGCATGTCAGTTTTAGCTTTTTTAGTTCCATTCTCTCTTTGCAGGCATTGCAGATCTAAAAAATGGAAAAATAATGACTCCTTTGCCTCCAAAGGCTACGTTTTTGGATGATCCACTCCGAGTTCTTAGAGCCATTCGGTTTGGTATTCTGGACATATATTCTGATTTCTTATTCATTTGTATTTTGTTGTTTTTGTCCTCTTCTGCATTTTTTAAAGCTCCAAAGTGCATTTGTTGTATTATGATTATCTAATTCTAACAGTTATTTCAAGGTCACCACATTGTATCACCTACTTATTCTAATAGACTCATGTAACGTGATGGTTTTCAAGAGTTTATTTGGTCCAATTATGAGTCCATGCAATTGCAGCTTTGAATTCCATATTCTCATGCAAACTTTTTCAATCAGAGATATGAAGCTAAAACTTCAACTCATAGACATAGAATAGATGACTAATGTTGGCTCTAATGCAAGCCTTAACTGTTTACCCTCTTGCTCTTTTTGGCAACACAACCCTCCACCTTTGGTTTTGCTCACTTGTTTCCATGCTCTTTCCTTTAATATGACAAGTTACAAAGACATTCTTCAGGCATGATGCTGATTCTACAGAGGAAAAATTTTGAATATTTTTTACTTTTAGTCCCCAAAGTTTTCTTTTCCAGGACAATTTAGTTCTTGCACTGAAAACCATTGAACATTGTGTTCAAGTCAAAGCCAAAAAATCTAAACAATGCCACATTGTCTAAGATTTGCTTTAGATTATTTTTGATTAATGCCCATTTTCTCCTCAATTTTTTTATCTCTTTTAATGCTTTTTTTCTAAAATTTTTGATTTTACGATGTAATGTCCTTAAATGTAATCAGTGTCAAGCATAGGGAACTCTTTTTGGAAAAAGGAAAAAAAAAAAAAGGAAAATTCTCTCCTTATGATCTATAGGGCTCATTTTGCATTTTTCTCCCCATTTTAGGTGCAAGGTTTGGATTCGCATTAGACGAAGAACTGAAAGAAGCTGCAGCCTGTGATGATGTGAAAAATGCTCTTGCAGCTAAAGTTAGTAAAGAGCGTGTTGGAACAGAGGTACATTCACCTTCCTGTGAAATAATTTAGTGATAAGTGTTGTCTGATCTAAGTCAAGATTTCATTGCTTGTGAGTGAGTTATCTATGTTATGTGCGTAATGTTTCATTATCTTGGTGCCCATTGTTTGTGCAGATTGATCTTATGGTCTCTGGTAATCACCCAGTTAAAGCTATTACATATGTTGCTGATATGAAATTGTTCTGGACTGTCTTCAGTCTCCCTTCCAACATTGAAATTGAAGCATCAGAAGGATGCCACAGGTAAGATTAGATCTATAAAATGTATCATGATGTTCAATTATTTATCTGTACTTGGTATTTATTTTGAGAACCCTGATGTCTAGATTTTCCCCATCTTTTGCCTTGTTTTATGCATAACCAGGCCATCATATTACATAGATGACAGCTAATGGGAAATGGCAATGTATTTATTTACCCTCTCTTTCTTCTTTCATCTTTCTTCTTCCTCTTGATGTTCTATGGTAACTGGTAGGAAACATAAAATTAACTGAGTAAAAGAATGATAATGGGGTGAATTCTAATATATTTTCACCAAAATTGTCACTGTGCAACATTGGGTTCCTTCAGCCATCTTCAATTGAGTTTTTGATAATTCCCTTTGTGCACCCTACATGTTTTGTTTGCTTGTCTGCCTTTTTCTTGCTCCTAGGCTTGTGCTTTTCCACTATACAGGCTCTGTGTTACTTACTTGGATGCTGCATGGCACCTTATTCAACTAATTGGGTTTCCCTCATTCACTGTGAGTCAGCTCATGAATTAATTATCATATTTTCCTTTACCTTTCACTGGGTTATGTTATGTCACAAGTTATTTTCTGGTTCCTTTTTTTGATGTATGTCTTAGCCTTATCTGAAGCTTGTTTATGAATCCTACGATACTTGAATCCCAGGATGAACAAAGAAGTCTTGCTCTCTATGCTGCTCTGTTTCTTCCTCTCAGAAAGCTCACATATAAGGATGACAAGGGTAGACAGGTAACATCCATGTTTTTTCTTTCCTTTTTCTGTAACACGTTCTGATTTTCTGCCTATGTTTTTTTTGGATCTTCATCTCATGCAAGGAGTGGTGGTACTAGCCATTGGAGTTGGACAGTTAAATTGTTCTAGGGGTAGGTCTTTTGGTTGGGCACTAGCCAACAATGATTCTTTGTTGGGCAAGACTCCTTTGTTTTTCTAAAATTGCATATTTATCTCTGGCAAGGGTGCAGTGGGTCCTAGCCATTGGAGTTAGACACTTAAATTGTCGTTAGGGAAAAACTCTTTGTTTGATGGTTCCTTAACATATTTCTATGGTGGTACGAAACTAAATTTAATGTATGTTCCGTATTCTTATTGCTGTTGTTAAAGTTAGCTACAATTATTACTATTATTGTTGCACATACTAAATAAAAAATTATTTTAGGCAAATTGATAGGTCTGTGATATAAAATATCCATTTATATGCACTGTAATAGTTCTGAGAATATCTATTAATCTTTGCACTTATTTTACTATGTGAGTTTAGTTTATTTTTATTCCAGAAGCTATCTGTTTTCTGCTTAAGCTAAATGTCTCAATATATTCCTCCATGCAGACCTCTGTTGTCAACTTTATCTTCAAAAGCTCTCTGAAGCAAAAAGCCAGTAATCCTCAAGCTGTTAGTTGAAATTTACTCTCTTCTTGTCTCTACAATAAACGCCACTATCATATACTAGGTTCCTATGCAAATATTTGTCAAATACGTGGTAATAATTAATTTTCTTCTGTAGGTCATGAAGATACACGAGTCGTTAGAGAAATTCTTGATGCTAATTCCTCTGCTTACATCTGGTGAGGATGCCCAGCTTGCTGAAGTTGATTGGGGACTTGAATTTATCAATGCACCCGTTACATCAAAACTCCGGGTATTAACAGGTACTTGGTTCCTGCTAATACCATGCGCCTAAATTTCACTGCTTTAGGCAAGGTCTGGTTCATGTAGCCTTCTGTAGTTAACATGTAATTCTTCTTATTTAAGGTTTTCTGTTGCGGGAAATCAAAGACTTCTGGCGAGTTGCTTTGTTGATTTCAACAATGTTGTATCCTCCCGAAGTTGACGCCACTCGAGATTTTTTAGATAAGCAATTTCAACCAGAGAAGAGAAGGGACTTGTTTATGGAAGTTGAGGGTGCTGTTATTAAACTAGGTATTCAGATTGCATGCCAAATTCTCACTCAAAAATTTTCTTTGTTTTGCGCAAGCCATGTTCAGCAGGGTAGGTATTAAAGAAAATGCCCTTTTGGGCGTGGGTCTGAGCAAAATGCTTTTGTTGGAATGCAGGTCTTGATAAGGTATGGGATGTAAAGCCGTTAGTTAACGGGAAGGATATCATGAGTGTTTTGCAGCTTAAGTCTGGAGGACCGCTTGTTAAGGAATGGGTAAGACATTCTTTCCTGCATTTTGGACGTCAAGAAATTATTGGGTCGATTGGATTTGCAAAATAGCTGTTGACCAATTCAATTAGAGAATTGCTTTTTGCATTTAAAAAATAGTTGCACGCGACACAATTGTTGCTTCGTTTAAAACTGTCGCCTTTGCTCTGTATTTGTGTGTCCCCAGTCATTTTTGGAGTGTAGAGAGTAGTTTCTGTTCAATGAACATTCGGCACAACAATTGTGGGTCCCAAGTTTTCTCTGCCGTTTCTATACTCAAAAGCACGAGATAACGTCATTTGTTTGAACTCCACTTTTGTGTAATGATGCATGTTCATTCCCATACGTGCCTTCTTGCAGCAACATAAATTGCTCGCATGGCAGCTTGCCAATCCAAAGGGGACTGCAGAGGAATGCCTTGATTGGATGAGGGAGACAAACCTGAAGCGAGCAAAGATTGCATGATCATTGAGCAGAAATGCTCTCGTTATACTAAACAGAGGGCCTCGGCCAGACTGGTTGGAATTCTTTTCTGATCTTGGGTTTGTTCATTGGTGTCCTGTGAACTTCCATGAAATCTCGGGCAACAGACGTTTGGGCTTGATGGAGAAGCCTCGCAAATATTTGCAGGCAGAAAGAGCAGTCTGTGGTCGTAGAAAGTCGCGGATGCGTAGCCATTAACAACTGGAAAAAAGCGCTTAGAAGCGTGCTATGTACGGATTAATTTACATTGGAAGTAATGTACATATAGCAGCACCATGCTACTATATTTGGTGGCATGCTTGAAATTGGACCTAAGATTACTGGCTCAATTTTAATTCTAATTTCAACGCCAAAATAGAAGTATAATTATATGAAGTTATGATCACACCTAGGATATTGATTTACGAACAAATTTATCTAGGAAATTCTGTGATTTATCAGATTAAATGACTCCTTTTTGTATGTAAATTTCCATGGAATCGATTTCAAATAGTTTAATTTTATGATGTTCGCACCAAGATACATCCATAACTATTTCTTTTTTAAATTTATTAAAAAGTTTACAAAACTATAAATTATTAAAAAAAAAGTGTATTTCTCATTTATTAGATTAAATAATTTTTTAATTTAAATTAAATTTATCTCAAGTTAAAATCTTTTCTAATTGGGGGCACAGCAAATATTTTTATTTCTATATAAATTTCATACTCTTTTAAGGCCTCAAAATGAATGTCTCAAAGTGGAAATATTTTAGAGATTTGGAGGCACTAAACTTTTTTGATCAACTCACAGCAAAAAGAGTATGAAAATTAAAACAGAAGGAAAACCATCAAATCAGGGAAATATTAGAAGGGCCGTGCAAGTCACCCACAGGTCATCACTTTACCATTAAAATCGCCTGGTACTTGATGTCGTTTCGTACCTTTCCTGAGAATTCCCGTGCGCGTGGGCGTGCGCTCCTTGTGGCTCAAGAAGTCAAATCCTAGTTCGAAATGGAGTAACCCGTAACGGATATATACCTACCTCCTGTGCACGTGCCCGACACCCTGTTAAGTCTCCATATTTTGGTTCAACGATCTTCCCTTTGCTCTTTTTTTTTTTTAATTATTATTTTATTTAAAATTCACAAATAACGGTAAATAGTCTTATTAATATTTTTAGATTTTATTCCAAATAATGACCCAGATAAGTAGTAATAAAGTGATAAGTGATAAAATGATAATAAATTACTTATTTATATTATCACTTCGGTAAGACCGCTGGGATAGAAGTAAGGGAACAAAGTCTGCTTATTTAGCATTATTCTTTATTTTCTGAGAGTGTAGATTGCTTTTAGTTCGCAGAACTTATCTACGCGAACCACTATGTTTTATTCCGACGTTGCCGTACAACCAACCGTGCGCCCTAGACTTTCCCTTATAGGTGTACCCCAAGAAAACCAAGATCATCTTGTGAGCAAAACCTTTCTATTCGCAATTTACCGAAAGGTTTGGTGCCCGTATGATCTTGGAGGTAATATTTTATTGGGCTGGGCAGCTGCAAAAGAGATGGAAGGAGAAGCTGGTTGATCCCACCGGGGAGAATCACGTGAAAATCCAAGATTTTAATTTCGTGTGGTACCGTTAGATTAACCCTTCCTCTTCTAAAGACTCTAACTTATAATTCATAATAATAATTTAATAGGTCCCTTAATTGCTTTATTAATTTTAATTTTAAGTCGATAACACTGGGTGTATCGGCGACGTCCAACTGGAGTTGAATTACAGAAACTTAACAGGGTGTTCGTAATTGCTTGGAATATCCAAAGAAATTCCTCGGAAAGAACCACAGAGCACAGAATCTGAAAATACAAGAGATAAGAGGTGAAGAGCTAGATTTATTGACTCCTTTTTCGATGCAAGAAGGAAACAAAAAGTTGAAAAAGAATAAACCTACGGACTCTGTCACGCGGGAAGAACTTGCCCAACTACCAACTGTTGTAGAGCTCACTATTTGTGCACATGGAGTTAGACATACTCAGACAATCTAAAACTATTCAAACGTCGATGTTAACAAAACCCGGCACAGCATGACACACTCTCAAAATTTGTGTGCAAAAATTTTGTGAAACCCTGATGACAACAACAAAAACAGTACTCAGTTGAAAATCCACGCAGATGACGCAATTGCATAGATTAGATGTACACAGTCCACCCATGCGTATCATGGTCCAGGCATGGCGCAAGAGCCAACCATCACTGACAGATCGGATGCTAACATCTGTGTCCCAAAGATGTGAACTACAGGTCAGATGATTTGACAAGCAGGTTGACTCTCCAATATTCTCAGCCATGTAGTTGAGGACAACCATATTATGTATAGAATTTCGAATTTAGCACTCCGGAAGAGACTGAGCAGAAGCAAATGGGGAAAAACTCGAAGCAGACTCACTACAGTGCAGTGGACGTGGCTGATGACCAGAACGGGCCAAAAAAGGCGAGGCATTGCTTGGGCTTGGGATATGTGTAGTCATGTATCTTGAGTTAAGAGGCGATACAGATGGGTAACCCAGAGAGTGAGGTGAAATCAAATGGGAAGGAAGAGACCTCTGAGAAGACATATTCCTAAGATCTACTGAGCTGTGACTCGTACTTACGGAATATGATTGACGATATGACCGAAGAGACTGCGGAATATAACCAGGGCTTGAATAAGGGACATGAAAAGGGGATCCTGATAACTCTGGGGCAATTTGTATAGCTGATGATGTTGCAGATCTAATGGATGACAACACAGGAGAAGAATCTACTGAGGCAGGGCTGGATGAAAGCAACGGTGTGGATTCTGATGCTGGTGGATCCCCTGTAATTGTTCTTGCATCACGCTTGCATACAGGGCAAAAGGTTCTCCATGTAGTAAGCCATGAATCCACACAGAATTCATGAAATTCTGTACAAAATTCAAGAAATTATAGTCAGCCATTCAGCATATTGAACAACTAATGCAGCATTTTCTTTCAAGTGCTTTCAAAATGAGTATCAGCTACACACGAATTGCAGAAGTAAAACTAAAATAACTAAATGTAATCCAACTGTAAAGTGCCTCTAAACTTCAACAAAGTGCAAAAAATATCAACCTTCAACTGTACTATGGGTTGTAAAGCTCCCAATAAGATTATATGTAACTGCTGATCAAAATAATTACTCTGAAATGACTTTCAAATGCAAAATATAATTCCCATTCACTGCACAAAGATGCAGCAAGAAATTTGGCGCTCTAATTACAAGCTAATATAACAGAAACCTTTTATCAAGCTGTGTAACCTTGAACTTTCTATCAGTAAGATTGTTGTCTCTATCCTCAGGTAGGATAATAAGGCGACAATAACAACCATATATGACACTAAGATGTGTTCAATTGCAGCCCACTCTTAACTTTCCTTGTGAAAGGAGGATAATAAGGTTAATTATATCACTCAGATACTTCGAATCAGTATCCTATGAGAACAGAGGAAATTAGCCAATTCTGATCCCAGGGCAAGTAACTACCTAAAAATCATGCAACACTAAATATAAACTTTTCATGATGATGTTTGCACCTAAACTAATTCGAAAAATTGCCTGACAGTGAAATCTAAATGACTTATGTCAGCCACTGACAAAACATCTTACCTAAATAGCAAATCCATGCAGAAGCCCAACGTACAGAAGGATAAAGTTGAATATTTGGGCATGAGAATTTTTTTTTTTTTTTTTTTTAAAAGGACTTACTGTGCTGACATGGCAGAATCCTGATCTTTTCTCCAACACTATAGTCTTCTAGGCATATAGCGCATGTTCTTGCAGTAGAATTATCTTCTAGAACAGAAGTAAAAGTAAGGCTTGGCATTGCCTTCACTAAGCGGCTGCTCATTCCATGGAATTCCCTGACATGAGAACTGTGAGGCCTTTCTCTTCTTCTACGATGCCTGCGAACGAAGAAACAGGTAGCCAACACTGCAGACATGGCAAGCAGAGAAATAAAAGAAATTGCCATGATAGACCATGCAGCATTCTCAAAGCTAGGAATTAACCACAGCTCCATATTAGCCAAGCTGATATATTTCTTCAGCAGTTTGCCAGAAGTTTTAGCAACAAAAACAGCATGTATTTTTATACCAGCCGAATCCCCTGCCACTGAAAATTTTGGAAGTTCTAAGTCAGGAATTGCACAACAACAAATATTTTGGTGTCAATCATGGCAGACTAAAGTTCAAATAAAATTTCCCATCAAGAAAAGAAAAGCTCATACAACATTAACAATTTAAAGAACCTCTTGGGAAAGAAATAATCACAAACAGAGAGAGAAGGAGTTGATGAAAAAAATTGAGAACAAAGAGAAAATAAAAAATCTAATACATCAGAGTCAGTGACTGATCAGATTTTCCACTACCTTGAACGTTTTATACTCTCTTTTCACTACCAAAAAAATATTTAAAAAAAAAGGGCATCCCAATACACAAGGCTCTTGAGCTGTGGGGTCTGGTGAAAGGTAAAATGCATACCCCACACAAATGGCAGGGATTTCTTCTAGGCTATAAGGTTACTGTCCCTGCTTTCTGCCATTTGAGCAGTGTCCCATAAACAACCAAGGAACCAATCACCGTCCATAGAGTCAACAACCTTTTCCCAATAACTTTGCATCCCACGGAATCAGTAGCTGTAAACACTAATCTGTTTTTTCCTTCCCTATACATGAAGTCACCTATAAAATTCCTTAGTGCATTCAAGTATTTTTTTTCAGGCATGAAATGTTTGAAACAGGATGTATGTAGAAGACCAAAAGTAAAAGGTCATCACAAAGACAATAGCTAATTTCATCAATTTCCTTAGGTGGGCAAGGTAGAAAAAGGGCCATACTCTTTATTTAACTACTCTGGCTAGCAAATGTAGGACAAAGTCTGCATTCTGAAAAGAATTGCAGCTTAGATACAGCGTCCAAATAACTCTCCTCGGTATCCATAAAAAGGCACAGATGAACTGGTATAGCCCCATATTCAGCAGATTATTTTGGCCATTTAATGCACACTTCAGTGAAACTGGAGGCCTAGACTCAAAGCATAGCAAAGGAGCTAAGTGCACAGTCACAAAGTCATTGAAGTGTGAACTGCATTTCCAATTGTAACATACAAAGCAAGTTAGCTTAATAAACCCAATGAATCACTTTAGCAAACCCACTAAAAGAAAAGGTAAGCAAGCATCAGTCCATATATACAAACAAAGTAAAGACTCAAACCTTAAAATGACCAACGGCTAAAAAAAAGCCGATAAGAGGAAGAATTCCTTTGTGCATTAGAAATAAGCAATCAACGAAAGCAATTCCTGAATTGTCATCTAGTTAGATCATTACTTGCAACCAACATGCCGTCATCTTCGTTGTCATAAACAATAGCAGCTTTAAAACCTGCCTTTTGCGCTCTTCTAACCTTGTCCTCAAAGCTACATCCTCCTCCTCTTATAATCAAGAGGAAGGGTGAACTACAATTGGAGGACTTTTTATCAACTTTATTAGTCAACTGAGAACATGCATCAAGAGGCTCCGCCAAATACAGGACCCCGCACACACCTGATCCCTTAATCGTAGGAGCTGAAAGCCACCAAAGACAACTTCAAATCTCAGCACACAACACTAACATGAGCATGTATAAAAGTTATAGGAATTCACAAAAACTTCTTGCAATTCAATTTTCTTCTTTAGCACTAAATTCAAATTTCCTTTCACTTTACTCTTTTTCAAGATCACCTCAGCAGCTGACCATACCAGGAAAAAGAAAAGGCTTAGTTTTACTTCATTGCCCTCACTTTCCAAGCAGCCAAACAACCAAATAAAATAAAATTATATATATATATATATATATATCAAAAGGAAAGGAAGGGAAGAGGAAGAGCTAACTGAAATTAGCTTCGACGTCATCGAGAGACAGGGTAACGTTATTGCCAATCAAAACGACATTGGCTGACGTCCTGGAACAACGAGCAACGAGAGAGCAGAGCAGAAACCAAACCACAAAGCCGAGGCGTTCCATCCGATGATTCCTGAAGAGAGCTTAGAGAGTTAGGGTTTTGATTTGAAACACGAGCGACACATCAGCTTCCATTGGAGAGAGTCGCAGAGAGAGAATATCTGGATCCCTTCCTTCTTTGATCCTGATTATTATTTGATTATTTTCTTTGTTTTTTTATTCCGAGTTTTTTTTTTAATTTCTTTTTTTTTTAGGTAAAGAATTTTAATTTGTGTAATTATAAATTAATATTGATGTTATTTATTAATATTTTAAATTATTTTTATAAGATATATTTATTGATTAAATATTATTAAATATAATTAAATTTTATTTATATTATTTTTAAATAAATAAAAATTTATACCATAAATATAATATTAAATTTTAAATAAGTTAACTTCAACTTCACTGTTCTTTTCGGTTTCGATTCTTCTAAACTCATTATTATTCATTATTCTTCAATGAGATCATTATTGTTTTGGCTGCGGTAGTGCGGTGGGTGGGGTTTCTCTTTCAGAACTTTTTTTTTTTTTTACTATTTTATTTTTTACGACTGCCTTCTTTATTTATTTAATAATTTAAATAATAAAATGTTTATGTCCGTTACATCATAGCCAGAACAATATAATAAGGGTACTATTGTCCAAATCAGTCTAATATCTAAGCATTCCGTACTTGCGAAAAGTTAGTAAACTCGCTTGAGTAAGTATATGGTTGGTAGGAGGGAGAGGCACCGATTATTATTATTATTATTATTATTATAAATAAAATTAAGAATAAAAAAGATTATTTGAAATGTTTTTTTATAATCACTATTTGTTTCAATAAATGTAACTATATAAGTATACCGATTGTTATTTTGTATAATGACATGTAAAATGGCAATAAAAAGATAAATTACAAAATGGACCCTCTAAGTATAAACCAATATTATTATTACATCTTATTTCTTTTTTCGAGGCCAAAAATTGATAGAATTAAAAACAAATGCACTTTCTTATTTAGAATAATTTGTTTATAATTAAGAGATATATAAAGATATCACCCCAATATATTCATCATGTATTTAGATTGTAATTGATTAAATATAAATATGATATACAAAAATAATAAGATTTTAATTCTAAATTTAATTAATGCCATTACTTTTTTTTTATCTTTTTGGTTGTTCTTTTGTTTTATTATTAATTAAATTTGGCGCGCATTAATTTCTTCGCATGCACAAATGCACATAGCCACAAGCTTTGGAGGCATACGGTCCAAACATTTCAGCATGAAATTGAAGATTTTCAAGAGGCGCCCCCACCACACGGTGGCTCCTTCTCATCTTCTATCGATTCCACCCACACGTACAACTGACGAAGCTTTCATCTGGGCCCAAACAATTTTCTGGAGACATCTTTTTAGCCGAATTATCCTTATAAATGGAATCGTAATTTGACTTGCACCACTTTGGACCATCCGAATAAAATGTCCGTTAATCAACATTTAGTCCCTACTTGAATAATCTTCAGAGTAAACCTTTCGCATCGACTTGGGGCACTTGGAATTTTATTTTGGTAGTGTTTCGAGTAAGGATCGAATCACGGTTTACGGAAGAGAACAACTCAGACCAACCTTTGTTGAGTTGCAGTTCTATTCTGTCAATGAAGTGAAAATTAATTTTAGTATTAACTTGATATTTTCCCGCTTCGTACATCACGCATAACCTCCTCTCAACTCAACGAGCATGCGATGCTTAGAGCACCGTAGGACATTTTACGTCTCCAAGGATTTAGTTCAATTCTAACCTCTTGTCGTATGATACCAGAAAACATAGCACGCGAAAGAAAGAAACACACTTGTGTACCAGAGAAAATAACCTTTGTGACATTGCTAGGGCAATATTTACCAAAAAAAAAAAAAAACAAAGCATTCAGCTCAAAGATTTCATCAAATAAATTACAGAAATAATACTTACAAAAGTAATACTTAAGAAAGGGTACAATATTTACTTTTTTGATTGTCCTTGATAGTTCAACTAACATGTAGTGTAAATTTAAAATCATGCGTGAAATCAATGCAACTGAAGAGAAACTGGGAGACAAAGGTGAATCCTCAATGAATAATCAACACAATGGATTTTATTAATTTATGATCGTCACTGTTATGTTTGTGCTAGTTTTGCCAGTAAGACCATGTCTAATATCTTAACATCAAGAGTGTCGTCTAACTTTACAATTCCATCGGTACCATCCACACCGATCAACTTGCCAGTAGCGCCACGATGTGCACCACCCGTTATCTTGATCTTGTCCGATTTTCTTGGTTGAACCACCTCGATTTCATTGGGATGCGCTGTTATTGCTTCGCCGTTGCCATTCCCACCGAGTACTATTTTACAAGAGCCATCCTGGATCATTAAAAGGCAGTCTTATTATATCATATAAAACAGGGACTGATTCAGATACACAGACCCAATAAATGCATTTGCAGTGCCTCTGAATATAACATACATATTCAACAACACCAACAAGTCCGTCTGCCCTTTTCTTCAAAACAATTCCAACAATTCTACTATGCAGAGTATATTTCAACTTCCCTCTTCCCAATCAAAACAGAGAAAAATCCCACTTTGCACTTGAGAAATTCTAAAAAACCATCCTAAATTTTCTGTGAATATTCAATTATCTTAATTTGTCACTTTTACAGATGATGAACATGTCAAAATCCTACAGAAAGATGCAGTCCAAAAACAAGTTTCAGAGAAGCTCTGCAACATACCGGAAGAATCTCCCCAATGACACCAACAGTTGAATCATCACCAGCCCTTCGTACATTGACCAATATGTCTGGCACAAACCAGGGTCCCTCATTGTCCCCACCTGCAGTTAGTGATTGCAGAATTATCATTTGCTAGCAAAATCATCAAAGTAGCCAGAGAAAGAGATGTGGGATGCTATTGTAGATACATGGAAATGGCCATAGACAGATCATTAGGCCAAGACAAAAGCAGCGGAGAAAGAGAATGCAAGCAATCATGTGCAAGTTTGAATCACGTGCATTACAGGAAGCACCAATAATATATCTACTTTTAGATCAACAATTAAGTATGATTGCTTGCACAGTGTAGATTCAGATTTCCAGCAGACCCAAAATTACACGAAGAAAACATCTTTAACCAGATATACCCAACTGCAGCCACAATGAGGGGCATAGCATAGTTTTACTTAGCATCATAGCCCATCCGTCAACACATGTAAAGACATAGCAAAATTGTTAAGTATGCAATGTTATTTTGTCCACAAAGCAAAAAAGACTGAAACACAATCGAACCTATAACAGGGGACATAACATCAAGACCACCAGTTCCAGGTGTCATTGGCTGTCCACCAGGAGTGCCAGGAAGGTATGCTGTGGAACTTGGTGTCATAGGCTGCCCACCAGGTGTTGATGGCAAGTATGGACTTGGAGCATTGGCTACAAAAAATCCAAAGGTAAGCTATGGTAGGAAAATTATCCCTTGTTTCAAAGTATAGAACTGAAAATGTTAAGTACCATAAGCAGAACTGCTGTCCCTTGGGGTTCCTGCTTCACTAAAATTGCCACCAGGAGTGTTAGCCCAGCCTGAACCAGGAGTTGGAGCTTCATAGGCCCGAGAAGGAGGGCTTCCAGGCTGGAAAAGAAAATATGAAAATGTGAACTTTCGGATAATTACAACATAAACTGAGGATGCCAAGTTCCTGACCTGATACTGTGGACTGGTTCCCCAAGACGCAGGGTTTCCATCTTCCCAAGGGTCCCTGAGCAATCCATCGATCATTTATTAAACACAAAACATTTGATAATTTTTTTTTAATTTAATAATATCAAAAATTATCAATACCAGTTGCTTAAGCAACTAAATAAATAGTTAGAATGAAAACAATAGCAGGACAATTAATTTGAAGATGACAAGGGATCTAATGATGGTTTCTCATGTCTGTTCTAGATTGTCCTTGAATACATACATCATGACATCCATCATAAACATACATAATCATATGCTCATTTACTTATAGTTTGGCATACACTTGAATGCCTTCTAATTCCAACACTCAAAATTAAAGTTCACAAAAAAATAAAAAGTGACAATTTCTTTTGGTTCTCAATAACAAGAATTCTCAAAAAAATCAACTTAATTACAAATTATTTTTGATTCCTTCAAAGGTCAAAGAACAGATTGTTCAGACCATTTTAGCAAGCGATTATCTCCGCAACTAGATTTCTTGATACAAGTGACAAACACTCCACTAAGATGCATTGTATATCAATGTTTGTGGCTCTAATTGCAAAATTTTCCAAACATCAGTTTATGCACATGTTTTCCTACTGCTGATGATATCTTAACAGTGATACTTCATCCAGTGGTGCCTATAAGTGTTATACCTACATGCTGATATGCTCAAGTAAGAGCAAATAAAGTATCATAAGTATTCAAGATTCATGGTCAAACCTTGGAGGGCTCATTGGTGCATAGGGATTCCACGCTCGGTCACGCATGGGTGTCCTCATGCCATCATGAATAGGTGTAGCTGCCAATGGAATAAAGCAACTAAGCATAACCATTCTAAATATTCTTTGTCAATTGATGCCTCCAAGCTTCTAAGTGCACAAAATTACAAATATTAGGGAAAAAAATCAACAAAAAGAACCTGTGGCATCTCTCATGGGAGTCATATAAGGATGCAATGGAGTCCGAGATGGATGCATGGGGGTTTCACTTCCCATACCATATCGAGAGGTTTCACTGTTAAAACGCATTTTCATTTGGTCAAAATAATTCTGTTAATAACTACTTAAAAAAATTTCATGAAAGTTGAAATTACCGATATGGGGTTGAAACAACCACATTGTCTGAAATGTAACTACGATCAACTGCATGTACAACCAAGGTTACCATACACCAAATAGGAAAAAGGAAGCAGCCAAATATTCAGCATACATTAACAAGAACTTGCCTGTAACAACTTTCATTTGGGACTCCAGTTCAACTCGTACTGATTGACCTTTCAAATCAACAACCCGCCCACGGTAGCCCTTGAAAGGACCTTGGCGTATTTTTACTGTAGTACCAGCCAAAGCATCATGCCCTCCCCTTCCACCTCTACCTCTTCCCCCAGCTACAATGCAAGCATATATAAAATTTTTTGACAGTGAAAACTCAAAAAATTGAAAAGGCAAAAGATGTAAAAACAAATCCTGTCCATTAGCAACTTACACTCAAAAGGACCTCCCCTAGGAAATCTCCTTGGTGAAGGGGGTATGCGAGGTGGAGTTTTGAGACTGCCAAATCTTGAGTAGGCATCACCCTGCAAATAAACACACATGAACAATAGGCCCCAGGTGGCTTGCAATATTGAAATTGGTTTAATCAGTTTTCACTTTGAAATCTTCATTTTTCCATACTGTAAAATGTAAATATAATGGAGACAGAGAGATGCCAAAAAATAAAACTGATGTAAAAAGACATAAATGAAAAGGATCATCAACAATTTAAGTAAAGAAACCAACAGGCCATAAATATGACCAAAAAAAAGAAAGAAAGAAAGAAAAGAAAAAGAAAAAGAAAGAAAGAAAATGATATGCACTTCAATCTTTTAAACTAAGGAACAAGGAGCATGCAAGACTTACATTTCTATCGCCATTGGCACGTGACCCTCCAACAATAACACAAGAATGGGATTTAGCACAAATGAATCCAGCATGCTCAAGGTGATGCCGATCATAGATAAACAAGACCCCTCTATATATGTGTTCTACAGGACCTTGTTTTCCCTGACCAGACAGAGAATATGCTATAAACCACTCTTACATGACAGAACATTTATCAAATGGAAAACATCATAAACCACATGCAAATAATTAAACATAAATCAAAACGCAAACCATTTAAACAATGCACACTTAATAGGATATTTAATTTTCTTTGAAAACAAAAGCCCAATCCAATTTCAGATTAAAGCTTTGTTGTTAGTGGTGGTGGTTGTAGTGTTGGTGTTGTTATGTTGTTCTTTTGGGAAGAAAAAAAAAAAAGAAAAGAAAAGACGTGAGCAGAAGACTCACTTTGCAAGGACCATCAATGACCCTAACCACATCCTTTGCCGAAACAGTATTCTTGTACCGATCTTGCACATTAGATTTCTTCTCAATCTTGCATTTGATCTCTCTCAATCTAACAAGAGTAACCTCGGATCTCTCTGGAACTCCCTTAAGAACCTAAATTGAAAAAGAATTGCACTTAGAAGATCATAAAAGTGTCAGGCAGGCATAGAACCACTCAAGCTCTTGCTTGATTGCTCACCTGAAAGGCCTCACTTTCTACACGAATGATTACACCAAAGCTCATGTTACTGCATGAAATGAGAATGAAAACATAAGAGCTCAATGATAAAGAGAAGAGTGATTTATAATGCTAAATTAAACAGCAGCTTACTCCAGCAGCACAAGATCATGAAGCTCATAATCTCCGATCTTGGTAACCCCAGTGGTTACCTCAGAGCTTTCTACAACATCATCTGCAAATACACGGATCTGAAGACAAGATATCCACATATTCCACACATGTTAGTAATTTACATTGAAACTATACTCAATTGGCAGAAATTCTTTTGAAGCAACAAAAGTCACTCACATGTTCCTTAGTTGTGTCCGATAGAATGATGAGAACATGTTTGTCAACCTTAACTACCATGCCCGTTGCACCTTCATGTGTACCAGAGACAACCTTTACATGGTTACCGGGTTCAAAATATTTACAAAGCTCCTTCTCATTCACCGCAAGAGTTTTCTGAGTTTTTAAAATGGAAGTCCAGGTAAGTCCAAATGAGCACATCAACAACCTTGCAAACATGCTAAAGACAATCACCAAAAATAACTATCTTAAATCATGCAAAACTCTTCAAATAAGCTCTTACAGGAAGGCCCTTCATCTCAGGTCTGATATGAACATTATCTTCCTCAACTTTCTCAACCCATCCCTTAAGGTTCTTCAGATCTCCCTTGACAACAATAACTGCATCACCTTTCATAAAGTGGCCTCTTTTTCTGTTTGCAAATAATGTTGACAAACTAGCTATATCGCCATCCCCATTCTCTCCAGGCTGACGAAATTTCTCAAGCTCATCAAATGTTGGGTTGATGTTCTGTGCACTAATTGACTTCATCGAAACAGTTTTATACAAGAAACCATCTTTGAACAGCATGCCACCAATGTTTTCAAAATAGTCACCAGTCATGTGATCTCTCCTGCGTTCTACACGAATATGGAGTTCTCTAAACATCACAAGGCCAAACAAAAAACACACAATCAACACAATAATTTATGAACATAACTATGCTATTCAGAATGGTAAGATCAGTATTACCTAGCTTCATCTACATTCATAAAACGGGGAGGAGGGACAAATGCCTTCTTTTTAGCGACTTCTCTGCCTTCCTGCATTAACAGAATAAGTTTTCACAAGTCTGAATCAGACTCTTCTTGGTTTCCAGAGGATAAGTAGAAGATCAACAATCTCCTAGCCATATAACTGAACTATGGACAAAATAAGCGAACAGGTGATGGCATACCAGTTTACTTGCAAGAGCTTGCAGGTCAATCCTTGGAATTAACTTCACAGTAACTCTCTGTCGCACATTATCCACAGTTACAACCTTCAAGACAGGAAACAAGAAAGGTTAGTCAAGCCAATCTGCCAACGTAAGGAACAACATCATGCATGAAACAAAATGTTACATAATGTACCTTGGCAAGATCCCCTTTGTAAGTTCCAATCTTCATTCTGACGCAGGTGTCCCTTGAAAGATCAATTACTTTGCTTTCAACTGAAAGCACATCAGTCATTTCTTTGATAGGAACAAGCATTACTTTCTGTGAAAAAATGTTTCGCAGACCTTTGCAAGCCTGAAGTGGAGGAAAACATATGGATCAAGTTTCATGTCCTTTTTATTTTTTTTCTGTATGCAAACATCTCCTTGACTGCATGATAAGTGGTAAGATGATACAAAAAACATACCTCCCTTACATGGGCTTCTTTATCTGCTTCGATGTATATATAGTTTTTTAGATGATCAAGTGCAATAGCAGACCTGATTTGTAACTCAGATCCTTTATCAATGTACTTTTGCATTAAGCAAACAGCTGTCTCTCGTTCACGGCCAATCTATTGTGGATAATAAAGCTGAGTGTCAATATTCACTGAGAAGAAAAACAAGGAAAAAGCAAAAAAACTGCAGATAAGGAGGGAAAAAGGGAACATAAGTTGCAGACTGGTAAACATACCGCACATTTCACCATCCATAACTTTGGATCCCGAACAGATGGCAAAAGAGCTTGTTGTTCCACATCTGTTGTCTCCTCATCATATTCTACATGACTTGACCTGGCATACCTCTCCTGAATTTTTCTCTCAAGGGCTTCAACATCTTCGTGGTCATCCTCGCGAGGCAGCAAAGGCCTATGGTGAATCCTTCTATCATCATCTTCATCGGGTAGATCAGTTCCACCGTCTATAAAGTCTGCACATTTAAGGAGTCACAATAAATTTTATGACCGTATTCGGCTAGCTCCAACAACTTGAACTTCAAAATTGTGTTATATAAGAGATCAGAGCAACCACCCACTTTACCCTCAGTTCAAAGATTTGTGCTCAACTTCATGTCAATAGTACTCATCAGTGATCATTTTTGTTATCTATCATAATGCTTACAAAAGTAATAGGACTAGCAAAGTATTGGAAACAGATATATGTCCAGAACAGTTAAGATATTGAAACCAGAGAAGATCAGCGAAGGGAAAGCGGGAAAACCCTGATAAATACCATAATTTTATATTAATCATACAAAAATCCGCCCCCCAATTAAAGTCTTGCCACTAGAACCATGAGCAAGAACCAGGACAGCTAGTGCCTGCATTACTACACAACAGCAGACCCCTATATACTGTAAAAACAAAATTGTAGCACACCAATGTAAAGCAATACTATCTGATACTACCCATAGCAGTAGAAATACCAAAAACATATGAGATTTCCCACTTGGGCCACTTCAATCACAACAACCATCATGTGAATCCCTTCTTTCAGTGCCATCAAGAAAATAGCCCATACAAAGCACAAAGTGCCACCATAGCACAATTAATCAATTAATATTCCATCATCATGATTCAGATAGTAATTAGCTACGAGAGAGATCACTTGCTCATAAGTACCTAGAACCTAACAAGAATAGTACAAGTGCCTAAAATTTAGGAAAAAGGGCAAAGATAGTATATCATGTCCTCATATCAAAAAGTAAAAAGCTTTCCAGTTCTTTACGGCCATTACCTCCATAATTGTTTTCATTAAATCAAGTTTCAAACAAAAACAAATAGGTTGAATAGAAAAACGGAAAAAAAAAGAATTCAGAAAAATTCTTTGTTGGCAAGACTAACTCAACCATAAGTTTGCCCAGATTCAGAACAAAATACCTTCCGTTTCGTAACCCCCAATTCACAAAGTTCCAATTAAACCTAATTCAGCCTCACTCTACCAAGACATAAGAAAAACTAAACAACCGAAAATACATAATCTATCAATTGACTAACCCTAATTCGACGAAACCCAGAAACCGAGCATTCTTGAAAAAAAAAAAAAAAAAAACAAAAGAGACCACATACCGTCTTCTCCTTCCTCCTCCTCTTCTTCCTCATCGCTATCGACCTGCGCCTCGATTTCGAAGAAATCCTTAGCGGACTTCTTGTTCGGCTTACGCTTCCTGCCACCACCGCCAAAATCTTCGTCTTCGTAATCATCTTCCTCCTCATCATCATCATCCTCCTCCGCTACATCGTCGATGAAATCCGATCTCCGCCGCTTCCTGCCGAAACCTCTTCCCCTAACATCCGGCTCCTCTTCCTCTTCTTCCTCATCCTCCTCTTCGTCCATCAGCTGCTGATCCTGGTCCTCGTATTCCTCATCCTCCGCTTCCAGTTCATCGTCGTATTCGTCTCTCCCACGAGCCATGGTCGATCGCTACAAAGAGAAAGAGAGATTGGCGGTTGTTCTTTACTCTGTTCTGTGTAGTTTTCTTGCTTAACCCTAGCAATGGACGCGGGTGGGAGGGGATAGATCGCTGAGATCAAAAAATTTAATGTTTAATTCGCCGGATTTAGAAAAAAAAAAAAAAAACGTGATGAAAAAATGAGGGATTAAATTTTTGGTTACTTGAGGTTTTTCTGGACCGCCCTTCGAACGATACGTTATCGTTTTCTTCCTTTCTTTTAAGATTGCCTTTTTATGGACTCCTGGCCGCGTTCGGACTCCTGAAGTTTTCGTTCTTTTAAATAATAATAATAATAATAATAATAATTTATAATGAACTTCTGAAGTTGAGGAAGAGGACAATTGAGGATGAACTGGAAATATCTTATCCAAAAAGGGCCGAAAAAAAAACAAGAAGAACAAGAACAAGAACAAGATGGACTGGAATTTTGACTTGGACAACGTTGTCAGCCAATTTGGGTTGGGTTGTCCTGGTTCGGCTTGGGTTAGGCGAGTTGGGATCGTTTGTAATCCTCGCCCATTTGGATTTTTGAATGTCGTTTGGTTTACCCTGTGCTACTGTTTACTCTCTCTCCATAAATAATTAGTTAATATTAAAAAAAAAAAAATTGTAATCATAGGCATGCCAACGAAAAAGAATAAAATTATTAAAATTTTGTAATTTCATTCACTTAAAATGAATCAAATTAATTTTTTATTATATATAAAATATACAAAATTAATTAAAACAAAAATATATATAATATTAAAAATAATAGATTTATTATATTTATAAAATAAACATAATAAATATTTAAAGTACTCGTTATTTTGATACTCAAAAAAGCAAAAAAGCCAAATCATTAAATGAAAAATTGCTGATGTATTAATATTCCCAACTGCTTTCTTGAGTATTTCTAAAAAGTAAGATTTTCATTTTAAACATCACACATTTTTTCTTATAATATGGTCGTGAATTGAATTTAGCGTTGCAATCAAGTCATCCTTGTCCTATTGTATTCCTCTATTACTTGTCAACCTCATTCTAAAGCCTAAAGGCCCTAAACGAACGATTAATTACAGACAGAAATGAAACGCACCAACCCCAAAATGACTTTCCTTTTTTTTTTTTTTTTTTTTGGGTGCGAACCCCAAAATGAGATTAACACGTCCTGTCCATAATCCTCATAATGTAACAATGTTTCTCTGCCGATGGACTTAAGATTCGTGATCCATCAAGTGTTGTATCATTTTCCATCTTTTATTTTGTTTGGGGGCCCAAGCTTCCGGAGAGCCCACCTATATGCATGTATGTCCAACAAGAGGGAAAGCCCCATTTAGCCTAACTGCTTTCATTGTTCATTTCTCTCAGTCGGGCACTGAAAATGGCCACCCTCAACTTGTTCAGAGGAATCCAATTTTGAACTAAAACAGAATTGTGTTCCTTCTTCTTCTCCGTTTTTTTCCCCCACTTTCTTCCCCAGAGATTTTTCAGTCGTTTATATTTCATTTCATGCTTTATCTGATTTTGAATTTAAATTATTTTATGTACTCTACGAGATTTTTTTAGGCAAAATAGCAAAGGCAATTGCCTTGTTAAATATATCAAACCACGAGTGCATTTGACTTGCGAATTGCTCAAACCTAATCTCGTTTTAGACATGCAGTGAGAGAAAAGATCTCAAAAAAACAGAAATTAATTAATCCGTAGGAACACTGGCTTAATTGAATTAGGCCGTCGACACTCCCCCAAGCATTTAGTCATCCAATTTCAAGGTTTCAAAAAAGGAAGGAGGACCAAATAAGAGAGGCATTAAATATTTTCATGACATGTCAAATCGGAATTTAATTTATTGTGAATCCGACATTGTAAGATGTGTGCAGAGTGGCATGAGCGTAAATTTCATGATCACGAGGTTCGAAATAATAATAAATTGAAGAACGTGGCCTTGGCACTGCCTAGCAAACAGAATGAATGGAGCGTATAAAGTGTGTAATTTTGGGAGAATGCTAAAATCAATCAAATGGGACTTAAATACTCACTCTTCTAAATTTAGTACAATTGTTAGATCAGCTTGAAGGAAAGGGTATTTTTATTTTGACTCTTTTTTTATTTTAAGTATAATTTATTTATAATTTTATATTACGTAATAAGTGAAATTTACTTAAAATAAATAATAATAAAATAAATTTATATAGTATAAAATTATTAATAAATTATATTTTTGAAAAATAAATATAACAAATACCAAAAAAGAAAAATGCTTCAATTTGGGTTCAAGCTCTCTGGCGGAGAGATTCCGTAGTTAATATTAGAATTTTGGAAAGAGAATATTTCAGAGTACAAGACTAATTACTTCTCGTCAGTGTCCTTCGATGCTTTTCCGTATGCCAGCAAAATCACAATTCTATCGCTTCTCCGCTACCAAATAATCATACTTATATTACGAAATATATAAGAAGCTAAAGGCGTAAGCTTTGTACTTTTGGGTCAGCATAAAAAAAAAAAAAGGTTCGTTAATTACTACTAATAAGAAAAAAATATATAAATTCAATTTTATTATATTTATATTCATTTTTTATTATTTTTATAAATAATTATTATTTTATTTATATATTTTTAAAAATATATTACGAGTATGATTTTATATTATATAAATTTATTTAATTATTTTTTTATTTTAACTGAATTTTACTTAAATTTGTTTATTTATATCTAAAATTAAATTAATTTTACTTATTTAAATCACGAGTGAATCAAATTAAAAATTTTTACTAATTATTTGGCGTAGTACTAAGGTGCGGATTTAAATAGATTATATGCGTTCCTCTTGCCCAATGGCTGGGGGGGGCGGAATCCGCCAACGGAGAGTGCCCCTAAACCGAACTGAAAACCACAAAGAAAAATGGAAAATAGAAAAAAGAAAAGCAGATTTGCGATCTTAAGCGGCCATGGGAAGAACCACACGTAGGCATGCTTGTCTAGCTAGAACATGACTGGCAATAAATGAAGAGTGAATGGCGTCCTTCTTAAACCAATCTGCATGGGGATGCAAGTCGAGCCTTCCTATTCAAGCAAACCAGATCGTGTGTATACTGTCAAACACGTTTTCATTGTGCCAGAGGGGGTCCCATGCAGACAATCTCCCAAGCTTTTCCACCTCCATTTTACTCAACTGTCGGTGCAATTGTGGGACGGCTCAATTATAACAAGGAAGGTTGCTGCCAATTTCCTCGCCACATCGATCTTATGAAATCACGACGAAATGCGTCAGAATTTTTATATTCGTAGTAGAAGCCCCCCCCCTCCCCATATGCAGTACAATATTAAAACGGAGGAACACAATCATTATGGCGGACACCATTTTAGAATAAAATGGCTTGCACTAGATGAAGAGGAGAGCCGCTACGATACAGGATATCGTGATCTTTGGTGTCTTGGGTACACCATGCGCAGTTCCAAAGGTACCAGTGATACCGAGAGGTTATTGGCTTTTCACTGTAGGATACTCCATTCAGATCAAATGATACTTTCCCCCAGATAAAATAATCCCCTATCCAGAGAGTGATCACCTCTCTCGAGAAGTAGGGATAACTATTATATGATGCAGAATTAAATTATTACACAGATCTACAGAATAATTATATAAGATAAAATTATCAATTTTGGTACCTTTTTTTTTTAGGGGGGGGGTTTGCATTTGCAGTTCGGGACTCTAGACTATCTACCCTCCCATGGATAATCTAATTTACATCGATCATCAAATTCACGAGAATTTAAAACTATATTTAGAATTCGCAATTATAATTAACTCGGATTTCTCGTGAATCGTCCTATGCAGAGTGTTACTTCTCATTGATCAAATGGTCCAAATCAAAATTGGAAAATCGCATGTCAACAAATAAACTTGATCAACAAATCTTATAAACACAAGTGACACCGATGAGATTTGTTGTTGTTGTACTAATAGGTTTCATAATTTCATCCGAAATGATATATTGTGATTGGTGAAAATCATATTTATACGATTTATTTGTAAAATTTGTTTGTAGTAATAACACAGATTCTTCCGAATGATAAAGTCGGAAAGAATCTCAATTAGAATAATTAGGATTCCGACAACCACTGTAAAAATCGATGTGGTGATACCTAGTTCATATTCAACCACGACGAGCTGAATTTCTAACCCAAGTAATAGTCTCTCTGATTTGATACAAAATTAAAGCAGCATCAGAATACCTTTTTCCGTAAAAAGTCAAAAAAGTATTTTTCTGTAGATCGGAATGGGAAAAGTTCAATCTGTGTCTTTTCGTCCCGATTGAAAAGGACAATTTATTGATAATTTGAAAATAAGATTAGGTTAATTATATAAAAATATTTTACAATCCTGCAACACATCTTAATAGATGCGAATCTAAGATTTGTATTTCAAAGATCAATTTTTCAATCGCTCTAATGCCCCACCTGGTTGGTTTCGGTAAACTTCGATGTCTTCTTTTAGGAACATTAGTAGCCAATTTCAAATATAGACAGTGACAGATGCTAAGTACTGTTCATGTATGATTTATATAAGGCTAACAAACAAGATACCTAGCATTCTTGCCGGCGTGAATATATAAAGAGATTTCACTTTCTTGCATTTATTGTTCCTTGCTAATGTTCTGGCAGGAAAAGTCACTCATAGAAGCAAATTAACCCACTATGAGTATCCCTCGTCCTTTCCTCCAAGCCAATAGCATCGTAAATGTGGTATGATATTAATAATCGTAAACAGCAAATTGTGAGACCATTTCGTAAGGCCAGAGGGTATGAGACCGTCGAGCAAATGTAAGACTACTCTCCTCAAATTATATGTATATATATATATATATATATTTTTTTTTGTTTATTTATTTATTTTTTCTGATGCTTAGTCCTTTACCTCTGTCTCTCCTTCACATATGGACGTATAAATCCGGCAAATGGGGTGCTGTAGTAACCACTGCTGACTGCGTCTTCCCTTTATTACCCGTCTATTCCATTACCATTATGTAATCTAGGCTTAGAGAAGAAAAAGAAAGTGTTGAGTCTCCTTTATTCATTATTTTGTTTGAGCTAATGTGGCAAATACGTTCACCTTTCAATTGAATGAAACAGAATAAATGAATGTCGAACGCTCTAGTCTTCATGAATTATTTTACCAAGGTAACTTGATATTATTTGAATGAATGGATGTATATTTACTACAATTAACATTTTTAAACCATCTTTAAAATTGTACATAAAAAATCAAATGTATTAAAAAAATAAAATAAAATAAGCACACAATGTCAGGGTATGAATTATAATTCTAATTATTGTTAGTACGTTGATGCCAAGGTTCTGGCTTCGCCATCATTTCGTTGAATTTTGGGAAATACGAATGTGGATGGACCATGCATAGCCTATAGGGTGACCCTATTGTCATCATTCCAGCTCAGTGTTAAAGAATTGAACGAAAATTATCGGTTGCAAGAAAAGAGAGTAGAAAACCAAAGCCAGCACATTGGACTTTTTGCACCAGGTGTCTGAGACAAAGACCCGAAGATTGGGCAGCTGTCAATTCAAGAAATTGTCGTGAGTTTATTAGGACCTTTCCCTGTATGCATCGCCCCGACTGAGTAGAGAAGTCTCCACCGACCCTTTCCCCTCCACCACCCTCCTTCCCCCACGATGACTTGTTATACCTTCTACAAACCCACCAAAAAAAAAAAAAAAAAAATCAACGAGAAGGCAAAGAATTCTGTCAATGTCAATTTAATTGCTGGCCCCTTTTGCTTAACCGCCTGTCACTTTGGACACAAGATTCCCCATATTAATTATGAAGATAGATGGCTACACTATTTATAAATCTATTTTCTTAATTTTATTATGAGACTAATTTTATGGTACATTATTGAGTTAAGTCCTTAAATTTTCATAAATCTCATATATATATATATTAAAACTCAAGATTTCTAATTAAAAGCCTACATTATTAATCATTAAAATATTTTCTGAAGAACTATATTTTTTATTATATGAGCCAATGCAGCAAATTTTTAAGAATGGATTTGTCCAATAAAAATAATGATGGAAGCGAATTAGCGGGAATCAAGTGGTAGGTCGAGAAAAATGCTCAAGTGAGTGTTAAATTTTAACCGGTCTCCATCAAGTCCACAATAGAGCTTTCTTTTCTTTTTTCGATTGATTCATCGAGATTCATGGTTTTCTTTAATGGTTAAATCCTGCCAGCTGGTGTAGTATTTGCTTTTCTTTTATTAGTTTTTTGGGCTTTAATTGTTCAGCTTTGTAGTCCATATTCGATCTCTCATCCTACTCACGACAAACTTTAAATCCCTAATTAATTAAGTATTTAGATGTTTTTATCGAGTTGGCTAATGCCTACCTAATTAATTGTGCCAACACAAGTTCAAATATGAACTTGAAACTCCAGGTTTCAATCCAAAATCAAAACTACTGGGGCACTGCGGTTGGGGAGCTTCTTTTCTCATCCACTGCTGCCCACCTGATTCTGACTCGCTAGAATTTTAACCTAGCCAAGGAAAAACAAGGATGCAATTGCAAGGCATGCACATGCGCCAAGAAAAAATACACCTTGTTTCTCGCAGAAAAGGCAATTATTGACTAACATTTTTGTTGCGTTAGGTAAGGAAACAAATCACGTTTAGCCGTCCGCCAACCCTAAAATTAACACTATATCACTATTTCACCATCATGGCATATTCTTTAATGTTGTGTGTCACACTAGAACCTTTGCACACAATTTGACCAACAAACTAAGTTGGAAAATTTAAAAATAGCATAGTGATTAATTCACATAATGTGATGTGTCAAAAAAATTTATTACGAGTGAGATTACGTCATCATCAAGACATCAACCATACCTGTTACTTGATTCATATAATCCTTGATGCATTTTGTCAGCTTACTTTTCTCAAATTTTTTTATGGAAAGTGAACAATAATCCATTAAATTCACGAGAACCAGAGAGAGACATTTCGACTACCTGCTGATTAGAATGTACGAGTCCCAGCAGACGAAGCAATAAGGAGAACAATTATCTACCCTCACAATGGGCATAGCCATAGTCTACAAATCGCGAGTCTCCATGAAAGAAGACACTTATTAAGGCAAAGGGTCAGGAAAGATGTTACTAGTACAAAACAATACAAGTCTTGTGAAAGATGTCAGGGTGTCAAGCAGCGCGCGGTAGCTCAGTGACCTTAGTCTCCCCTTGTAAACCAATAATGCGTCAAACTTAAAAATATAGAATTTGGAACCAACTCGTAGGGAGGAAAATAATAATAATAATAATTATTCATTGAACAAAGTCAATTTAACAATTAACCTGTCCTTTTCTTCGGTGGTCCATTAACCTTGTTCCCACATGGGGCAGTGTGTGAGCTTCACTCCCCATAGCCCATCACATGATATACAGCAAACTGAGATCATATCGGTATTCCATATATAATGAAAATCTAAGAAATATAATCCACCGTGCCAGTTAAGAATGGAATTTAATTACCCAGCAAACGAAGCTTCCTCCAAGTCATTTCTATTGGCATATTACATTACATCTTATGGCTTTGTGGGGACATAGTTGCCCTGTCCATCACATGCCGGAAAAACAAAGCACACAGAAGACCAAAGAAGAAGAAAAAAAAAAAGAAGCAAATTAAAGAAAGTGCCTTTAAGCAGACAAATTGCGGAAGATGATCATGAATTGTTGGAAATTCAGCGAGTAGGGCGATTCATCAGATCATATGATGACCTACTTGACCTTGGATGGCACACAATTGACTCCGAAATAGCGCAGGTCCTCTTACAGGAAGGGTAAAGATTTATAAAACCAAACCTGTCACTAATGCTCCTTGTCACCTTGCGGCTGTCCCATAACTCATTACTGGATTCCTGATCAACATCGTCCTTTGAACACTCGACCAATGCAGTGAAAAATGGATCCCTCCTAAAAATGTCGCTTGAAATCTTCTTGCCGATTCCAATTTCCTCGAAATTGAATCTTTTCGAGGTTGGTCGGGTGACGGAAGGAGGCAACGGAAGGACCTTTAGTGTGGGGTCCCTCTTCTTGTGACTTGGTTTCTTGGGAATTCCTGGCAAATGCTCCCAAGAGAATGGAACGCCGGAAAATCGAAGTGGGGTGGCCGGGCTAGGCGGCCAGTCATTCTGAAAACACACAAACGAGGAGGACGAAAGCGAGGGTGAAGAGAAAAGGGACGGAGGTCGGCGGGAGGGTGCATTCTTGGTGGTGTCGGCACATCCTTTTGAGACATTTCGGGCAGGGTCACCGAGACCTGCGGAGGAATCCATAACTTCAGTACCAGACTGGCAGGGATGGAGAGAGGCAGTTTGCGGCGTTGTGTTGGGCTCAATTTCCCTTTTATTTGTTTTGTTGCTCTAGTCTGCAAACATTGTAAGAGATGCAGAGTGTCATCCGCTGCTTTATTTTATGTCGTCATTTTAGGGACGTGGGAAGTTAAAAAAAAAAAAAAACTGATATTATTGGCGAACAAAAGGACCCACCTAATTCATGGCTAATGGTAGCGAAGAGAAGAGGACTAGAGTCAAAATCGCAAATTAGCGAGGGTGGTGATGATTAGGCCACTTTCCTCCTTCTATGTCTCAGCATCACGTGCCGCACGGGGGCTAGCACGTGCGTCAGTCGTACCAAATTGTGTGACGGGGAAGCCTGTCTGTAGTTGCCACGAAGGTAGAATCGCAATAATCAGAGATTATTAAGGACTAAATATTAGCAACCTATTAATTTTATATTGGGCTTGGGGTTAAATATTTTCCTCTGGAAGCAAAAGGCGACAAGGGTTTTAATTGTCATCTACTTTCAGGAATAAGTGGGCAATTGAGTTGGGAATCAGTACTGGTAGATGGTCAATTACGACTTTGCAAGTCTAATTTCCCATCTTAATAACCAGTCAACTATTTTACGACTCTCTAGATTCCAATTTCAACGAGTTAGTACACTCATTTGTCTACCTTTACTTAATCTCCTAATATATAACCTAAGATCCTCGGTTAAAAAATTAGAGTCTCGTCAATGCTAGCTTGTTGGGTCAGATAACTTCTTTAATTAGTCAACTTTGTTAATAGTAGAATTCGATTTAGGTTTTTTTTGCTTTTTTTCTATGTATAGTTTTTCGATGCCAAGTACGCTAGTTTGTTCTTCAGTCTATATATTGAATTATAATCGCATTTGCTTCTCTTCTTCATTTGATATTTCCTACAGTTCGGTAGACCAGAGAGTCAAACTACATAATAACCAGTCATATTAATTAATAACGTTCGGTGAGTCATGCAACGGATCGTTTTTGTTCTGTGCATTGGTGCGTCTGCAATTTATCAGATACATTTTTGGTTACGAACAAAATGGTGTGGAGGTACGGATTGATATGTCTTTGTGAAACAACAAAGGCACGAGAAATAATTGCAGGAATATGTGTTAGAAGGTGTCAGTTTTATTCGTACATTGTTTCGTCTGATTGTGTTATTATGCAACAAATTTACTTTGGCTAATCTTAAATGAAAGTTCAAAAGATTGTGGCCTTACACATGGTGTCCGCCATGCTTTTCCTTGTACGGTGTTACGCTCCTGGGGTTTTGTTTATACTGCAAAAATTCCTTAAATCAACTTGGATAATTTCACGTTAACTAAAATTATCTTTTTTTAAAGTGATTTTAAAACTTTAAAAATATATTAATTTATTTAAAATTTTATTCATCAAATACTGACGTTAAAAATTAAATTTTAAATAATAAATAAAAAGAAAATGCAATAACTTAAATTATAAAAAAATAATTTTACTTTTTTAACTAATTTATTTTGAATCACTTTCATTTAAATAAATAAAATACATTATTCTCAATTTTAATATTCTTTGTGTATATATATATATATATATATATATATATATATATATATATATATATTATAAGACTAATATAAAATATAAATTATATAAAGACACTTTTTTTGAAGTAATTTTAAAAACACAATGATTTTAAAAAATATAAATTTATTTTTTATTTAATTAAAATTAAATATTTATAAATTAAAAATAATTAAGAAGTAAAATTTTATAGAAAATAGAAATTTAGCCGCAATAAAAAAAGTTTTATCAACCATATAATATAATTTATATATGATTATTATTATGTGATATTACTTAACAAAAAATTTTAATACAAGTTAAATTTAATTAATAATTAATACGTTAAATGAAAATTTTTAGAAAATAAATATAATTATAAAAATATTTAAATATAATAATTAAAATTATTTTTTAATATATTTTAACTCTACACAATTCCATTAATATCCCGCGCGCGCTCTTACAGGGGGTAAAAAAAAAAAAAGAAAAAAAATCAGAAGATGGCATCTATTTTAAGCAATGATGCCGCTTGGGAATTGATTCGACGCCAAACGAGCACACGCATTCCGAGGAACTTGAGTGATCGGATCGAATGCCCGGACAGGTGCAAATGCTTAATCGCGTAGCTCGCACCCTAAATCAGACGGTAACGCTACCCGAACAACTCTTATTATGTTATTAAAATAATTAGACCATTGACCTGTCCGAGTCTCGGAACTCCCTAGGTGTAGTTAAAAAAAGATATTATAATTGTAAGCATTGCAGTTAAAAATATATATAACTACTTGCTCTTTCAAAATACAATAAATATTTTCTACCAATAGCAATTTATTATGTATTTTTTATTAGGTCTGACAAAAATAATATTTTTTTATAAAAATATTTAATTAACGTTTAAAAACACGTGATATCTGAATTAGTTAGAAAGATTCAAAATTATGATAAAGCAAAAAAATTAGAGGAATCAAAACTTTTTATTAAAAAAAAAAGAGAAAGAAAGTCAGAGGGAACGAGTGGTATTAATAATAATGGTAGAATAAATCGTGGGCTAGCATTAACTTAATCATAGTGGATAATATTTGCTGATTTTTAATGATTGGATGTTGATCGGCGAGCGTAATGGTCCCAATTCTTTTTAATTCACTTTCCGTGAATTAGGACTCCGTATTAGTTAAGCAGCCGAAGCCAGTCATAGGCCTACGCCCATAGGAGCCCAATTAACCAGTTTCAGCAGTCTGCCCCTATAAAGTAAGGTTAGGGAGGGTATTTAAGTACATTCGGTTATCCTTACTTGAGCGGGAGTTTACACCGTCATTGCGTAAAAATGAAGCCACCGCCGTCGAGTCGGTGGGCCCCTGTTACATAAATTCAAATGAGTAGCCCACTTCGCCTTGTCTTCTTCCTGGAAGGGAGGCGGTGTTCTTATTCGGAACCAGGTTTTGGGCTTGTGAAGCCCAACGGCTGGCCCTAAATCCCTTCAGTTGAACGAAGAGTACTCCGGGCATCGTCCGTCGACTTGGCGCCTTTTTTTCTTCTCCCCGTCCGGCGTCGCAAGCCTTGCCTCTTCGCCGGTCACCATCTCGACCGTCTCTCTTCCTTCTCTCCGCCGGCCTGCACTCCAATTTCCTCGGCGTCTTACATTTCGCAATTTCCCAAATAGCTACGCTTTGAAAACATTTCTTTACGCTTTTTCTGTGTTCTTGCTCGAATCTCTAGGGTTTTTAGTAATTTCATCTTACAATTTCTTTGTGTTTTCGAGGTTCTTGCTTTAATATTTAGGGTTTTCAAACACTTTCTTGAACTTTCTTTATGATTTATCAGGGTCCTTGTTTCTTACAGTCCCGACGGTTTTGGTGGCGCCGGAAGGGAAAGCTTAGTCCGGCATGTTCTGTGGTCCCGCTGGACCTTCGGATCATGTTTCTTGAAAAACTTCCGTAATGTTTTGACTTGAATCCGCGAGCGTTCTGGGGGAACATTGGGGTCGCTCGAAGATGAAGACAAATTATTGGACTGGTGCTGGAGATTCTTGGTGACAAAAGGATTTCGGCATTATTGTTACTGTGCTTGACTCATATTCAAACCTCAACTTGGGTAATGAATCCAAGAACAAGATTCCTATTAGTCTTGAGGATTTTTTCTTTTTTTTTTTTTGGCAGTTATAAACAACAGGGTAGATAAAATAAATTAAATCTACTCTTTCATGGTTGTGTGATCAATTTTTTTTTATTGATGATGTGAAGGTTGTCATTAAATATTGCACTAGGACGATGGGTGTGGCATATGGCTTATATGCTTAGATTTTTGCTTATTGCAACAACATGACAGCTACACAAATTCACGGGCAGTTAAAATTCGTAGGATGTCGAGTCCTCCCACAACTCATCATGGTTAATTTAATAATGAGTCAAAAGGTTAAGTCATCTGTAATATTGTTAGTTTTATATATTTATGTCTGTCTCATTGTACAGTAATTTCTCTTTGTTGCTGCTCTTAGATGTTATGTCAAGAGATTTTGAACGCATTGAACAGCCTTGGCAGGCCATGCAATCGTAAGGACAGATATACGGCTCATTGTGTTCATGTACATGAATGGTGAGTCCACGAGGAAAAGTGTTGGGGTGGTTATCAAGAGGACAAATCGTTATGGATTTTATCCCAGAGGTTCCGATTGGCCTGTGTATTTGTGGGAACAAATTAGTGGTACTGGTATCTGCCAAAATCATGTAGAATTCAAGTACTTCCGCTTTGTGTACATTTAATTGGATGGTTTGGTGCTGCTAATTGTAAACAGGAAGTAAGTCTCTCTCAAAGTTTTTTGTAGTTTGGTATCTGAAAATTGCAAACCAATATCTGGAGGTCCTATCACAGTTTCTTTGCAGGTTCTTGGGGCTCTTGTGACTCATGGGAACTGGTGTTAGTGCTTTTTCTTTGGACCTTATTCCTTTGCTAGCTTCCAAATATGCACCAGAAAATATTCACTACTCCTTTTATAAGTGGTATTTAAAATAATTCAGAATACATATATGTTATGGTAGGTATCCAATTATTTGACAAATATGTATATTTTCTAACTTTTATGTATTTGGAGGGATTGGACATGAGAATCGGCCCATGGTATAGATATTGTTATTTTTGGCATTATAAGTTCAAGCGTTTGTTGTTTTACTAGTTTCACTAGTTTTGATGTGTTGCTGGTTTGTGATTTTTCATGAAAGCAAAGAAAAGTTAACATGAAGTACATTCAACATTGCTATCTTTCTTTTCTCTTTGTCTTTCATTTTTTTTAGCTGGTGATCTTTATCTATGACATATTTTTCATTTTGACCTTCTATAGTGTCAGGTTAGCCAACCAGATCTGAGGCACAAGAAAATTGGAATAATTGATGCTCTGAGAATCATCTCTTTTCGTGCAAATGCAAATGATGTTGACAGTGCATCGTCTTCTAGGTAGGACCCAGAGTCATCTGAACTTTATAATTTGTTTGGTTTCCATGCTATTTATGTGCTGCAAATTTTTCAATGGTCTATAATCGTTAGGATCCATTTTATTCATTTATTAATTTCACTGGCTTAGAAAGAAATGATTAATTAGCTGAAAAATGGGGGTCATACAAGCCCTATGAATTGGTGTTGATTCTGAATAACAATTTGACCAGCGATTACATTTATGTTCCATCAGCATTGCTGCCCTTGTTATTAGCTTCATTATTCATATTACCTCTCAGTTTGCATGTTGGCTTTTTAGCCCTGTCTCCATTTAACTCTTATAGTTTTTAGTTGACATCTGTTAGGGATTTTTCTTTTTTGCAGGATCTGTTGCATGCTTAACTAGACAATGATGGTAATTGTTCCAAGTTCCTCTAGAATGCAGAATCTAGACACCTGTTGCTCTGATGCTTCAGCTGAGGTGCTAAGCAATGTTTACAGATGTTCTGGTCACTTTGTTGTTGCTTCTTTTTCTTTTATGTTCTTTTTGATGTTTAATAGATGATAGGGTCATTGAATACACACATTGAGCTGTTCTTGTGCTAGTTATTTCTATCTTTGAATCCCTTGTGTGATCTTCACTACAAGCTGGATTACTTCATTTCCCTAGGAAGACAATTCTCACCTAGATGCTTGAGTTCTCTTGCTGGTTTCACTGGAAAAACTGGATTTATTCTTGATCAAAATTAGACCACTCTTTAGTGGAGATTTTGGTACCACAATTTCTATTCCTAAGCAAGGTGGGGTTATAGCATTCAATCTCAAGGACATTAGAAGTAAACTATTCTATTGTCATTATAGAAGAAGGATGGCAGGTGATTAAGCTTGTGAAGAACACTGGAATGTTCATTCTGCTTTAGCTGGCAAATTTACGCAATCTTGTATTTTCAAACCCTTCAGTTTCCACTTCAGTACCTACAAAAGTCCTTAATTGTCTCAGTAATGTGAATATTTATTCTTCCCTCTCATTCTTTTTGCCACCCAGACTACATGTTGATTGGTTCCATGAGATTCTAACATCCAGACTTTATTTTTCTACTCCTTGTATCTTGGTGTTTTGCTATTCATAGAAGATGTGTTAGATATTGGTATATATTATTCCTGTTTCTTTGCTATTCATAGAAGACTTATAGTTTTTATTGGTAACCATAAATAGGTTTACTCCCTGCAGCATGTTCATTCTCCTTTATTCTGGCTTCATGGTCTCTTTGTATACTAGGATCACTTGCTGCATTGCCAAGACATTCCTTGCTTATAGGGGGAAAACCTATATGTGTAATCTCGGTATCCATTCACATGCTACCAAGAAAAGGGAGGTGGGGAGGAGAAGGTACCTCTGTCCATGCCTTTGCATGATTTGGTTCTGTGGCAAAGAATACCTAAATGGAGTTGTCCTTGTCTATTAGGTTTCTGCCCAGGACAATCACCCCCATGGTGTTGCTACTTTATGCAATATTGCTGTTCTTGGTAAAGATAATAAGAGATTTTATGTGCCCAATGATGTAAATATTACCATTCTTGACAAGTTGGTGTGAGTTTCTATGGCTCAAATTTTATATTTACTATTCTTTCCTGTGTTGTGGTCCAGTCAAGGGAGCCCTCATTGTGAAGCCCAGAAACTGTTGAGAAGCACTTGATTAAAATACAGAAATCTGCAAATGTGGTAGTTTCCTTAGTAAACATGTGCAGGGCTTATGAGAAGGTAACCATATAAAAGTGAAGAGTTGTCTTTATCAATAGTCAAAATTTATTCTGTAAGTCTCAATTTGCAGAGTGAGAAAAAGTTCTGGTATGTTAAATTGATGGGGCAGGCAACATTGCATGTCTTGGCTGTCAAGTATGTTGAGAAGCTTGTTAGTTCCTTTTAGAAATGCATATAAGATACTTAATTTATGCAGTGGAATTGGAGGTGCAGTTACAAGGGGAACAGAAACTAATCTTCTACATTTTGACTCTTTACAGGCCCCCTTCAAAATGCGTAATGACCTCATAATCCAGTTAATATGATCATGTGGTGAATTTCCACCATGCTCGAGTGTGATAAATGATATAAATGTAAGAGTTAAAACCCTACTTGCTCCCTCTAACTAATTCTTTCCTGTGATGATTTAGGTAGCAGAGCTTCGGAAAGCTACAAGAACTATATAAATGAATGTTCTGAAGTGAAGGTCAGTCTTGCATGGTGATAATTGTTTATGAGACCACAATATTTAGTAATTTTTGTGTAATCTTTCTTTTTCTTTTCTGGAACATTTGAAACAAACGGTTGCTATCAGCAACATTCCTGCCACCGAGCTGCCTATGGAATGCTCTGTTCCAAGGCCTTTCTTGATATGGTATCAAGTAAACATTTTTTTTGATGGACATTGCATTATAGTCAAGAATTTTGTACAATGGTGGCTGGTACTTGAATCTTGTGCGAAGCATATGCAATTGTTGGATTTAAGACCTCCACATGTAAACTGCTTTAGAAAAATGGGACAGATTATCTCCGGGTCATGCCAGAGTGACTTGAAAGCATACATTGAACTTTTCTTCTGGCCTTTTGTTGACTTCTTGATTTGTATTCGAAGCCAAATTCTAAGCAAAATTTATTAATTCAATTGTAAGAAAAGGGTAAAAGCAAGTTGTCTATGAGTGCCAGCTCTTTTACTGAACCTTTTGAATTTCAAAAGGCAGCTAAGGTTATGGCATGGTGATTGAATGTAACATGAGGGACTGTGTGTGCATGCAATGTGGGTTTCTTCCTGTTTAGTTTTGTTGTAACATATGTGCCTTAGTGGCCTCCGTGGAGCGTTCAAGGTGTCATGGAAATATTGTTTACCTTGAAGCACATTTGTGATAGTTTTAAGTTGCAAAAATAACTTTGTGAAAACAAAAGTAAGGTTGGGTACATTTGTCTCTTTCTGGGACCCATAGTGTGGGGGTCTCATGCTCTAAGACACCTTTTTTATATAATCTATAATGTCCAAATTGGTTCTAGCATTGACGTATAGAAATGAATAGGGTGAATGAAATAGCCAATATAGAGGACTCCTAGCAGTTGTGCGTGTATGGATTGCCTGGTGGTTTTTTAATTGTCTTTCTACTGTTTCATGAGCTACATTTCGAACCTTCTGGATGAACGGGTCAGGTGGTCAACCCCCAGGGGTATGTCAATGATCAAAGTGATCATGTCAAAGAACCTGCAGAAGATGAGGATCAATGTGTTAGCATTACTGGTGAGGACAAGGAAGCAGGATGCAAAATGCTGTCTATGGAAGGCCTGTGTGTTTGCATTGAAGTCAGCATGAATTGTGTATTGTTTTGTTGCCTGCTTCCACCGCCCCCTCCTCCTCTCTCTGTCTCTCTCACACACACTCATATGCACGCACACATTTGGTTGTAGTTTCATTTTCATTTGAGTGAGTTGCAATGACTTGAGTCATCTGCATGGTAACAGTTAAATTGGCATGTCTAGATGGACTTCGAATTGAGGAACATCCATGGTTGCACCCATGCCGCAATTCGAGCTGCATCATTGAGAAAGGGAAGGAAAAGGAATTGAAACCAAAGGGTGAAGGTAAGAAACGAAAGTTTCTTCTGACATCGGTTTCGACATGTGAAAATAGAAATGGATAAGATCAGCGTCAAGGCTCGAATAATTGTTTCCTAGGGTTGCTTGCAGTGGCCCTAGTAATAAGAGTTGCTGGCCCCAGCGATACCGGCGGGAACAGGAATAGCTGCTTCTATCTTAAGGTTGATCTTTATACCGTTTATTTGTAAAATTCGGCTGGCAAAAACAAGCAACTCCAAATATGGTCAACGTCCCAAATATGGTCAACGTCACACACAAAATAATGAGTGGAAATTTCTCTTAGGGCAGATCAAAACGATCCTAAGTTGGAGAAAATTTAAGTGATCCACTCCTAGGCTAGTTAGATTAAAAAAAAAAAAAAAACAAAGGTGTTAATTATTAACTATACCAAGAATAGAAACCAGGGGGAATGGCACGGGCAGGTGATATTGGAGACTGATTCAAAAGTGGCTTTAGGTTGTATTGTGGCATGTTTGTCTTCAAAACATGCGCAACTGATTGGCGAGATTTTAACCACTTGAAGTGCGCTTGCATCCCCAGCATATATATTATTAGAGATTCGTCGTCTTTTGCAAGATTACGGTCTGTAGGTGGAAAGAAACACTCAGTGTAGATTCCAACACATCACACATAGGCCTTGAACATGACGGTTGTCTGAAACATTGCTCATCGTAAAAAGTTAGTGGAAACAGGCCTTTTAGGCACAATGGACATATGAATCCCTTCGAAAGCATTTTTATTTGTTTTTCTTGATCTCTTTTATAGGCCCTTTAGTCTGCAGCTTCCATTCGGCCTGTACGTATGAGTTTGAAGGCCGGACCAATATCTGTATTTTTTTTTTTTTTTTTTGGGTCTGTCTACCACGAAACCATCTGATGAATGAAATATATCAAAATTATATCATTATATTTAAAAATAGAAAATCAAAGACATTTCTTGATTCAATGCAACCCCAAATTATTTTAATATAATTTCAGTATACAAAGTTCGCCCGACGCTTCATACCTTTGGGCTGCGGCCGACGCTATCCCCAGTTCATAGGTGGTAGGTAGGCTTCACTATTCGTTTTTTCGGGTCAAGCAGGCTTTCATATCTTGTTTATTCTTGCTTTTGTGCAAAGCCTGGGAAAAAGAAAAGGCAAAAAATAAATAAATAAATAAAAGAAACAAAAGAATTTGGACTGCCAAGTCTAATGATTTATCCCATTTTGTTGGTCACAAACAGGGCATGCGACGATTCTTACACGCATGAATTTTGGCGGGATTGGAAAGCTTCCTTTACGGCATGCGTTTTAGCAATGGGGAAGGAGCTCCAAAAAGTGGCCTCCACCTTCAAAGTTAACGATGAGCTTTGGTGGATTTTGTGGTCCAATGGGAAAGATACACAAAATTCACCCCCACTCCTCAACTTTCTTTGCACCCGCTATCACGCGCCGAGCTTCGGGTATCTTTTTGTTTTTATTGACAGATTTTTTTTTTTTAATTTTTTGGGTCCCCCAAATAAGATGTAAAGTAAGTGGGCAGCACGTGGCACATTTAGCCAGACACTTGTCGGGGGCATGAATGTGGGACCCAGAACTCACAACTCACAATTGAGAACCAGGAAGGTCTAAAATTGGGTGTCTGCCGGTACATTTGACTGTCACATTTGCCTGTGACAGCCCAATGAAATAAGAGGATAAGAACGCAGGGCCAGAGCTGGGGGAGTCAAGGGCAATGTTTTAATCCGAGCAAAGTGGATAAATATTCTTACGTCACAGTCAAACAACTTCGGCTGTTACGTTGGCTAAAGGTCCGGGTCTTCGAAAGGTAAGAAAAGTGACTGAAGAGTGTTGTCTCGGGAACGTGCCACCTTGAAAGCGGAAGGGACGACCGGCCGAAATTCCGGATTGCCTTTCCTTCGTGAATATGTGTCACGTGTTTATAGGGGATATATTTGTGGCCTTTTCTTGAAATTTAATTTTTATAAAAATTACGATGCTCCTAAGCCAACGACTAATAGTTGAAAATTTAAGATTTCAATTACCTCTGCGCATGTGTATACACACATGTATGCGTGTTGTGTGCATATGTCAATTCATCGTACAAATTATCTCTTTTTTTATTTTATTAGTCTGTTTATTGTATTATTGAAAATACAATCTCGAGTGCTAAAATGTAGAACGTAAATCCGATAGACAACTCAGTCTCTTAAAAGGAAAGCATTTCTGTCCTGTTATATATATATATATATATATATAGATAACAGGACAGAAATGCTTTCCTTTTAAGTATATATATATATATATGCCTATGGATTCAATTATCGGCACGAGGTAGAATTTAATAGCTAACAGATTAACACATAGGATATTGTAATCAATTTCACCCTTCTTTTTCATTAGATTAACATCAGCTTGCTTTAGCTTTCTGATCAACTAGCAAGCAAAAGGATAATTAATAATTCACTCTTTTGGGTTGGACGGGAAGCTTCTGTAATTCTTTTTTTCACAAGGTAAATTGAATAAGGACGGGTACACTGTTCTCTCTTCTTTTAAGTTCGGAATGTTCAGGAAAATTTATCAAAACGTGCGCTCCATACTCGCATAAGTTCTGAAATTGACACGAGCTAGACAGAAAATAGGAGAGAAAATTGAGAGAGAATGGGCCTTCCATCTCCCCCAGTGCTCTAGTGCTGAAGTCGTATAGACACAAGCGACTGTTATGTACCAAAAAAAAAGGGGAAGTTATTGTTAGGTCTTACGCGATGAAGTTCCGAATCTATTCCAGTGCTCAAGTTGTGCCGACATGTGTAACGGCAGGGGTTGTGGTACGCAACTGTTTCGCATAAAAATGCACTGAAAAATGTGCAATTGTGAGCAGTGCTTTGGACACGGAAACATGTCACGCTGTCCGGTACGGGCCGCGGGTTAAACAGAAGAGATGACTGTCCCTTTTCGTCATGTCCCTCACATTTTTGGTATATATCTCATAGTTTCACGCAATTTTTGATAAGGATGAAAGAGAAATAATTATCTCGGTAGCGCCATGAAGCCACGGGCTAATGAATTCCAAATGGAGTCCAGTTCCCGTCAAAATTTATGTTTCAAAATAAATCAATGGCTCAACGTCTGAGGAGTAACTATCTTTATATGCATCGAAGCAAACAAACAACATGAATTTTCTTTTTCTTGGGGCGAATCCAATCGTGTCCATTGAAGGAAATGAAATGTAATTATTCTACTCATTCTCTCCCCTCCCCCCCCCCTCTCTCTCTCTCTCTCTCTCTCTCGACGCGCTCTCTCTTTTTTCATTTTTTTGGGTTTATAGTACAGATTAAGTATTAATTACGACTTCAAGAAAAAAGAAAGAGAATCGGAGAGAAAAAGATAGTTTTGAAAGTGAACGGTGCACTTTCCTTGAAACCTACCTCCAAAAGCGGCCAGCTGGCTCGTCGAACTGCCACGTAGCACATCTTCCCGTACTCGTTTCACTTTGACGTGGCAACCATTCGCCACCCTTTTCACCTCTATATATACCCCCTCTGTGTTGAACCCTCTCTCCCCATCCACTTTGCTCTCTCTCTTTTTCTTTCTATCGATAACTTTCTCTCTCTCGTTTACCCAATTTCCTTTTCTCCTTCTTAACTCCCTATCGCCTGCCACAAAAAGGAAACAATAATGCCAATCACCGATGGCCTGGAAACTCCATGCGGGAACGGCCCAGATCAATCCAATATGGAGAGTCCTAGAGATTCGCGTGATCTCCTCCCAACTTTAATGTTGTCTTCTTGTTGTCCAATTACTCTCAAGGTAGGTGCTAATTATATTAATTGACTGTAGCTTTTCACCAGATGGAGCTGCTTGTGAGGGAACATTTATTTTGCACTTCCCGAGTCAAACTTGCCGATGACCCGGCCTTGACTCAGTTTGATCCCATCGTTTGACCTTTTACTTCTGTATTCCTGTCCAATCCAATGATCATGCAGTTCATGGACGTGTGCTACAGCGTGAAGATTGAGAACAAGAGCAAAGCCACAAACATGAGACAGATTGCTGGTCTTGGACGCAGACTCTTTGATAAAAAATCGACGGAGGCAGTTCATCGTCAGGAACGTACGATCTTGACTGGCATCACTGGCGTGGTCTACCCAGGAGAAATCTTGGCCGTTGTTGGTCCATCAGGGGGTGGAAAATCGACGCTCCTCAACGCACTTGCAGGGAGACTCCAAGGGCAGGGCTTTTCTGGATCAATACTGGCCAATGACAAGAAGCTATGTAAACAAATAACCAGACAAACTGGGTACGTCTCTCAAGATGACTTTCTCTATCCCCATCTGACAGTCCGTGAGACCTTAGTCTTTTGTTCTTTGCTTCGCTTACCGACGTCGCTATCGAAGAAAGAGAAGACATTGGCAGCCGAGTCGGTTATGTCGGAGTTGGGATTAACGAAATGTGAGAATACGATCATTGGGAACAGTTTTATACGTGGGGTTTCCGGTGGGGAAAGAAAGAGAGTGAGTATAGCTCACGAGATGTTGATAAACCCTAATTTGTTGGTTCTTGATGAACCCACGTCCGGTTTGGACTCAACGGCAGCGTACCGGCTGGTCTTGACTTTGAGATCGCTGGCACAGAAAGGGAAGACCATAGTTTTGTCGGTGCACCAACCTTCTAGCCGTGTTTATCAGATGTTTGACTCAGTGCTGGTTTTGAGCGAAGGAAGATGCTTGTATTTTGGCAAAGGATGTGAGGCCATGGCTTATTTCGAGTCCGTCGGATTCTCGCCGTCTTTCCCCATGAATCCTGCCGATTTTCTCCTTGATCTCGCTAATGGTACGTCCACTTTTAATTTGCTGTTTTTGTTTTGTTGCGTTGTTCTGTGTTTTGTTTAAATTTTGCAATTACGTATATATAGTTGGTTGCACTTTGCTGAGCCAACTCGTAAAAGTTAGATCCTTAACCTCTGAATTTAACTTTGCACTTGAGAGAGAGAGGAGGCAAAAATTGAAATGAACATAAAAAGGGAAGGTTAAAATTAAAGACAACGAACCTTATGTATATATGTCGTCGAAGCAATTGTGCTTGTTCAGTCCTCCTGCAGGTTTCTACAGTTCTAAAAGGAATAAGTAGTCTACTTTAAAGATGTCAAACTCGGTTGTTTTTGTAGTGGAGTTGTATTCTAATGAGCGATCAGGTGGTCCGAAGCACAAAATCGTGTGGCATGTAGATATATAGTGATACTCCCATATACCTTTTTGTTTTCCCCTGTCATACTTGTGGATATAGCTACTATCTTTCTCTGTGATGCCAACCTTTAAAGTATGCCCAGGTATGGTCCCCCACCGAAGCATCATTAACTATTGTACGTTATTTTCCATTCACCAAACCTCAAACACATGGCCGTGGAATATATAAATAGACATTCCTGGCAACCAAGGGAACCGGGTGGTTGGTTAGAAATACCATGTCTTCATCTTTTGTAGATTCATTTTTCAGTCGTCTAGATTGGGAATTGAAGTTACTACTTAATTAAACCCCTTACGAATCTATGCGCTCTGACTCTCTGGCATGTGAGTGGTGGGGTTAGGGGCCAGATATATATAATAATGTTGGTGGTGGAACTGATAAGTGATGATGGCAAAGAAATCAACAATTATATTATTCAATCAACGAGATATGAAAAAATAAATAAATAAATAAGGGTATTTCAATTTTTTCCTGAAGGAATCTTAGTTGTTGGCCATTGTAGGATGCGTATGGAGTTATTATTATTATTTTTAATTTTTATTTCTATTTTTACTATTATGATGGCTTTGTTTTGGTGGGAGGTCATCCTATTGCCGTCCAAGCGTCCTTTTTAATTTAACTTCATGGGTAACTTCATGGATGCGTATGGACTTCATTTTTCGCAATTCTTTTTACTTTATTTTTACTATTGAATTTTTTTTTTCAAAGTTTATTTTGTGCGGAAAAATAGTACAATAGGTGCCAATTTAAAATTGACACAAACGATGTTAATTTTTTACTTCAAATTAATTTAGGTTCAAAATGTTGAACCGTGAACAAAATTCTGGAAAAAAGTCCTAATGTCATGCGTCCTTGTGTGTCACGCCAGCCCTGTTCCATAACTGTTGAAGGCCGATTAGATCCAACCAGAAAGCACCATATCAATTAGTTGATATCTGGTCATTAAAGGTTGTGTTTGGGATCTGACCTTGTAAGAAAGTGTGCGATTTAACACCACTCTAGCGAATATGAATTTAAGTTCTCCCTATCTCTCTTTTCTTCCCGGGTGGTTGGGGGTGGTGTGACGTGTGAGACATCAACGGAGGATCCATTCCGTGCTGGAAACAAGGGCTGCTCAAAGGTCGTCTAATTGGAGAATACGAATATAAATTGTTTTTAATTTCTCTGGCAGAACCGAATGGAAAAATGGGTTCAATTATATAATGAGAACATTTAATTAAAAAAAAAAAGCACCCAAATAAATTAAAAAGAAAGGATGTAAAAATTAGTGTTTTATATTATACATTGTATTTTGCGTCATTGTTTATTGTGTATGATGAATATGCCAAAAGGAGTGCCCACGAATGTATAATATCTTATTTTGAGTCGCAAGGGTAACAATAGGGACAATGTTCTTTTTGAAAGAGTTTGGAGTAGTTTAAATGCCTCTTGTTTTCATGGGACCGGAATTATAATAGGGTTGACTTGCTTCAATTGGTAGGGTCGGGTGGTGACATGTCCTAGTAATTTCTACGTGAGATCTTTTAATATTATCACTCACACACACGATCACATAGAGTGTGTCTATGTTCTAAAGCGATCCACGCATTCAATAACGTCAACTGTTTGGAATGGATTGGTGGACGATGTCACTAACCAAGATCGATACACATAAATAATGCGTAGTATTAGTGCACGTTGACTCGGAGTTTGCATCCTTTTGGATTGTTAATTAGGTAGGGGCATATGCCAAAATTGTCAAGCACTTAAAATATCAAAGACTCATCGGTTTTTCCCCGCCAAAAAAAAAATAAAAAATATATATATATAAGCTGGCGGAATTGGATGAAGAAGTTACTTATGATGACGGCATTGGTAGCGTTGGCAAGCACCTTTCAGTTTTAAGTGGGAGTCTCAAAATTGACCCTAAAATGGTAGCTGTCATCGATATTCATCACATCCGGGAGTTCTTAATAGCTATTTAGATACCTAACTGGATGGATAGAAAAGGGAGGGATCAGAAAACTTTCATAAAAGATTGATTGAGTGATGATAATAAGTTTTGAAAATTTCTTATCTGTGTAACTATATATATAATTGTTTGAGTGAAGGTGACTCGAAAAAATTGCTAGATATCCATATCCCTTGTGTGCCCAATTGCTTAGGAGGAACATAGGATCGATGTTTCAGCGCATGGTCACAAATATTTTGGCATCCAAGGTGGTCACGCATCAATATATAATTGCTTTTTTCAAGTTTTTGACCAAACTTCTCGAATAAATTAATTAATTACCTCCCCAGTCTGAAAGCAATTCTCTTTCCTCTGCTAGCCTCCCTTTGCTATCTATTCTTCTCCTTTCTTTAATCTCTCTGGAAAGCTTTTCGTCTAGTGGTAAATGTGTGCAATTCAAACCTAGAATTCAATTTCTGAATCTAAAAGGGTATTATTGGTAATCTTATGAGAATTTCAGGTTGGTTATTAATTATTCTAAGACCAACACGTGTTGGGTTGCTTTGCGTTTCCGCAAGAGTCACAAAAGGGAACTTTGCATCTTTTAGTTTCAATAGAATTCAAAGAACATGTTTATGCCACACCTAACTATTAGCTAAGTAAATTCTCGCCTAAAGTCTCAATGGCAGCACCAAAAGTAGCTAGTGGACTCCTACCTCACCACCAAAATCGGTTGGCTTTTGGCAGCTATGGAACAGGATCATTACTTGTGCCATTACGTCTCCTTTTAAGTCTTTAATCACTCAACCAATCGCCATTGTCTTAATTAGTGGGCGCAGTTGCCACTTACTGTTTGCTTCGTTCGATTTGCAATTTATGACAAAGCCTTCGTATATTCATATATAGTAACTCAGTGCCCGTGTCGTCAAATGGGGATGTAAAGGTATCATTTGGTATTGTTTGATTGCTTTTTCTTTTTTGGTCAGATTTGGTTGAAATTTAGTGCTATGGTGATATCCCATTTAAGGGATATTTTCCATTCTACCAAGCTTTGCCCTGTGCGTGGATGCTTCTCTCTGAATGGACTGTGGCATAAAGTTCTAAAGAGTACCATGTTTTTGTCTAAAACTCTAATCCAACTCAACAAGGCAACAACGCCCCCTATTAAAGTGATGCATCTCTATCTTCTAAAGCGTGCTTGAGCTTTATTCCATAGTTCCCAGCTGACGGCTCAGGAAGGATAAATCAATCCTCCCAAGCTTTATTTTTCATACTGCACAGTTTAGTATGACTGATGCGTCCCTGCCTGCAACTTTCTCCAAATGTTAACAGCATCTTTCTTTTGACTTCCTATCTGCATTTGGTCACTTGCCAACATACTGCCATAGCCTCGGAACTTTTTTAAGGCATTTTCTCTAACCGCAGAAAAATACTTCTTCTGCTAGCTCTTGTTGTAGTATTCTGGGGGCATTTACGTGCAAGACGCACGCATACACAGATAAACCTATTTTTTGACCAGTGACTGTGAGCTGGAGCCATGGGAAAATATATTTAGACTCATGCTAGATATCGGTGATTGCATTCTTAGGTGATGAACAAGCAACATAATTTTCGGGAAAAATAAATTTTAGTCTTCACTTTGGCTAAAGTTAAAAACACATCACGAAGTGCTGGAGATAGTTGATGACGATCTGTTTTCAGTTTTCTCTCCAGTTGTGAAGAACCGCCATCACGTTACACAGAAGTTGTAACTTGAGTGACAATTTTTCGAATAGTTTTCATATTAATCGGATGGTTTGATTATTATAAGAATTGAGAACCAAATGTTTGGCCGCTTTCAGCAATGTGAAGTTTGTGCATGGTCTGCAAGCAACATTAATTTATGCAGGCGTAATGCATCTTTATACATGACATTGACATCCCTAATTAGATGTTAATGAAATGGTTAAATTATGCAGGTGTTTGCCAACCTGATGGTGTCAGCGAGAGAGAAAAGCCTAACATAAAACAGTCCCTGCATTCTTCCTATAATAACATTTTGGATCCAAAGGTAAAGGCTGCATGTATGGAAAGCAGCACTACTAGGAGAAAGGAGGGGATTTTTATTGCAAACCATTCTTCCAATGAGCAGAGGAGGAGTAACAGAGTTGGCTTTGCCACTTGGTTCAACCAGTTCTGCATTCTTCTTCAAAGAAGTCTCAAAGAGAGAAGGCATGAGACCTTCCACACCCTCAAGGTCTTCCAAGTTATGACAGCTGCCTTTTTAGCCGGTTTAATATGGTGGCACTCAGATTTTCAAGACATTCAAGATCGTCTAGGCCTCCTTTTCTTCGTATCTATCTTTTGGGGAGTCTTTCCGTCCTTTAATGCCGTGTTCGCCTTTCCGCAAGAGAGAGCCATGTTCACAAAGGAAAGGGCCTCGGGTATGTACACTCTTTCATCGTACTTCATGTCCAGAATAGTTGGAGACTTACCAATGGAGCTCATCCTCCCCACAATTTTCCTTATGGTGGCTTATTGGATGGCGGGATTAAAACCCGAACCGGGTGCTTTTCTTTTGACTCTGCTGGTTCTACTGGGCTATGTGCTTGTGTCTCAGGGACTTGGCCTTGCCTTAGGTGCAGCCATCATGGATGCTAAACAGGCCTCAACCATAGTGACTGTCACAATGCTAGCATTTGTCCTAACGGGAGGATTTTACGTTCACAAGGTACCATCTTGCATGGCTTGGATCAGGTACTTTTCAACCACATTTTACAGCTATAGGCTGCTCATCGATGTTCAATACGGTGGCGGCCAGAAAATCTGGTCTCTGCTTGGCTGCTGGCATCATGGTAGCAACACAGCCGGTTGCAAGTTTGTCGAAGAAGATGTCGTGGGGCAAATTAGTCCTGCACTTAGTGCAGGTGTCTTGGTCATTATGTTCGTGGGCTATAGGCTCCTGGCTTACCTTGCATTGAGACGCATCAAAGCTTGATCAATTGTTGTCCAATTCTTTACAAGTTCTTGTTCTTCAAATCTTCATACATATTGAACCTCTAACCCCAATTCTCCAAACGAGCAAAGATCCGTAAAACATATGGATATCCACATGCTTTTTGTGCAAAAAAGGCAGATGGTTCAAGTTGATGGCTCGATGTTACTGTAATTGTTTCCAAACGAGTTCCACTCTAGCAAATTAACCAAAAAAAAACAAAAGGTGTCTAGCACTCATAGCAAGAGAGACTATCTACCTAGCAACCACAAAATGAACTCGTTTCCCCCCCCCCTTTTTTTTAATTAAGAATTTTTTCAAAGAACCGGGGTCAGGATTGCTAACCATTTGCTTTAATCGTATTTTTTCAATAAATAATCATCAAAACAAAGAAAAGGGCAAAAAAAAAAAAGGCCCAAATTTTTCTCCCTTACATATGGGCCTGTACTGCAGACCAGCCCACTATCAGTCAGCCCGCGAGTGTCAGCGCTCGACAATTGATATACGACCCAGAGAAGTGCAGACACACATTTTGGCAGAAATGCAAATTGCCAAAAATAAGACGTCTAAGTTTAATTATGAGATACGTCAAGGACCTTGTTATAATTTAGCTTTTTCGAAGATTTGGTATATTCCAGCGAGTTCCAGGAGCGGCAGGAGAGGGAGGGAGCCAAAAAAAAAAAATCCAAAATCCCAAAAGAAAGAACCGAAGAGGCGGCTGGGAAGAATAGAAAGTAAAACGGAATTTACCGATGGGGAAGGTGGCGACGGTGGCGTCGCCGTCGGGCTCCACCGATGGCTCGGGGGACCTTCAACGCGTTGGGACATTGGAAATCACTAGACCGAAGCCAGTTGGTTTCCTCTGCGGCTCCATTCATGTTCCTACTGACAAGGCTTTCCACTCCTTCAATTCGGATCTCGTCCCCTCTTGCCAAACGTAAGCCTCTCTCTCTCTCTCTCTCTTTCTCTCTGTGTGTGTGTGTTTTTGTACATATTTTCTATGTATCCGTGAGTGATTGTGCGTGTGTGTTTAGTGTGAGTGCCCCGAGGTACCGGATGCTGCCGACGGAGACTGATCTGAACACGCTTCCTGTTGTTTCTAACTTGCCGGAGAAGGTTCTTCCGGTTGGTTCCGTGCAGTCTAGAACGGCTGGAGGTACGTTTAATCTTTTTGGTTTGCTTAGCTTATAGTATATAGAAATGGATACGGGGAATGCAAAATTGTTTGGTATTATGTAGATGTTTTGAGGTTCTTTCAATAGTTAAGTTTCAAAGTGTTGTTATAAGCAGAGAAGACCAAGACGAATTGTAAAGGATGCAAGATGAATTGGCAGAAATATGATAGAATAGTTCGATATGTCATGAAATACTGAAGGATAGCATGGAAGAATTGATAAAAAGGATTGGTCCAATGTTGAATGTAATGCAGGCAGTAAGTTCATATGCATCTTATATCAACCTCAGCCAATCAGTGCCTAACTTTTGCATATTTAGCTGCAAAAGAAAAAATTCTGAGACTTTGTTAGTTTGCTGAATGAATTGGAGGGAATAAGACTTTCTGTTGTCAATCCTTTAATAGCAGCTTGACTTGCAAGAGCTTGCAAAATTTAAAAAATGAGGTGAGGTTTTGACTTGTGAGAGTTTGCAAAATAGAACAGAGAGTAGAAAGGAAAAAAATGGACTTTGTTAAAGTTTGTACTTGTTGGAACGGTTGTTTGCTTTCAATTCTGAATCTTTAAAATTTCAAAACTATGGTATAAAATTTAGTAAGAAGCTCATCCTTTTTCCCCCTTTTTTTTCAAGAAAATAAAATGATCCAGCAGGATCATACCTGGGTAGAATTGTTTGCCTGATTTCTTCCACTTTGCTCACCTGATTCAAAGAACAAGTATTTAAGTTGTCATTTTATATTCTTCCCCCTTCTATTTCTGCTCTTTCTTTTTATTTATTTATTTATTTATAAAACAAAAGCTGTAGGACTTGAAATTATGGTTTGCTGAACATGTGTGGCAGAATTACCCTGGGAAGGTGATATCACTTCATCAAATCTTAGTAGGAAATGTGAAGCTCTTGCAGTAACAGGTTTGGTGGAATATGGGGATGAGATCGATGTGATTGCTTCAGCTGACATTGTGAAGCAGATATTTAAAATGCCATACTCTAAGGCTCGGTTGTCAATTGCAGTTCGACGAATTGGACAGACTCTTGTTCTGAATACAGGGTTCGTGTCTCTACGTCTTCAAATGTCTTAGTTGACTTTCCAGTATTTTGAAGTGTGAAATTTCTTTTGATGCTCAGGCCTGATGTAGAAGAGGGAGAAAAGTTGGTTAGAAGACATAAAAATCAACCAAAATGTACAGATCAGTCTTTGCTTTTGAATTTTGCAATGCATTCGGTCAGAATGGAGGCTTGTGATTGTCCACCAACTCATTATACTCCAACAGAGGGTCAGTCAAATTCTTCTGTTCTTCCTGGGGCAAGTACATCCCACTTTGTGGCTCAGAGCAATGATGTCTCTAGGAATGAGGGATTCAATCAATGTTCAGATGTAAAACATGATGAATTTTTCTGGGAAAGCAAAAAGAACAAAAGAAGTAAGTGTCATCACTCAGTGAGAAAGGCTTCCCATGTTGGTGAAAAGCCCAGGTGCTCAAGGCAGGAGTCTGAAAAACATAAAAGATTCAGTAATGATGGGTTTCTGAGGGTCTGTTTCTGGCAATTTCACAATTTCCGCATGCTTCTTGGAAGTGACTTGCTTCTGTTCAGTAATGAAAGATATGTTGCTGTGAGCTTGCATTTGTGGGATGTAACAAGACAGGTAGCATGATCTTCTGTAATCTTTTTCTGTGTTTGTGCTGGGCAAATTTTCATTGTTTCTTCTCCATGTTTGATAGGTCACTGCACTAACTTGGCTTGAAGCCTGGCTTGATAATGTCATGGCAAGTGTGCCCGAGTTGGCCATCTGTTATCACCAAAATGGTGTCGTTCAGGGTTATGAACTTCTTAAAACAGATGACATATTTCTCTTAAAAGGCATCTCTGAAGATGGCACTCCAGCTTTTCATCCTTATGTTGTTCAGCAAAATGGCCTTTCTGTCCTGAGGTTTCTTCAGGAGAACTGCAAGCAGGATCCTGGTGCTTATTGGGTACAAAGCTTGCATTTTATGTTGGATATCAAGGTTTCTTCTATAAATTGATAATGAACAATCTATCAATTTCATTTCATACATCTGCAGCTTTATAAAAGTGCTGGTGAAGATGTGATTCAACTCTTTGATCTTTCTGTCATTCCCAAGAACCATTCCTCTAATGATTGCGATGACACCTCAAGCTCACTGCCTTCTTTAGTGCATAGAGGGAGAAGTGATTCCTTGTTTTCACTGGGAACTCTTCTTTACCGTATTGCTCACAGGCTTTCACTTTCAGTGGTATAAAATAATCAAAGACAATGGTGGTATGTTATGTTGTATTCTATTATTAGGTGCTACTACTAATTGTTAGGTACTCTCCTGCAGGCTCCTAACAGCAGGGCTAAGTGTGCAAGGTTTTTCAGGAAGTGTTTGGAATTCCTGGATGATCCGGATCATTTGGTATGTGTCTTGCATTTCATCCACCCTTCCTGGTGTCTTGTGCGTGGGTGTGCATGCATGTGCATTTTGGTTTTTGTGCTTCTTTTTCCCTTTTCCTGATTGGATGATGAATGCCTCTTTGCACAATAATATGATGTAAACAGGTGGTCCGTGCATGTGCTCATGAACAGTTTGCAAGGCTTCTGTTGAATCATGATCAAGAGCTGGAATTGACTTGTGAATCATTTCCTTTGGAATGTGAGGCTACAATTTCTGTAGAATCACTGGACAACTTTAGTAGTTCCTCTGAGTCAGTTCTTTGTGGTAGTGTCACATTACCAGTTGCTGAAAATGGATCAAGTGAAGATGGGAATTATTTTCATGATATAATTGCAGAAGCCTCAGTGAAAATGAATTTGGAATCAAATTTATCTACTCCCAGAAACTTGATATTTGATGACACCAAAATAAAACACACAGAAGGAATTCAGCCAAGTTCCAGTGATGATGAAGCATTTGTAGTTTGCAAAATTTCTCCCCCATCCACCCAAATTGTTCAGACTGTTTCTGATCCAGTCTCCTCTAAGTTAGCCGCAGTGCATCATGTTTCTCAAGCTATTAAGTCTCTTAGATGGATGCGCCAACTACAAAGTAGTGGAGCAGAGCCACTTGGCCATGAGAGCAGTACTTATGATGGGACACCATCTTCTAGTTTTTCTGTTTGTACATGTGGTGATACTGACTGTATTGAAGTTTGTGACATTAAGGAATGGCTTCCAACATCGAAAATAGACCACAAATTGTGGAAACTCGTTCTTTTACTCGGAGAATCTTATTTAGCACTGGGGCAAGCCTATATGGAAGATAAACAATTACATCAAGCTTTGAAGGTGGTGGAATTGGCGTGCTCTGTCTACGGATCAATGCCACAGCATTTGGAGGACACGAGATTTATTTCTTCAATTGTCACACCTATGTTCCCAACAGAATGCACTAATGAAATTAAGAAGACAACACCATATATTTCTAATTCAAAAGAAGTGAAATCCAGCTGCAATGATGACTGTCTCACATTCGAGCACTTATCTTCCACTTTTCTGTTTTGGTCTAAGGCATGGACATTGGTTGGAGATGTCCATGTTGAGTTTCACTTCATGAAGGGTAAAGAACTCTCAGTGCAGACACAGGGCATTCCATCTTCCAGAGACCTGAGGATGTCATCTGAGGTTGTTAAGGAAGTTCAAAGGCTGAAAAAGAAGCTGGGGAAGTATAGTGAGAACTGCAGCTCATGTTCATTGGTGAATTGCAGCTGCCAGAGTGATAGGGCTAGCAGTGGTGATAGTGCTAGTAGTAGCAGTAGATATGGGCACTCTATAGCTTATGGCAGAAAACATGGTAGAAGGTATTGTACTAAGAGTACCACCCACTTGCTCAGAGACTCTGATGATGGGAACACTGATCACAAATTAGGAAACAGAAAATCTTGTGGCAGAGAACATATTCAGCTCAACAGAAATGGTGACACCCCTATAGAAGCTTCTGGTATTGTGGTGGATGAACTTGGATTAAGTCCTCCAGAATCAACAAATTCTACCTCAGAGAAGGTTATTTTGGAAACATCTTATGCAGGGTCCACAATGCCTTGTCACAGTCAAACCACTTCAAAAGAAGTGCCCAAAGCAAAAAATGGCGGGATATTTAAATACCTCAGGGATCCTGCTGTTGGGGATCCCGAATGCAGCCTTTCTGCTGCTCTAAGTTGTTACAAAGAAGCCAGAATGGCATTACGTAGACTCCCTGGCTCAGCAGAATGTCAATCTGTGACAAAAAGGATTGGGTGGATTTGCAATGAAATGGGTCGAAATAGGCTTGAAAGAAAAGAGTTGATGAAAGCTGAACATGCATTTGCAGATGCCATAAGCGCATTCAGAGAAGGTTCTGATCACACTAACATCATATTAATTTACTGCAATATGGGACATGGCAGGAGATCATTGGCTGAAGAGATGGTATCAAAGATTGAAAATTTCAAATTACATGCAATCTTCCAGAGTGCATATAAGCAAGCTCTGGAAACTGCAAAACTGGAATACAGTGAAGCCCTCAGATATTATGAAGCAGCAAAGTCAGAACTGAATGCCATTGTAGAAGAAGCTGGTGCAGTGCCAAATGGCTTGAGAAACGAAGTTTATACCCAATTTGCTCACACATATCTCAGGCTTGGCATGCTTTTGGCAAGAGAAGATTTAACTACAGAAATTTATGACAAAGATGCCTTGGATGATATTTCAACTGTTCGTACTGGTCCCAGGGACAAAAAATCCTGGAAGGATTTGAGAAAGTGTGAGATTTCAGCAAATGATGCTATTAGGGCGGCATTGTCGGTGTATGAATCCCTGGGAGAATTACGGAAACAAGAAGCTGCATATGCTTGTTATCAGCTTGCTTGCTACCATAAAGATTGCTGTTTGAGATTTCTGGAGCTGGATCATAAAAAATGCAGCGGCATACCTAAAGGTGAAAATGGTGTTCTCGATCGTGTGAAGCAATATGCTTCTTTGGCTGAGCGAAAATGGCAAAAAGCAATAGAATTTTATCGCCCGAACACACATCCCAGCATGTACCTCACCATTCTTACGGACAGATCAGCTATTTTATTAAACCTGTCAAGTGCCCTACACTCAAGTTTGGTATGTCCTTGGACTTATTCTTGTTGTAATGCCAGCCAAGCACTCATATTCATGTTTTTTTCTTTTAATTTATTCATCTAAGAAAATTGAATTCACAAGAGAGATGTGAGATTGCGGGTTTCTTTTGTACTAAATTTTTATTAGTAGCTTTTGATGCTTTTCTGTTTCCTACTAACATTTCATGAGCATCATTACCCGGTGAAATGGAAATCTTGTGCTATTGATATGGTGGGTTATGCATTATTTTATGCTATACTTGGTTTTGAGACTGGAGCTTGTTTTTTAAATTCCCATTGATGTGCCAGAGAGAAATGTTTGGTGCCATTTAATAGGGAGCTGCAACCTTTTTCTGCAGCCATTGCCTTGTGTTCTTAGTTTCCTCTTACTTTTCAACCGCACATATCGATAGGATGGGGAAAAAAGATACAGATACTCCCACGTATCACTTTGGGTTGTTTTGGAATGCTAATGAATTTCCTTTTGTTCCAGATGCTGGAGTCGGCTTTGTCTTGCATGCTCGATGCCCGACATATATCAGAAACAATTTCTGATTCATTTGGATCTGATTATCCCGAGGTACTCGCCAGATTTTGGAGTCAACTGCAGATGCTTTTAAAGAACATGTTGTCCACCACACTCTCTGTAAATACAAACAAATTTTCTTCTTCTTCTTCCAGCCCCCAGCCAACTCAAGCATCCAACAGGTCTGGTGATGCCAGAAAGCTCAGAGAGCTCTATAAGATGTCCTTGAAGTCTGCTAATTTGAGTCAGTTAGGTGCGATGCACTCCTTGTGGACATCTTCTGAAATAGGCGTCTGAAACATTTGCATCTCACACGGGCGTAGCGTGGCTCTGTGGGGTTGAAGATTGCATATTGGCTACATTTTTGCCCCCACTAAAATTTCTTGAACGATATTAACCAATAATCTGCTGTGTGGATATTCAAACGAAATTGTGATACCTTCCCATATGGTCTTGCCGTAATCTGCGCGGGGCAGTTTGTCATAGATAGCAAACGTTTGAAATGTACCTGCCAAGTCAAAATTTACGCGTCATGCGGACGAGGGACATTCTCTCTGTAGCTGAGCCAACTTCGATTATTAAAAAAAAAAAAAAAAAAAAGAAAGAAAAAGAAGAAGAAGAAGAAGAAATTTCAAAAATATACAGAGTTAATGGGTTTAACATCTTCCGGTTGTTTTTGGTCAGAAACTGTAAACAATTATAATAATAAATATGTTTCTCGCGTCTGGACGCGCCGGTGCCACATCTAATAGGCACAATTATTATAAGAAGCGTATTCTATTTTTATTTTTTTTATAAAAAAAAAAATAATACAAATTTTAAATATTTGGGTAGTATAAATTTATCAAAATTTCATCCCGAGCATTTATTGTTTTATGTTTTAATCTTCACTCCAGGAATTTTTAAAAGAATCTAGCCCCGACACAGCAACATACCAGCCTCACCCAGAGGATATATAAATCGCAGGGGCGAAGAAAGACAAAAATAGGAAATGCCGATAAGCAAAAAATCGTTAGCATCGTCGATTTTATTGTTGCTGTCGGTGGTTCATCTGATCGACATGGCCGAGCCATCTTCATTGACGGATACATCCACACCCACTGCCGACGCCGTCGCCGCAGATTCATCGAAGGCAGCGGTTCATATAGTCTACACGGAAAGGCCTGAGGGCGAGGAGGCCGAGTCCTTTCACGTCCGTACCCTCGCCTCCGTCCTCGGCAGGTCCGCAAAAAAATCTCTCTCTCTCTGTCTCTATTATCTCTCTCTCTCGATCTCTGTTTCTCTGATCTTAACAGAGATTATGCGTGTTTGCCAGTGAGGAGGCTGCAAAAGAGGCTTTGATTTACAGCTACAAGACGGCCGCGAGTGGCTTCTCGGCTAAGCTCACCCCGGAGCAAGTTGAACAGATCTCAAGTAAGTTTCATCCATAGGTTATTTATCTCTTCGTTCTTTCTTTGCCACATGTTTCTTGTATTTCTTTGTCCAGCAATTTCTCGTATTCTTTCTTGAATTAGGCTCGGAATTTTTTATAATTAACCAAATATGGCAGTTATCACACGATACTTCTCTTTGAAAAATGCTGTTTTGATATCTCTTGTTATTGATGAAATTCGATGCTAGGGAAATTACTTCGATGAATTGAAATTCATGTGATGGTGTCTGAAATTGTGTCTTTAATATCACGAAAGGAAGTCTCAATCAGGATTGAAAACTATCTTTTCGTTATTTCTTGAAGTACTTCTTCTACATGCTGCCAAGAATTTAATGATAGGTTTGATGAGAATTTTATCTTCCATCGTGGTTGAATCTTGTTATTGGCTTCCGTTCTATTAGACCATCTTGGCATCATTTGGAGGTTTCTTTTCAATGAAGACTGTCTAGATTTGATTCAATGTCAATGGATATTAATGCATGAAGTGCCGCACTTGACAAAAGGCCTTGAACTACAACAATCCTATATGCAGTTTCCTTCTCAGCAGTGATAAATTGGCTACTCTTAAGATTCTTTCTGTTTGTTTCCAATTGGGAAAGTTAAAAAAAAAAATGGTTCTGCTGGTTACTGAAATCTAAATCTATGAAATATTGAGACCTGTGATGTCCTGCTTGAAGGTTCTTGTTCCTAGTTAGATTGAGCAAATCTTCTGCTACATTCCTTATCACGTGAAGTGTAAAAGTGTTCTTTTTGGAGCTCAAATTCTTCCATCATTATCTATCTGAGCTTCCAGTTGGTCTTGAAGTTGCTTTCTAAAGCCCAAAAGCAATGGTTATATGAAATGTTTGCTGAGGAATTTGAGTATCTAAGTTCTGCATATATGAATGCCTTGCCTATTTCTTAATGAATGCATGAAATCTGCCTTTTCCTGACCTATTAATTGTAAAATGCTATCTGCTTCTTATGTGGCAGTGAGGATAACAAACATTATGTGCCCTGTTGGACTGTCAAAATTTCAAAGTTTCAATTTTATGTCTATAAGCAAATCAGCATAAATTGTTGGAGATCTTCTACTTGTGTTCATCCAATTTCAAATGCATACAGATTTCTTTTTTGATTAGCAAGCTCCTCGGCATTTTAATATGGGGATCTCTTACAGCTATTATTGATTATATGGACAAGATCTTTTATGTTGAAATAACTTTGCATGCAATTTGCATATACACTACTTGAGTAGATTATATTGGAAATATTTCTGCTTTGTTTTTCTCAGTAGAATGGAAAATTAATTAGCTTCCCTATCTGTATGTGCCTTTTATTTCAGAACTACCAGGAGTTCTTCAGGTTGTCCCCAGCAGGACACTTCAGCTCCATACAGGACCTGCGAAGCTCCACTAAAGCATGTGAAGCTTTTTGCATCCTTTAGTGATAAATAAACATCCACCGAACAGGTGCAACGAAACAAAACATCTATGGAACAGTGCTCATCCATTGTGTAAAATAGTTTGTCAGTATGTTGTGATGTGTGTCGTCTGCCGAGTTAAAGAAGTTCCATCTGAACTTCATGCATACTACTTAAATCTTTCCTTATGCCATAATTTGTTTTCATGCATATATCATGTCTCGCCTCTATACCAATGCCATCTGTTGGACCAGCTGCTTTAAAATAGGTAGGTCTCTGCAACTCGACCTATTCGGCCCTAAGCAGTGAAAATCTTTGAATGACCGGGTCCGGTGGGCCTGCACCTTACAGTGGCGGGACCCACCTGGCATCTGATTTGGCCCCCTTGTGCACGAGGCTGCCCAGTTGGGTTCTCCTTTTCGACTAAATCTGAAGGTGAATAATAATAGCAGCATTTCCTCCCTGCCAAGCGCAGAGGCGAGAAGAAATGGCAGGGCAAAAATATTAACTAGTATCAGAGGAGAATGCACAGATCCTTGAAACAAGTTCACAATAGCAGTGGGTTTAAAGTGTTGGTAGCGGTGGCAATCCGAGTGATGCCGGGACGTTACAAACAGCGATCTCTTAATGGGCTTCAGGCATAAAACCAGCAAAATTCCAGAAAACTCCTGCTAAATATCGTCGATTTCCTAGAGATGACAAGTTTAATGCCGCGTGGGCATTAACCGGCATAAAGTGGCCGTGGGCGGAGGGATAGAGTGGAGGCGAAGAGACAAGACAGCAGGCGTCTTGATGGAAAGAATAAAAATGAATTAAATAAATGATATTAACTATAAATAACAGTAAATAATGTAATCCCAATATAACAATAGTTAGAATTTTAACCGCATCCACATTGGCCAATATCGGAAAGTTCATCAGAAGGACAAATTCTTGAAACAATAAAATATATGGGCAAGAAAAATACGACTAGTCTCTTGTTTTGGGTCCCTTCTCCCTCTACTTCTAGATTTCAGTTAATTATTATTAATTAATTTGGTGATTAATTATAATCAATAGTTCAGATCGTATTTCATGTCCTCCTAACAAAATCCTCCCATCTTTTATAAGTTTACTTCTTTTTGATCATTCCTTAGGGTCAACTCGACTCGTATTAGTATATTAGATGACTATCTCATGTCTATATTATTAGAGTTACCCAGCACTTAGGAATGAGTGCCGTGTATACCCCAAAAACAAAATGCAGGAATGGATGCGGAATAGTTCACTCTGACCCACATAAAATCTTAACTAAATTATCCAAATTACCTTTATTACCGGCTGGCGCACCGTTAATCCCATTCCTATCTATCTATAAAGTTGAGATTAACCACACATATAGTCTACAAAATAAAAGAAAAGGTGGAATGTCTTCACTGTGATTTTGAGTTCTATAAACGAAGTATGTATATGCAGGCTCACAGGCAAGAAACTGACTAAGCAGGTCACCAGCGACGAATTAGGGAAAGAGACAAAGCGAAACAATGAAGAAAGTGGAAATAATCTTTGTTCCAGCCCCAGGGATTGGTCACATTGTATCGACCATCAAATTCGCAGAGCGCATTGTTACGAGATAGACTTTGGACGTGCTAACTCACGCATCACTTAGTCGATCTTACCTATAAAAACGAGCTAAGTAAGGCTAAGTGAGCACCGAATAATGCAGAAAAGAGACTCGAGAGGCAAGTAGGAGAATTGAGAGTACTGAGAGAGTAAAGTGTATAGGGGGACTTTGTAAGTGAGTGTGTTAATTGATTGTCAAAATTATTTACAGTTGATGAGTAGTATAGTGATTTTACTATTTTAATGTGTAATTACAATTTGAACACTTAAAATATTTATAAAAAATATTCTATAATTTAATAATTATATATTGCTAAAAAAGTTCTAGTGTGTCCAGCTACTTTCAGGGACTCCAATACTCTTTTATTACCTTCTAGTGCCTTCCTTAGTAGTAAAAGGGAGCTGCCTCATGCTGGCAGACGCAGAGAGTCTTCATGCTGTACCAAACTTTCCACGTGACAGCATGCTACAGTAGGATGATCAATTATTTTATCACATTACTTGTCCTGAAGCTACCAGTCACCCCCTTTGTTGATGCATACGTCGATTCTCTTGCTGCCTCACTGGCCCGAATCCACCTCATTCGGGTCCCTGAAGAACCCAACCACAATTTTCCCACGCTGGACCTTCTGAAGAGGTCCCCTGAATCCTATACATCAACTACCATTTAAGTTTACGTACCCCAAGTCAAATCCATCATCGCTGATATTCTTGCGTGCTCGATTCAGGTTGCCGGGGTGGTTCTTGATTGGTTCTGGGCGCCGATGATCGATATTGCAACTGAACTTGGCCTCCCTTCATATATATTTTTCACCTCCAATGCAGGGTTCCTGAGTCTCTCGTTGTATGCGCCCAAACACCATGAGCAATTCGGCTTTGGGTTTAGCAAGTCTGATCCTGATGACATTTTGATACCAGGTTTCGTTAATCCTGTTCCCCCGAAAGTTTTGCTAGCATATCTGTTCGATAAGGATCGCGGGTATACAACTTATATTAAGCTTACTAAAAGGTTCAAGAATGCCAAAGGTATAGTGTTAAATAAATTTCAGGATCTTAGGCCTCACCTGATTGAATACTTCCTTGATGGCCAGCAAAACCACGATCCGGTCCACCCGGTTGGGCCTGTGCTAAACCGACAGGGTCAGCCTAACCCAGATTTTGATCATGCTCAGTGGGACAAGATCATCAAGTGGCTTGACGTGCAGCTTGACTTATCTGCCATTTTTGTGTTTTGGAAGTGTGTAGAGCTTTAGTCCACACCGAGTGAAGGAGATAGCTCTTGGTTTCGAGCGAGGTGGGCACATATTTTCGAGCGAGGTGTGTGCGCGTTAATACACAAAATGGGAAGTGCTGCCTGGAGGAGATAATGCCAGAAGGGCTCCTGGAGAGGAAAGCAGAAAGAGGAATGATGTGTGGGTGGAGCCCGGCAGGCGGAGGTTCTGGCCCACAGGGCAATTTGGGGTTCCATATCTCATTGTGGGCGGAACTCAATCCTGGAGAGCCTGCAGCACGGTGTGCCAATTGTAACATTGCCTATGTACGGTGAACGACAGCTGAATGCATTTGAGACGGTGAAAGAACTGGGGATGTCCGTGGAGCTGAAATAGGATTATGGGACAGAAAGTCATGTGACGTCGGGCGAGATTGAAAGAGCTATCAAGAGCCTAATGAAAAGTGACTGTGGAGTGAGAGAGAGAGTGAAAGAAATGGGAGAATTGGCCAGGAAAGCTGTGATGGACGGTGGATCTTCGTTCACTTCAATGGCGCAACTCACGAGGGATAAGCAACTGAATGAGGCATATAATGACTGATGTGTAGTATGCATGGCCAATTGAGTGTCATTATTTATGAAATAGCAAATCCTTTTTTTTTTTTAATTTATTTAGTAATATGAAATAGCGAATCCTTATTTGAACCCTTTTCAATAAATTATGAGGTTACCTTTTAGTAGATAGAAATTTAAATTTTCTTTTCATTAAGACCAACGACAAAATAAACATCCAAAAATGCAATTGTAAATTCTCTGTCAAATATTCTAATAATTAAGAGATTAAATTTTTATCTTTTAAGTTTCAGATTTTAATAACATAATTCTTGCATGGCTAAATTCATTCCGGGGCAAGCCCTCCTCCCAGGGCAAGACATTGATGATCATAAATATAAGTATGCATATGAATATATACATATAAACATAGATATACATATAGTTTTGGGGACGGTAAAACAACGAAAATTATCAAATTATTATGCCTATATAAGATAGAGTAGAATTGGGTTTTTGGTAGGAATAGTATCGGTCATGCCAACAAGAGTTGTTGGTATATATTTTTAGGAATTTTAATGGTTACCAAGTTTCGATACAACCATATCTATAATCCTATATTCCTGTAGTTTCCAAAGCCGTAAAAATATAAGATTTAGTAATCGTTTGTTGTGTTGTGTGATGTCGCAATTTTTCTGGCTACCAGGCTTTGCTTTTCCATTTTATTGAAAAAGAAAAAAGAAAAAGAAAAAAAAAAAGAGATTTTGCTTGGAGTTAGACGCTTACAAGGGATTGTAAGACGCCCGGAAGCATGGGATTCGCGAGACAAATGGACGGAAAGCCCAATTGAGTGAAGCTCATTAACCCATTGGACTCTGTACAAGTCGGCCCATAGAATTTAGCGATCAAGGAAGCTGAATTTCGAGTCCCTGCCAATTTAGCCCAAATGCCAGGTACTTGTTCGAAAAATTATTATTTGTTTATTTTCTTCTCTAAGTATGATTATTATTATTATTATTTTCTATTCGAACAATTTTTCAAATGCTCATTCCAAACGAATTCTTGTAACCTGTTTGACATCAACCCTTTTTTTTTTTATTAATACAATTCAATAAGTGGAATAGAATTTAATTCATTTTATTTGAAAATATTAATTTTTTGTTTGGTTTAAAATTTTAAATGAATAAACTAAATTGAGTTCTTTTAATTTTTTAAATAATAAAATAAATTAAATTAAATTGTAATTTTTAAAAGCGTAAAAACTAAACTCAATCAAATTTGTATACTTTAGCATGATCATGAGTTCTAGTTTTCGTAGTATGCAGCCTTTTGGCTTTTTTTTTTTTTTTGTATATTCATATTTTTGCTAAATTTAGTTTAACTTAATAGCTTAATTTTTTTATTAAATGTTCTTTCTTTTTTTTTTGGTTTTAGAGCAAAAAAACACGTTGGCTTAACTTTTGGGTTTGCAGCTTAATTCTCGTCGAACGACTGTGCTCAACCACACCAATAAATTTTAAAAATATATATTTAATTTAACTAAAACCTCAATAAAAATTTAAATTTATAATTTTTTAGTATAACAAAGAAAAAAAATGTATTTTTTAGATATATATGCTGAAAAGGCTTATATTTTCCCACATTAAAAGTCTCTTTTCCATAAGAAAATTAATGGGAAGCTTCACGGGAGTAAATAAAATAATTTTGTACTAATCTCGTAAAAATTAAAAGGAGAGAGAAAGAGAGAGAGAGAGAGAGAGAGAGAGAGAGAGAGAGAGAGACAGAGAGAGAGAGAGGGTGAGAGAGAGGGAGAGAGGGCGGAACCCAAAAATTCCAAAAACCTGGCAAATTCTCAAATCCCGAAGCATTATTATCTTGATGCGAGGGAGGCCTTTTGGAATAAAAAATTGGGTTATTTCAGAATTTGCTCTGTGTCTGGATTTGTCATTTAATAATAATAATAATAGCAAATTAATAAACAAGAATAATGGCCGCGGCGAGGAGCGTAATCGGCGAAGCGGCGAGCAGCATGAGGGCGGCAATGAGGGACGAAGAAAAGGCCAATGAGGACGACGATTCGCCGTCAGGGAAAAGACCCAAGTTCGAGAGGTTCCCGTTGACCAGATGGGAATTCGCCGCTGCTCTCGGTGTTTTCTTGCTCTTCTCCGCCGGCTTGTTTTGCGTCTATTTGACAATGCCCGCCGCCCAGTACGGCAAGCTCAAGCTCCCCCGTAACCTCTCCGATCTTCGCTTGCTTAAGTATGCTAGCTGCTTTTTTTTCCAATTTCCCTTGGTTTCAATTTTATTTTTAGTTGGAGTTTTTTCAATACATTTCTCTGGGTTTTACAAATATTCTCTCTCTCTCTCTCTCTCTCTCTCTCTCTCTTTCTCTCTCCCTCTCTCTCTCTCTCTCTCTCTCTTTCTTGTTTTTGGGCGGATAACGATATGGTGAAAAGTTTATGGTGCAAAGCTGCAAACTCGGTGAATTTTGAATGAAACAATTACTAAGTTTATCTAGTTATGGATTGTGGAAAACAGTTGCAATGCTGCCGTTTAGCAAGATTATGTTACTAATTTAGTTCTTCTTGGCTATTTGGTATGGAATAATTTGATGTGAAATTCACCGATTTGGTTGTTTGGGTTTTAACATTCCCATGTTCAGGGAGTCATTTTGTTATGTTTTGTTCTATTAATCAGACGTAAGTTAAAATTGAATGATGGTGTAGTCTTGGAATTGAATTTGATATATTGGGTTTTGAGCAAATCATGTTTTTGCTATCTATTCATGGAAGTTTATGTTTTGAAGTTGACAGCCATTTTGGTATTACCTATCTGTTTAGTGGCAAGCAACTGTTGTTTTTTCCTTATTAGGCTTCAGCTGTTATTCCTTATTTCTTCTGCATTGGGCTAACATTTAATTACCTTGGTTCACAATATGTTTCAGAGACCATTTTGCAACTTATGCAAAAGATCATCCAGCACAATTCGTCCTGGGATACTGCTCAAGTTATATCTTCATGCAGACCTTTATGATTCCTGGAACAATTTTCTTGTCATTACTAGCTGGAGCACTTTTTGGGGTTGTTAGAGGCCTTTTCTTAGTTGTCTTCAATGCCACAGCTGGAGCATCTTCCTGCTTTTTCTTGTCAAAGTTAATTGGAAAGCCTATTGTTAGTTGGTTGTGGCCAGAAAAATTGAGATTTTTTCAGGCAGAGGTATTAATCCATTGCGATTTATTTAGGACTTACTATTCTGTTTTCCCATGACTACTAAATACACTAATCTGGAATTTTGGGATACAGATAGCTAAGCATAGGGACAAGCTGCTGAATTACATGCTCTTTTTGAGGATTACTCCATCGTTGCCCAACCTATTTATCAATTTGGCATCTCCAATTGTTGACATACCCTTTCATGTTTTCTTTTTGGCTACTTTGCTTGGTCTTATTCCAGCCTCATATATTACAGTCAGGGTAAGTTATTTATAACTATTCAATGGTTATCAATAAATTTATGTCTACTTCTTCTTCATTGATGAGCCAGAATAAGTATATATTTTTCTTCCATATGCTATTTCTTATTCTGCTGCTTCACTGCCTTCTTCTTTTGATGCTATCATGTTCTGTATTCTCTTTCTACCGGTGCCTCATTTTGGAAGTAATATTTTAGCATTTTACCCTTTCTTGTCTATTGAAATATGGTTGCTCTATGAAATCTTATGAGGGACATGTGCTTCAATCTCATATTCCGCTTATGTCTGTACAGATGGATATATCGCTGTCTGAAAGTAGATTTGGGACAAATTTCTTTGTACACAACCCATTGTTACTGGCTGAGCAAACATGGTGTTTCTACATGTTTTCTTGACAACCTCTCCTTAAAGATGTGAAAAAACACTGGGATCTATTATAGGATTGCATTTAACTGTTGTTAGTCTTCTCTTGCGTTTCAAAGTAGAGATGATTTGTTGCAATCTGAAACACTGCATCGTTCCTAGCATTTGGCTGGCCATGGCAGGCCCTGATAATTACATTGGGTGAGAATATTCCTTTATTTGAAGGTTCTTCTGATGTCATTGTCTTAATGTTTAACTGGGTAGCAATCAAAAAGTCTTGTATTTTCCACTGGATTTCATGAACATGAGCTCTGTCTAAAATAAGTCCTGCAAAATTGATTTCTGACTTGATGCAGTAATTCCTTTGATCCTGTTAGAATTTTTACGGTCAACAGTCAGCATCTTCTGTTTGCTTTAGAACCTAGAATTTCTACACGTAATTCCTCTTTCCTTTCCTTAAATCAATGTGGAAGAACTATTCATATCCATCTTAAAAATTTTGTGCCATCTCTTTCTACTGGCAAATGGGGTTTGCTTGATACCTTGAAAGAACTGTTCGAGGAGATGATTCTAATATGATCAATCCATCAGTTACTTGGTTCTGTTTATAATTCTAGTGAAGCGGTCCAGCATTTTGTGTTCCATTTCTTTTCACCCTTTCTTGGATTATATTGGCTTAGGAGGACTAGACATGAAGTGAGGAAACAAACAAAAGATCCTATTTTCTCTGTCCAGCCTTATCATGTTTGGGTCTTCACTCGCAAATCCTGTGGCTTCTCTTTATGCATAAAGTATATCATGCATCAGTTTTTCTATTGGAGCTGCTGCATCAGCTTATTAATTCTTGCATTATATTGCATTTTCTATAGAAAAATAAAAATTGAGGGTCGCTCTTATGGCCTACTCTGATTTGTCATTAGTGTTGTCTGTGGGGAAGAATCCTGTCATATGGTTGTATCATTGTATTTACACTGCTCAAGGTAATGTGGTGAACGGATCATAGTTTGACTAGAGTGCCATACACATTGTTGGGTATTCGGTAGATGACAATCATTTCCAGCAGTGCTGGAAAGATGCCTGTGCCTAATTACCAATAATAACCTCTATAGTCACCTATGATTGCAATGATCCTGTAGCCATGTTTGAAATGAATACATCATATAATTAGATCTTCCCTCTTTCTCACCCCAACCCTCCAAATTGCTCATGCTGCGACATGATGGTTGTTTTGGTTATTTTGTTTTCATTTGTGATACTAATTTCCAAACAATTGCTGCTTCTGCTGCCTTTTGTTATCAGGCAGGCCTTGCTCTTGGGGATCTCAAGTCGGTCAAGGATCTGTATGATTTTAAAACTTTGACTGTGCTATTCCTTATTGGATCGGTCTCCGTAGTTCCTACCCTTCTCAAACGAAAGCGGATGTATGAGTGAAGTCTATGTTGGTGACAACTCTTCTCCATCAAAAGGTAGCCTACTAAGAGATTTCTGTAGCATTTACTGAATTCAAGATACGAGAGTAAAGAGGGATAGGACCGCGTCCTTATTTCTGCTGGCGCGCTGGAGGCTATCAGTCAGCCACCTTCGCTCGTGCTACAAATGGGGTCATTGCTTCTTGCCCATAATTGCATAAGTTATGAAGATATAGATAAATTCGATTTTATACATCGTTCTCTCCTCTTTCCATCGAAATTTTCTTTTGGGCAATTTACCAACACAGATTGCTGGGGTTGTTCAAAGCAAGAAGTCTTGTAGGAAGGTGGTGTGTATTCAAACGCCACAGCATTAGCGACCCATTGTCTTGTCTAGTTTTGATTCCTGCTTTACTTGATTCATTAATTGACTAAAGTTCATCTAGCAGAAACTTCTTCATGATGTGGATGCCCGGATCGAACTGCAGTGATAATCATCCAATTTATTAGAAAATCGCATCCATCTTCTGGTACTTAAAATTTGTTAGAGCATAAAATAATTATACTCTGAAACGTACTTTGATTTGCAGTCCTTAATCATAATATACCCAAATCCAAGCAACAATAGATAAGTAACCAAAACAAAACAAAAATGTACCATTAAACATAATAATTAACTGAACATACGAATTTGGCCATTACATTTTTCAGCATTAAGTCTACGGCAACTTCATTGACCCTCAAGGCTAGAAATTGAGGATGCTAGCATCTACATTGGATTTACTTCCAGTACCATCAACTGCTGCCCCATTTCCAACCTAAAATACAGGAGACCTCCCTTTCAAAGAAATAACTTAACTTTGGCAACTCCCCTTTTACCTTATTTTTCTTCCTGAGGTTGATTGTTTCTTGACCATACAAACGACTGCTTATTAGTTAGTACTGGAGGTTGAGGCTTGAATGGCAAAGGCATCGACTAAGTTGAAGTTCAAATTGCCTCTCATGGTCCTGCTCCTTCCGACTCCTCCATCACCAGTTCTCATCATTGCAGTGAACTCCCCGTAATCAATTCTCCCATCCTGTAAAGATGTGATACCCACAGCATTCGACAGTTGAAAATCTAAGATTGTGGTTGCATTGGTTGTTCTAGTAATTGTCAATATTTGGTATTAACAATTCGAGTTAGACTGGATTAAAAATTATTGGATATTAACTTTTCTAATTTTTGTTGGCTCACTTAACATTTACCTCCCATTACTCCTCATTACCCCCTGTTAACCTTTACTCCCTTTTGATTTCATCCCCATTTCCCCCTTAACATTTACACCCCTATAACCCCCAACGTTTACTTATCCAATTTTTAGGCTCCTATAACATATACCCACAATTTTTAAACCCGAAACAAACACCACCTAGGATCTGAAAATATTATAAAATAGGTAGACTTACATTGTCTTGGTCAATTTCTTTGATCATCTCATCCAGATGAACATCACCAAGGCCAAAATCTTTGCAAGCCTGTTGAAGCTCATCAATGGTGATGTAACCACTACCATCTTTGTCAAAATATGAGAAGGCTGCCACTAAGTTCTCCTCTCTCTCCATCTTATTTAAGTGCAAAGTGGCAGCAAGAAATTCCCCATAGTCTATTGTTCCGTTGTTATCAATATCAGCCTGTCAGAGTTTTCCCATGTAAGTCATCATCATGGCAGCTAACAATGGTGGCAAACTGAAAACAGTTGCTGAAAACAGACAATAACAGCTCTCTATACCAACAGTTTCCTAAAGCATTTACCGCATCCATTAGAGACTTGATTTCAGATTCCATTAGATTGGAACCCACTCTCTTCAAACCCTCTTTCAGTTCCTCAAATGTAATTGCTCCACTGCTATCTGTGTCAATCATTTTAAACAACTCTCTCAAACCACCAATTTCTTCTTCAGACAGTCTTTCTGCGATAACCTGCAAAAGCACAATCCCAGGGCAAAAACCAAATCCAAAGTTTTCATAAGCAATGGAGCACTATTTGTTTTGGTATACAGAGAATGAAAGGAAAGAGCCAATTTGACTGCCATTGCTACACACTACATCCCACGGCATATCAGAAATAACAGAGAGAACAGCATATTGTACTATAGCATGTAAAAGAAAAAACTGAGAGCTGACATTTTTTAAGTATGTGTATACCCCTCTATGAAAGTACACCATTGCTGCATTACGTTAGCCCTTTGGGAGCCAATTGCTGCTCAATGGTAGTAGCATACTTGGTGTTTGACTCCAAATTTTCAGAAATGCTGAGTTTTGGAATTTCCATTTAACTTTTGCACATAAAAAAAGCTATAAAACGATTGATTTCTTTCAAGCACATATCATGAAGTAATTCCTTGAAAAGATAATACAAGCCAAGCTAAAGAAATATGTCACTTAAAGCTAAGGATTTCAAGATGCTGAGACCCCCTAATAAGACAGTCAGCAAAGTACATCAGAATCCCCCCAATATTAAGGATAAAATCCACTTGGTACACTGAATGGTCAGCTCATTTTAGTGTTACATAAAATGATTAAAAAAAAGGGAGTATGAATTGTAATTTGCTCCTCCACTAACAAAACAAGCCTCATTAGAGTCGATCATCTGAGCAGGTTCAGCCATTCACAATACAACATTACAGTCTGACATTTAGTAGTGTTGCTTCTTTTCACATTTTGATTTAACCAGTGAAGCACATATACAGATATAGCTAGAACCACATTACAAAATTGGCATCAAAATTTCTCACGCAAGATGACTAAATATTTTTGCACAGTTGAAAACTGGACTAGTAGATAATGTCAAGTTAATGAAGCAAACATTTCCATGATTGCAGAAGAAATCATGAAATAGAAAAATTTTAGATATAGCATACCCGCAAAGCCATTTTTTTAAGCTTATTCATTGCCGTGAATTGCTTCATACGTGACAATACTGCAGAATCCAAAGGTTTGTCTGGTGCAACTCTGTCATCCACAATCCATGGGTTGCCTTATATATATATATAAAAAAAAAAAAAAAAGTCCCATCATTATGGCTGATACAACAGAGGGGAACTTTAGGAAAGGATAGCATGTGGCAATATCAGGTACCAACATTTTAACCAAAAAAATTAAAGTAAAATATTCCTGTGACAACTACCACAACTAATCTCATGTTATACTAAGAATGAAACAACTAACATAAGACTTCATGTGCAGAAATCCTCTTCTTTGGATCCCTCTCAAGCATCATTCGTATCAAATCCTTTGCATTCCCTGATATATTAGGCCATGGATCAGATTCAAAATCCAATTTTCCCCGTAAAATCTGCCTGAAGATTCCTGATTCAGTTTCTGCAAGTAGAAGGAAGAAGCACAAAGTCATGAAAGAAATGAAGAAAAGGACCAAGGCCAGCAACATATCTGGAATCTACAACTGTAGCAACTGGGAGAAACCCAGATCTATTTAAGATCAGTACCTGCCCAAAAAGGGGGAACGCCACTTAATAAGATGTAAAGGATAACACCCGCACTCCAAACATCCACTTCAGGCCCATAATGCTTTAGCAAAACTTCAGGCGCAACATAATATGGACTCCCAACTACATCACAAAAGTGTTGTCCTGAAGAGGAAAAACAGCAGGGAAAACTTTAGTCCATTACTCACATTTAATAAACAAGAAACCCATCAGAAACTGAAGATATCTACAGATGTTTCCTGCTACAAAATTTGAATAGAAAAGGAGACCAAGGGTGCTAAAGGAAACCATGAAACCCTGGCAAGATTTAAATTTCACAAGGGAAACATTATCCCTATAGAGCAAGAGTGGGAGAAAAAGACTGGAGAGGAAATCATTTGAGTTTTCCCTTGTCATTTATATGCTTGTCTACTCATTAGCGTGCAAGACTTTTGAGAGAGAACATGTCCTTCCTCAGAAATCATTGTATAATGTAATATTTCCAAGATCATACTTCGGCTGTTAATTGGTTGCTGGCCCAATAGACACTAAGGTACAAGAAAACGAGAGATTGAGAACAAAGAGAGTTTCTTTATCCAAGTGCAGAAAAGAAGATTTAGAGGTCACCCAAGAGCCGGCCATCTTCCATTTTCAATGCTATAATTCCAAGATTCCCAAACAACAAAGAAACAAAGAAAACGAAAGAATACCCATCAACTAGATATCAATTAAATAGATAAATGGGCAAAAAAAAACAAAAAAAGCGAAAATCTCCATACCCAAGAACCAATCAAGACGTGCGAGAAGAAGAAAGCCAGTTCTAGAAACAAGATCCAACAAGATGAAAAAATGGGGGAAAAAAGAGAGGGCAAAAAGATAGAACCTGGCTTGTAGAAGACAGAGAGCCCAAAGTCGGTAGCTTTAAGTTTGGCATCCTCACCAGAAGTATCAAACAAGAAGTTCTCAGGCTTAAGATCTCTATGCATAACCCCCAAAGAATGGCAAGCCTCAACAACCCCAACAATGGTTTTGATCAACTTAGCAGCCTCTTTCTCACTGTAATGACCCTTCGCCACAATCCTATCAAAAAGCTCCCCACCAGCACAGAGCTCCATAACTATGTGCACAAATAGGGAGTCCTCATAAGTGCCTTTGATTTGCACCACATTTTGATGCTCTGACAAGTGATGCATAATCTGGATCTCCCTCCAAACATCCTCATAGTCCTCCTTGCATAAAAGCTTCCTCTTTGAGATTGATTTGCAGGCATACTGTGCATTCGTGGCCTTGTGGGTACACAAATAGGTGATCCCAAACTGGCCTTGGCCTAGTTTCTTGCCCAACACATAGTGATCTCTCAGTCTCGGAGTCTGATATGGCAACACTGTTTGTGTGGGCTTTGTCGTCGTCGTTGATGTTGTGCCATGCTTCTTCATCGATCTCTATTCCTTCTCTTCTGAGGTCCCCTCTGGGATTTGGATCTGAATATCTCTGCTCTTCTTCAATTCTCGACGAAAATCTTTATTCTTTAATTATTTTTCAGGTGCTGTCTACCAACGAGTCTTCTTCCTCCTAATTTACTTTCTTTATCTTTGACTGGACTAAATTGCATCCATTGAATTTTAAGGTCTGAAAGGTGTGATGCTTTATGGATTTATTTTTTAATAAATCTGTTACGTATCCGTCATTCATACCTCACTCTCTCTCTCTCTCTCTCTCTCTCTCTCT